>JBBPCX010000135.1:30012951-30068741 GCA_037974365.1 Hydrocynus forskahlii | reverse complement strand
TATTGGTCAGTGTGAGTGTTTGGTGAGAGTGTGTGATAGGTCAGTGTGTTTATTGGTCAGTGTGAGTGTTTGGTGAGGGTGTGTGTTAGGTCAGTGAGTGTGATCACAGGTTGATTGACTGTAACAGCTGAAAAGGTGTGACAATTACTTTTTTAATAACAGACCTAATGAGATAAAATGCCAGTAACATTGACTATATTAATAAAACTATACCACCATACTTCTTGAAAGACACTAGATGTTATCCAGCATATCTAGCTAACTGCCATTTGGATCTATCGCGATCTGCACATAGACTACTTGGCGACTGCAGCCGCTTGTCTCTCCTCTGTGTTTGTGTGAGAGGCTTTGTGCAAAAAACAGTGAGAAAAACACATTTATCCCAAATACATAAAGGGTAAAACATGTAAAGGTTCTCCCCTTTATTTACTGTCACAAAAAAACAGGACATTGCTGCAGACAGTTTCCTGGGGCATGTGTCCCAGTAATATGTTGTTCCCCCCCCCCTATAATATATCAATATATGATGGGGGGAGGGGCATGAATACAATAGATCAGTACATTAGCTATACATTGTCTTGCTTTAGTCTCTATTGATGGGCTAAACTAGATTCACATTCTGACTGCATAAATTACAGACACTACATTTCCCATAATACCACAGCATCTTTCCTTTGATTACTTTTGCTTTGTATTGTCAGGCCATGGGGCAAGTGTTCTCAGTACGGCGCTAGCAGTAGGTGGGCACAGACTGCATTAACACCACAGAATGTTTACAGTAGAAATCTAGTTTAAAAGCAAGTCAACTAAAGAGCAGCCAAAGTAAGTAAGCAACACATGTAGTGCATCTGAATTAAATACACAAATAATGTTGTATACTAATATGATATTTAGTTTTCAAATAAATGTTTCATTGTACAGTTAATAACTCATTTTACAAATTTACGTTATCTAACTAGCCTGAATGGATGGTACAAAAACCTAATCATACATTTGGCAAGTCTGAGTGTCCAGACCAGTATTTTGGCACAAAATTGTCTTTCAGAATTTTGGACACCTTTTCCTAGTTAGAGGATTCAGTCAAGCAAAGAGAAGGACGAGGTGCATCAGTGAATGGGATGTCTCCTAAACAAGTCATCTAGATCAAAATTTAGATACAACACTGAGACACAAGACTGTCTACACCGGTGCTGTCTTTTAAAAGGAAACTTTAAAGTGAAACTATAATGTCTAGCAACATCAGTCTAAACATTCAAAAATAGCAAGTTCTTTAGTTTGTTCAAAGTACCTGTTACCTCATCACCTTAGGAACTTTTACTAGTCAGTAGCTGGACCGTACAGCCCACAGCATTCACATTAACACTGACTACTAAACCTCTAATTAACAGTAAGAATAACTTTCCCATCCTACAAAAATACGGGGTTACAAACCATCTCCTTCTACAAAGTATAAGTAAGCTAACTTTAACTAACTCTGTCATTCCCACATTGCAACCAGGAAAAAAGATGTATGCAATAGTTTCATTAAATAAAACACCTGTTTAAGTGGTAATAAATAGCAAATCGTGTATATTTTAGTACATTTTACTCATCCCTCAGCGCTGTTGCTGTTTAAGTGACTTCCTCACATCTGCAGCTATTGTTTGAAATAAACCCTTTGGCTGGGTTGTTCTTGGTTATTAACCCATGAAGCCACTGACTGGGCTCCCCAAAAACCTTTCCGAATTAAAATGGAAACAACCCATTAAACATCTCAAATGGCTCATGCCATCATTTCAGATCAGAATGAATTCATTGATCAATTCTAATTATTCACATTTAGCATTCACAAAATGTAATGTAAATATTCCGTCATTCCTGACAGAAAGATGCACATGCATGAAAACATGCAAATTTGCACAATTTCAGTGCACTGTTGCATTCAGCTGTGAAAGTAGTTCTGCCTTTGCACATCTCAAAACCCTAGAGTTTATTTTTAGTACGTTTATTTTAAGAGTATACCAAAGAGGAAGTATTATCCATTTGAAGAAAATTGTTTAGTGATTCAGTTTCCCTTCGGTCAGAGTTTGAGGCAAGTGTGTGATGATTTAAGCTTGAAGTTTGCACTACATTAATTAGTGGATATAGTCTTTCACACGAGTGTATATTAAAGGCGTGTTCAACTGAGAAGTGGTTTGTAATGTGTATTTGCTCTGAGGAACCTCACAGGATTAATCTTTTTCTTAACCTGACAAGTATTTCACTTTTGCCATTTGACCTCCAGCTCATGGTTGGGATCATCCAGGCAGCCGAGTTGCCAGCCATGGACATGGGCGGAACATCTGACCCTTACGTAAAGGTCTACCTGCTGCCCGACAAGAAGAAGAAGTTTGAGACTAAAGTCCACAGGAAGACCCTGAATCCCACCTTTAATGAGCAGTTCACCTTCAAGGTAAGCAGGTTTGCCCTCAGAAATGGGAAGTTCAGGGGGAAACTATTTAATGACGGAATTAGTATATGAATCTTACATTATTAATTTCTTACTTTATTAGCTAAGTGCTCACATTTACCATCGACATGCCGCTCATTTACAAGGGCTGAGTTGTGAAAGAGCGGCAAGAGTTGTTTTTATGGAAGATAATTCCATTTTGGGTAGCTGCCGTGTGATATTGCTAACAAAGATACACTCATTCACAACAGGCACGGACTGCAAAGCCAATATACTAGTGCTGTGAAGTTCAAGGTTATGGCTAAAAAAAATGCCTGATAAACACTTGTTTAATGGACTTAATGGCAAGTAAAGTGCATTGACTAACTGTAAAACCATGACGATGTAAGAACCCTAACTGGGCAGTAAGGGGGAAACAGGGGTTCGGGGGCGGGGGCAGTGGATCATATTGCTTACGTTTTCGAAGGCTATGTATCTGCTATGTATTATGTTAGAAAAAGCTAACTGGCTTGCTAAAATAAGCAAAACCACTCACTTGATAATTATAGACATGACAAAGCACTTAAATAATAAGACCCCAGTTGTTCTAGCAAATTGACATTTTGAAATGTCTGCTTTGTTTGTTGTGATCAAGATTTGATCCCCCCCTTCATTACAAACTAAAGTCCCACACGAATTTTAATCTGATCAGTCAGAGTGTGATAAAATTATTAGTATGTAGGGTTTCGACAACTGCTAGTCTTTTCCAGCTCTGTGTGCCCAGAGCACTCAGCTAACATAAGCATGAAGAAATGCACTTAGTCTGCAACAACATGTCCCACCTGAACAATGCATGAATCAACTTGAGTTCTTTCATTTGGACTTCAGCTGTATTAGCAGATTATGTTATGTCTTAGTAGTGTAAATGTGGCCAATCATTTGCATGGACTGTCTTAATTTTGCCACTTGATTGGCTGATGAAGTTATTTTTTGGTGCTGCTGATTGGCTATGGGCAGTTCACCGAATCTGATGAAGAGTTTCGACTCAACAGGGCACTGTGAGAGGCTCCCAACAGCATGGACAGAGACACTAACGTGATAAACTGCCTTTCATTTCTTCAAACCTTTATCCAATTATACAGACATATAATTATACAGACATATAAATCCTTTATCCAATTATACAGACATATAATTATACAGACATATAAATCCTTTATCCAATTATACAGACATATAAATACTTCAATTTTGTACATATTTTGTTCTCTTATCGACCACTAACAAGCACGGCAGCACCTCAGAGCCCACAATGGCTAAAGCACCCCTCAGTAAAGACATATGTTCTTTGAAATATAAAAAGTAAACAAATTCTTTACTGCTCACTTAACCCCCAGAGGTGTGTGTGATTACTGTAGGTATACATTCTTAGTTGTGTAAAGCAATATCACTGATTTACATTCTGTATCGACAGGTTTGATTTTGGCCCTTTTTTCACTTCAGTGTCAACAAAAGTATGGAAAAAATGTAAAATGTGATTTTTTTTCCTTCTACTTACTAATGAAAATGTAAGTAGAATATTACATATAACACATCATGCGCATGTCAGCATTAACTGTGACTTCTAAGAGTTAAAAACGCGGATATGTGTTTTCAAATAGCAAAGACATCCTTACCTCTAGACCGCATTAGCCAACGGCCATTGAAAGGTAAAACAAATCTCTAGTTTCTGCAGGCCAGGTTTTTACTGTCCTCTAAACTGGTCATTAGCCTTCTGTTGTTCATGGGTCTGTTATACTATATGCTCCATTTTAACTGCAAGCAGCTGGTACATTAACAAGACTGTGACAGACAGGGGTATAAAAAATTATATGCATGATAAACCGTCAGTACTAAAAGCAATGAACAGGAAAAATGTTTTTAGGTTGAATTGTTTTTAGTCAATAAATAAACCACTTTGTTTTTACATCAAATTGTTTTGAGTCTACGGATAAAAGGAATCTAAAATGAGTAGATTACGAAAATTACTAAAATTACTAGGACAATGACTTCTGAATATCAGACGTTACCTTGAATTTTTGAATATGCTGTAAGACTTAGAAAGACTTAGAAAGACTTAGAAAGACTTAGAAAGACATATTTAGCTTTAATGCTTGATATACTGGTTTTCTATATAACTCATTATTATTATTATTATTATTATTATTATTATTATTATTACTATTATTATTATTACAGGGTAAAATGTCATTATTGCTGTATAAAATGTGAATAAAATCAGAATTTGATGATTTGCAAATCATAAAACCCATATTCAGCTGAAAATCGTACAACATATCAAATGTTGAAACTCTGATGTTTTATTTATTTATGTTTTCTAAGTATATGCTCATTTTGAATATGATGCCCCACAAACGTTCAATTCTGACAGTTCTATTTTCAGATAAAGATGAGTTTACATGATTTGTTAATCATTGCCTTTTGTTTTTGTTTTACACAGTGTCCCAGTGTTTGTGGACACAGTGTAATATTATAATTATCACTACTTCATGCTATTTTTTTCCTTTATTTTACTATTTATTTTTTATTTGATGCATTCATTAAGGCTTTTGCATGAAACTGAACAGAAATAGGTATGTAAGACATATTACCAGATAAACAGTTATTTAGTAACTTACATAAAATAGAGGATCATATCCAATCTGGCGATGTTGTTGTGCTGTTTGAGCACATGTGTGGTAAGGAGAGCAGAGAAAATGGCATCTTTTAGCCATTGTTGTGTTCATTTTTTGTCAACTTTTTTCGGTGATCAGTGGAGTGATAAGAGTTTTATGCCTCGAAAGACTCTTTACAGCAAAGTACAAGCTAAATGCAGTCATGTCAGCTGAATGTGTTGCTCCATACACCAGATAACCATCGTACCGCTGGTTACCTTTCTGGAAGAGCTGAAAACTGGTGTGCAGGTGTGCAGAGCTTACAGCTGCATGATACAGTAGCATTTGGCTTGATACATGAAAATGCATGGTTTAAAAAAAAAAGCCTGTAAATAATTCAAATGGCTTTTCTGTTTGCGCATATTTAAATGTTAGAATATATCTTATATTATTGAAAATTTGTTGCTGCTTTAATTTTTATATTATTTGTTTTGAGATTTTACTAGGAACAGAAGGAGCATTTGAAATATGATTAATGTGTCAAACAGCCAATAATCACTGCTAATTTATTAAAGGGGTACATTTTAATCAATGTTTAATTGAATAATCAAGTGTTGACAGTCCTAATTGCATTACAGTATGACAACAGTTCATTCTGAACAGAGAGAATGAAGCACTGTGTGTGTGTGTGTGTGTGTGTGTGTGTGTGTGTGTGTGTGTGTGTGTGTGTGTGTGAGAGTATGCGAGTGTGTGTGTCTGCACTTTAGTATCAAGGACAAAATAGCATCTTGGTCTTATCTGTATCTGGACATTCAAGCAGTTTTTCACCATGTTGAAACAATTCCCTCTTATTAAGAGCTCAATTGGAGGCAATCACGAATCAGATCACGCATTTTCCATTCCTGCATCATTGCAGTAGATAAGGCCAGTGGCTGGCACTGGGACAAAGCTGAAGGTGTGATTAATGTATAATATCTCACACTCACTCACACGCACACACACACACACACACACACAGTGTCCTCTGAGCCGTGGACTGACCTGGAAATGAGCACTTCTTTCTTTCCTATGAATACTGATGGGGGAATCAGATGATTTTTCTTTGATTGCGTTTCCGTGGCGATGAGCCATGTGTCAAACTGCCCCGGTCTTACGGTCATTTTCTCTGACTCCTGTCGCTAAAATCAGACAGTTTGCAATCACTTTCATTTGATTGCACCTGCCACAACTGTGATTGCACAGAATGAGACAAGTTTAGCAAAAACTAAAAGAAAAATACATAATCTCTCTCTGCTGAAGCAAAGTTTCAAGACTCAAAAAATGGAAAGTAATGAACTCCAGACAGAAAATTAAAATAGATTAACCCACCAGTCAATCACAATTTAACGTTGACATGTGACACTGACGAGTGGCATGTCTGTTTCGACTGCTCACATCAAGGCTTAATTGTTAGCTAAAAACTGTTAACAAAAAATCAGTCCATAAAACAGATGTATTCAATTACCACAACGTTTGATCTCTGTGTGCACAATTTAATAACAAAGAATACGGAGAACAATAAGCTGCAAAATAAGAAGAGATGAGATCCATGAACATCCCAACTAGCAAATAATGACTCTATCATCTAACCTCTGCTACCATGCAGGTTCCTTATACAGAGCTGGGAGGGAAAACCCTGGTGATGACAGTGTATGACTTTGACCGTTTCTCTAAACACGATGCTATTGGAGATGTCAAGGTGCCCATGAATAAGGTGGACTTCAGTCATGTGACCGAGGAGTGGCGGGACCTCCAGAGTGCTGAGAAAGAGGAAGTAAGTATCTGAAATTTCTACTCTCTAAACAACCCACCTCTATACTCATGAACTATACTCATAAACAAGGCAGTGTGTGACACAGATAACTGTCACAAATACTATTAACACACTGTATGTTTTCCTATTGTAGTAAATATAAGCCAGTGCACTTCAAATATATGGCCTCATCCAAACACCATTATTCTTGAACAAAAGGTTATTCTCCATCAAACACAGTAATTCATGAATCTTGCTATGTTTAGTCTGAAACAGTATGAATGCTGAAGAGCATTGTAGAGACTGTCTACACAAATGTTTGGGTTGGTTGGTGTTTGTTTGAGATTGATGGATAAGTGTGTTTCAGGCTTTAAATATATTTGCTATTCAGTTTCCTTAGACTCCTGGCTTGTGGCAGTCATCAGAATGACCAACCTGAATACTGTAATAACTCAGTGTGAAAATATAGTCATTGATGAACCATAAAGTTTCTCTTGAATGCTCTGGTGAAACCAAAAAAATCTCAACATCATGAGCCAGTGGAGATGAGGGCAATCCATCTTCAGTGGAAATGTCACTTAATCAGCTGGCCATGCCACACTCCTATTAATAAAAGTGTGACTTCACAAGTACTGGTTCAGGAGATTCAATTTTCATGGTAAATGTCATGGTGTATAGCATTTAAGCTGTGGTTGTCAGGGGAACCTTGTTTTTGTGGCATGGTCGCTTTATGTGAAGGTTAATTTTAACTCTGCTGGTCGGCAGAGCTGAAGGGCGTCCGCATGTTGAGAAAGGCTGTTCTTAGTTTCTGTTTGTTTATAATTCCTTTAGACTTCCACTGACTAAGAATCTCATGCAGTACTTGAGAAAGATGGAGCACTATTGCAATACAAAACAAATTTTCCTGCTAAGTGATTGGTCCCCTCTCATTGGATTGCCCTTAAATGCAAACACTGCCCATCAGACGTTTGGGGATACCTAGCTTTTAAAATGCTTTTCTTTTCCATTTGCCATGGGCTGGAACCACTTACTGATTCATCTTTGATGATGGCAACAAAGTCAATAATAAGAATATATTTTTTTTATATTCATTTACACATGCAGCAATGAGTCAATTTTCGTTTTTTTTTTTTCTTTTTCTCCAAATAAAAGACTTTAATGTAATATGTAAACACTGTTAAAGCTTCAAAGTGCATCATTTAAAACCCTCTCCCTATAGGCCATATATATCAACAAACCACTTAATTAGGCCCTCTTGAACTGCATGTACACTCATTGTCCATTTTCCCAGCTTTACTTAGTTTACATCTACAAACTGTAGTTAATCTGTTTCTGTGCATCATTTGTAAGCTCCATTTACCCCATTCATCAATGATCATTCTCCTACCAGTGCTCACCAGTCAGCAGGTAATATTTGGGTGGGGTGTCATTCGCAGAGCAGCAGTGACACTGACAGTTAAACATATCCAGTCCATTTTTCTTTGGTGATTTTACTTCATATCTTAGTCTTCATCACTCTGCATGAAACTTGGCATGATTGTCGCCCCCACATGGATGAAACAAAATGAGAGGTTTTGGTCCCCAGCTGGGCGTGTCTTATCATGCTAGTGCTCCCTGAACTGGGATAGGCACAAAGCACTTTGTGGGCAATAGTTCTGTTTCACCAAAATACCCAAATTTGTATGGCAATTACATCTCTAGAAGGTTTTACAGTTTATTTGTAAAGTAGCACCACCTAGTAAATAATGTCAGTGCAAAATTCTAGCCCTTCACAAGTGAATATTTTATGATGTAGTGGTTCAAACAAAATTCCACCACATCACAGACACATTCTACATTTATTGATCATTTTGTCCCAATTTATAATTTTAAAAGTGTTAACTGTTCCAGCCCTAGTTTGCAACAGTTTACCAAAGTAAATACACAGCTGCATTTTTCTTTGTACTCATGAGCATTCAAACCTTTTGGCTATTTTAATCTCCTTTGTGCCAAAATAGTTTTAGTATGTGCTTTTAACAGTAATTAACAGCACAAAGTAAACGGAGAAGAACGCTGTCAAATCATTACTTAGACAAAACCTGCTCTTCATACCTAGGGAGAAACTTTGATGAGCATCAAGTGAAATATACCCAAATATACCAAAAGATGTTTTGGTGAACCTTCTTTATATAAATGTAAATAATCCTTGGACCATTTCTAATGATGGTAAGATTGTAAGTCTCCAGATTTTTGTGTGGTGTCTGTATTCACTGATAAAATATTTTAGTACCAGTTGGAAATGCACTGAAGTACCACTGCTCTTGAAATGAACCCTTCTCACTCCGTTGCCCCTTAGGATGTCTCAAAACCAAGACAAATCTGTTTTTTGGATGCTGTGACATGGCTTAATTCCTTCCAAACAAGTTTCCCTCCCAGTGTCACTGAAACAAGGTCACTTTGAGTCTCTGAGATTTGACAGGGGTAAAGGAGCCACTGGCAATATTTTCTGAACTAGGTTCCTTTGGAGTTCCTGTCTATATGTAGGAGTCACTGCTCCCATTTTGAAGAAACAGAAATGTATGTGAAAAATCTATGAAAGCAATCACAGCATGGTTGAACTCCCGTGTACACGGGTTTTTGCACAAAACTAATTAAGTGTTTTGGAATAAGATTATTATGTGAGAATAATTGAATGATTTTGTGCTGCTGCTGTTGGATTTGTGCATTCCAGCACAGCATCTGAATGAGCTTATTTACTCAGAAGAATTGGCATTTTTAATGTGTTGATGACCTTTTAATGGGAGAAAAATTGATTGTTTGAAAGCTAGCATGCGCCATTTCAAAATACAGCCAAAACTTTAACCTTTAGCGTTGGCCTTTTTATTAGCTTGCTGCATGTGTGTTTCATGCATGTTAAAGAATGAGTCATATGAAACATGCATAGCATCCATCCACCCCTGACACCTACATGTGTTCATGTACGAAATGCAATTACATAGTGCCAATCACAAATGCCCTCATATAAGCACCAGTGCTGCACCTTTCGGAGAGTGTAAAAATGGATGGAAAATCAACAAAGCTCAGTATCAGCATATTTGCCAACAAGAACCTGAATATCATATCAATAATAATTTTACTTTGAATAAATTTAGAATAAATGCTTCAAATTTCAAATGAAAGTGGTGATCAAGCCTGGAGGTAGATAGCCCCTCCAAAATATCTAAAAGAATAGTGTAGTATTTACAGTAAATAAAAATATGTCAGTTTTAAAGCTTATTATTATTGTTTAATAACCTTGAGATGGAGAGCGTGTTTTATATCATTCTTCATATAATATGGTTCTGTTGTTATAAGTTATAGGCTTTTTATGGAACTACATAGAACTGTCTCATTGTAGCTTGATCTAGTTAATAACCTTGAACTCGTGTGGATTTCGTGCCAACTCTTGTCCATTCATTTCCTACAGCAAGAGAAGCTTGGAGACATTTGTTTCTCTCTGCGTTATGTACCCACTGCTGGAAAGCTGACTGTGGTCATTCTGGAAGCTAAGAATCTGAAGAAGATGGATGTAGGAGGCCTGTCAGGTGAGGAAAAATGATGGCAAGAAAGGAACACTTGTAGTTCTTTCCATGATCAGAGCATGTGCAAAGAATTTGTCTTGGGTGAAAGCGATGCTTACCTAGATGGACAGCTGGACTGAAGCTTTTACACATCAGATTAACCACTAACATAATTAGAAAGTGAAGGGGGTATCAACTAATTATGTTTTGATTTCCAATTAATGGGACCAATTGTGTGAGAAAAACGTAACCCATGACCTTGTGGAAATCAAAGATTACATGCTTGACTGTGAACGCAAGCTGTAGTTGAACAATGTTCCAGTCCGTCATTAAAAAGTGGCAGCAGCTTTCTGACATGGTTCATTACAGAAGGAGTCAAAGTCATCATCTTTATTGATTTTGAATATGTTGATTGGGGGTTGGGGGTATCTCAAACTTGACAGTTCATTTAGTCAGGTGTTGCTGCTGTAGAATGAAAATAGTAAAAAGAATCATTAAATATAGACACAAACTAGCTGTCACAAGATGCACTTTTCAGTAGCATGTAAATTAACATGTAAAAGTATGAAAAATTTGCTCTGTTCAGAGCTGATTTGTGAGTGCTACTGAACATGTTAAGAAGATATCTAAGTGACACACTACCTGTGTTCCAGAAGTGGGGCTGTGGTCCAGGTGGCCTTCAATTCTTTGTTATTACACACTCGTCTGACCAGACGAAAGTTTACGAGAAGTTCTCAGGATGAAAGCAGCTACTACACCTTCTTTAAAAATCCAGTAAAATGTTCAGTAAAATATACAGTACACTGTTGCAGTACTTTAGTTGTTTGTCAGTTTAAAAGGGTATAAACTGACTTTAGGGTATGAAATGGATCGCTTTTCAGTAAGTCAGCTAGTTTATAGTTTGTAGGAGAGCATTGAACTGCTAACATACTGATGTATTGCTTGCCATATTATATCATTCACATCACAGTTTAGCTTGCATGCACACCACCATTCCCATTTTCAGAGGTAAATTTAGACTCTGCATCTTTGGTAGTTCTGTTTTGCAGAACACAAAATAACACGAATAAGGATCCTTCATAGAACAGTGCTATCAAGGCTTAAATTGCTCAGCTCCAGTCTAGTGTTTGGAAAGCAGTTTATGATATGGTTCTCATCGCCTGGAGGGTAATCTCTGAACAGGACAGGAACTGACGTTCTCCACGTTTGGCCTGAGCAGGTGCAACTTCAGACCTTACAGTTGTAGATGTCGTCAGGATGGACTTGATGAGGGATGGACTGTGTAGACCTGGATTAGTAATGCCTGTGTTGCAGGAACGTTTTTTGCTGAATATCCTCAGTAATGCAAGTGATGTTCTCATTTATTTTGAGGTTCCAGGACAAGACAGTGCCTCATGGGTACCTTTAGGCTTTGGTTTTTTAGCTTTTGAGATTCCATCTCTCTAAACCTCTAGCTTCTTGCATTCCTATAATGGCATTTAATATGACTCAATGCTCCACGTCTTCTGATTGTAGCCTTTGGCTGCTCTGACATGTGGTGTGTTCTGATTCAACCTGGCAGAATATGACAAGCACACCCCTTTTCATTTTTACAAGAAAGCATAATTTGCACCTTCAGAGTGTCGTTTTTGGGCATGAGCAAAACAAGATGTTTAAATCCTTAAACTTCACTTTTTTTGTGACATTTTATTCAGTGATAGGGGCACTGGTCTGTTGTAACATGGACCATTGAACATATTTTTTGATAGGCAGATCACTTATGAAATGTTTTGTTTCATAGTAGTTACTCACTGTAGCTTATGCTACTAACACCACACACACACACACATGCATGTGTGTTTAAAAAGTAGAAAACCCCTACTTGTGGGACTAATAATGGTTTATCTTATCTTATCTTATCTTAACGTAAAGTTTGAGCGCTTTGGTGTAGATACAAGGGGACTAAATTAATTTAAAAAATAACAAACCTTTATGGTTAGTGCTGTATCACTAATGCAAGATAGTGTCATGGCACACCATGAAAGGGGTACAAACCCCATTAAAAATTATGGAATTAGAGTGTTGTTATAAATCTTTTTTTATTTCCACCTTAGATTTTCAATCTGATTGAGATCCAGACTATGTCATTAAGTGTATGTGCCTTTACAGAAGGTAGCTTTAACAGTCTTTTGTGGCCAGCTGCATTATCATCCTAGAAAAATTACATCGTCAACACCAAAACTATTTTCAATTGATGGAATGAGAAAAGTGTCAAAAAAATTCAATGTACACCTGTGTATTGACTGTCAAGGTAATCATTGCCATCTCTCTCTGTCCTTTACCTGACATGCAACCCCAGACCATTAATGAGTGGAGAAACCAGACAAAAGTTCCAGCTTCATCTCCATGATCAATACAGATTAGTGATCCATCACTGAATATCACTTTCATTCAATCATCCTCCATGATTGCTTCTCTTTATCCCGCTGTAACCTTGTTTCCTTTTGTTTAGGAGTTAAAGCTGCTTTCCGTTGGGTTTTCTGTGTGTAAATTGTAAATCCAATTTAATTAAACAGATTTCTTGCAGTTCTGTCATAAACATATATTCATAACCTTCCCAGTTTGTTTGCACTTGCACCAAAGCTGACTGGGGGCAATCGACGTTCATGCCACACCCTGTGCTTGATTTCCTTCTTAAAGAAGCTTTATTCTTTTTGCTTGTTTCATTCGGTGACTTTCTTGTTGGGGCCATGTTTCCTTTCAATTATCCAAGTCCAACAGCTCATTAAGGCCTGCAAGTGCTCTTTTTATACAGACTAATTTGCATTTCCAGACTTGTGCTGGTAGTTGCAAATTACAAGCTGATTCCTCCTCACTGAGTAATTTCATAATTTCTACTCTTTGTGATCTGGGGGAAAATATGCGATTAATTAAAATAATGTAATTTAATCCGTTTGACATATGTTGTAAGAAGTCAGAATGTTCAGTGATTAAACAAAAATGTTATGTGTCATACCTGTGATTTGCTACAAGGTAAAAAAAAAAAGCTGGATGAACATCCTTCCAGTTTGGTGATTCCATCAGCCAAGGATTGTAGGTTAGTATTCAGTTGCAAAAGTGGTGATTATGGCAAGCATTTGATGTTTTGTCGACTCTATGTAGTGTCTGTCTTGTTGAAGAGCTCACATGGATTCCTACTGCTGTGACGCTAGGTGATTTAACTGAAGTTAAGTGCCATTAACTTTCAGAAGATGTTTTAATGTGTTACTGTGAGGTTTTACGAACCATATTATTGGGTTTTTTTTTATTTTTTTAACATTGAACTTTTTGCTCCTCTTTCCAGCTCTTGTCAGAAACAGTACCATCATAATTGGGGAAATAAATAGATTTCAGGCCTGAGGTTAAAGTTGCAGTAAAACTGTTTTGAATAGGTTGTTGGCAGCAGTTGTTGGCAAAATGCAGAATTGAAGTGTTTTTCTTTGAAGGTCAGAGAGGGTCTGAGGTAAAGCTTTTTAGAAAATAACAGCCAAGCTTTCAGCTCTTGAAATTATTTTTTGCACAAGAAATTGATTTACTGGTTGACTAGTACAGAACATGACTGTACGGGATTATTTGATGGCCATTTCCAGCCCATTATAATGCATTTAAAGTCAAGTACCTTTTTATTGTGCTGGTTGTGATTCATGAAGTAGACTCATGAGGACTATAAGCTTCAGTAAGTATCTTTCTTTTCCTAATAAACATAGATGAATACATTTATACCAAGAATACATCTGGGATGGATCTGGATTTATGCACTGAGAAAATGTTGACTCATAAAATGCCAGCCCAGCTAACTCTCCCACTGGAATCCATCAGAATCGCTAGGCTTAGCTGGTCTTACGCTATCAGTCAACTCTGATAAGCCCTTCTGATGGAGTTGTAGGAGAATAGATAGACGGGGGAAGCATTAGTGAAACAGGTTCAGATTTGGGCATGTCTCTAACAGTTGTCTGGCCAAGGCAGTCGCGCTTTGACAGTTTGCTAAAGCTAGCACATTCTATCAGAGAACCATGCTAAAATAGTATCCAGCCGACCATTTAAGGTAATTCAAATCCATCTGAACTGAATGCATCACACATCCAGGAGGAGAAAAGTCTTTGGCTGTCCATTGTGGGGATTTTATTTTATTTTTTTGGTCTGGATGACTGAACACAAATTGAAGAGGCCCAGTCCATTTTCAAAGCAGTCCTGAGACTTGCCCTGGAAAACATTTCTTTTTTTTTTCTCCATTTTGTGTGCATTTTTCAAAGCCTCCGCGAAAATGGCATCGCTAATGGCGCGATGTGTAATTGTGGTTGTGGGTGTGTTATTGTCCCAAAGGGAGAGAGAGACTTCAAAGCATGCCCAGAGAGCTGTCACATGGCTGGAACAATAGGCCTGCATATATCATGCCAATAATTAGTGACTATCTTCATCATGACTCAGAACCGAGGGAGAATAATTCATCGGCAGCCTGTAATTTATTCCTTTCTTTGCTCGAACCCTGTTTACCCTGACTAATCGCTCACTGGAGCTACTCAAAGACAAGACATGGGCTCTTCCAATTAGAATACATGTAATTAGGATTCATTCCTAAGAACGTTTTCTTTGGCAGGCCATCAGGGTCTGTCATTTTGACAGTCTGCTCAATCCATCCTGTCATTTTCAACATACAAATTTCATCATAAAAAGGCTCACCAGGTGCTATTGATAACATCTTTGTTAGTGAAAACTCAAATGTATACTTTTCGCATCATTTTAAACCAAATGCAGTCAATTAGAAGTTTCCTTCTTTAATTTTGCACCAGAGCTATGAGCCTGAAAGGGCTAACGTAATGGAAGCAACGCAAAACTCCTGTGCAGCCACACTACAGAAATAAACTTTAGGAACAGACGCATAATAAAAATGGTGATATATAGCAATGAATTGTGAATTATGTCAAAATATGCCTTTTTGAACATTTCTTACTCATTGCTTAGTAATGGAAGCGTCACAAAGTTAAGATCAACTGCATGATTCATTATAAACATAAGTAGTTTTCTTAACTGGTGAATATAAAAAGCTTAATGAAAAAAACATCACACTTTGGGATACAGCATCTAAGGAATACTGTATATACTAAGAAAGCATGCTAATCAGTGTCATGCTAAATTCATACCCAAATGAACACACAGAAAATGGTCAAAAGTACAGACAAAATGTAGGACATATTATTAGCTGTAACAGGTAGGTAGGTCCTTAAAAAGTCGCAAACTGACGCCTCACATCTACATCATATTGCTTACAAAAGCTTAACATTAGCTGTTAGACTGGAAAAAAGAACTTGGTACATTGTTACAGCATATTTGCTCTCAAATTATATTTGAAAATGGTATTATGTACTGCATGTAATTAAGTATTATATTTAATACGAGGATGCTTCAAAAACTCCTACCTAGGCTATATACTTTTGTCCAGTTCCCATGTTCTCTTGCCAGCCTTTAAAAAACATTTGATTATTGATGTGTAGGTAATCTAATCAAGAAAAAGCGTATCTGAAAAGTGCTGTTATACGCTATTAAAAGTAAAACTTTTGAAGTGCCTTGTTTGAAGTGCCATTTCCTCCATGCGAGGTTTGACTGTCACAGTTTTCAGAAACGGCTTTAAATAGCTAGGAAACCACGTCAAATATATAAAAAAATATTTTACTGCAAAATCTTGTCTCATTTATGTTATTTTATTCAGTAACGTAAATAGACATAATCCATGTTTCCATCAGAGTTTGTTCTCCTTAGTCTTAGTAGTAGTAATGTATTTTATTCCACATCAACATGAAAGACACCTCAAAAATCCAACCAGATATACCAGATATAAGTGTCACAAATAAACTGGCACAAAGAGTAAAATAGCTACAAGCTACTTAATACAGCTACATATCACCCATTTAGGCTAATCAACAGTCAGGTGCAGTGTCAGCATTGTTCAACAGGAGGCGCTGTGTGGCAGCATTCTCACAACAAGCCTCACTTTCACTGTTTTAAAGTAAGTGCACTAACATGCATCACACACTGCAAAACAGTTCTAATACACCCACACTGTAGACATTTTAATTTAAATCATTCTGTTATTAGCATTTCCATTAGCAGGCAGAGCAAACCAAACACAAGGCCGAAATATTCATGCTCTTTTGCAACCGGTATAATGATGGTTTATAGTTCAACCCACTTTTCTAACTTTTCTGGCTCTTTTTATTGCTCCCATTCCTGTCTCTCACATTTTCCCTCTGTTTAATAAAGTGGGTTTAGATCAATGGAAATATGAGGCAGAGCCTGCAAATACCAGACATATTTTTCCTCTTATTATTATTTTTATCTGCTCCACAGCAAAATACAGAATAGGATGAGTGACAGGTTTGGGAGATAGCAAAAGGAACCAAGAGGAACTGAGCAAGAGTGTGTGTGTGTGTGAGAGAGAGAGAAAGAGAAAGAGAGAAAAAGAAAGGGAGGGAAAAGTTGGTAAAAAAGACAGAGTGAGACCCAGAGGCAGAGAAAGTAAAAAGTAACATGGCATAAAACAAAAATATGGATTAAATGTTCAGTGAAGTTCATAAAATCATCAAGTTTCTTCTCTAATAAACAAATATGATTGGTTATATCCAATACTTTTTTTCAGCATGAATGTGTGGGGCTAAACTGTTGCAGCCTGAAGTGAAAGTTTATTTTTGGCATCATTAAAACAATTCACTGAAACGGAATGTCTTCCAGCCTTATTTCCAAATGTATATGGAGAAACGATGTAATATATATGGAGTCTGTAGACTGGAGAGCGAATGATATGTTCACATTTACACGTGTCATCAAACTATTTAACTTAAAAATGATTCGGCTTTACATTAGAAATGAACTTTAAATCATTATCTAAGCTTATATAATATAATTTAGTAACCAGTGCGAAAGGATTATGCATAGCTTCATCTTTTTGTATGTGTAACACATTTTGTTAAAAGTGTATAAGTGAAAAGTGGAATAGGGCTGTCCCAAAAATTGCTTAGTCAAAAAAATTGTCCCAAAAATTGCTTAGTACATTTAAAAAAAGAATGACCGGACTAAAAGGTCCTGTTTCAATAATTCAGCAGCGCACAGTTGTCAGTTTGTATGAGGATAATGCAGATTTTACATTCTACCACTACTCTCTATTACAGTGATGGACACACACATTTACATACATTTTTTGCTCCATTACTCCACTTGTAATATTATCAGCAGTGACAGCCCCAATGTGGAGCAGTGAGGAGTGGAGTGGAGAAGTCGACAGACAAGTGGGACACACTTTGAGTGGAGTGATGGAGTGATGGAGTGATGATAGTGAAAGGTGGAAGGAGGAGTGTGTTAACGCTGCTGCTGGACGCCAGCGGAACGTGTGTGAGGGAGATTCTCATTTAGATACCATTGAGCCAATTCAGACACACACATCCACACACACCGTTATAGTGTGAACACTCTGCCTCTCCCTACGTGAAAGTAGTACACAGTTTTTCCTCTCATTCCAAATGTAGCTGATCAACCAAAAGCATGTTTGGTGTCTGAAGTTTGCTTCTTTAGTTTTTAGCTTCTTTAGTTTGAGGCTAATGTAGCTTACACGTTCCATTTACCTGTGAAGTGGGAAGTCGGAGCCGGGAATGATGTCACAACCGAGTTCCAGTTCTATTCAGGTTCTAGCCAGGTTCTAGCCAGGTTGGCTTTTGTTAGCAACTGTTAGTGATACAAGTTGATAACACATCCCAGGACTGCTAGTGGCACCTCGGAGATTCCCTTGAGCACAGTTCCGTCCCCACACTCTGCTCCCCAGGCGCTGTGTTCCCGGCTGTCCGCTGCGTCACTTGGTGAACGGATTAAATGCATAATGGGTTAAGTGCCGTTCACACTGTGTGCTGTGGTGTGTTCACGAAGGACAGAACGGTCACTTCACTTCACTTTATTACATTGTGTATTGCGTATATAAACTCCATGGTAGCACGTCCACAGATAGAAGCTGGATGGCACAGTGTGTACCACTAATTTAATCAGACAAAAACAGAATTAAATAAAGCTGCCACTGCTGATGCCAAGGCAGCCATCTTCAATCGTGAGGATGATGTTGGTGAGGTTCCTCCGACTTTCTGAGTCAGATATTCCAACTTTTCAGTTTATGATTTCCATATGCCGCTTATTATGATAATTAACAAAAGCATTATGTGAAAATTTTATGCCCAAATCATCGCACTTTTATCTCAAATCATGTCGAGTTTACTAAACTCTAATAGACTTGCTTATGTGGTTTCTAACACTGTATGGCACTCTGTTACCTATAAACACTTAAATTATGCAACAAAAAAAAAAAACGAACAAAAACGAAGATATAAGGTCTAGTGCTGTAAGTTGTAACAGGTTTATATAATTGTGCAGTGCTTTGTAATACATATTGATTATACATTGCAGCAGTGTCCGGCGCCATGCATTTTAACCTCTGCCTTCAATAACTACATTTGGA
This sequence comes from Hydrocynus forskahlii, assembly GCA_037974365.1. Lineage (NCBI taxonomy): Eukaryota > Metazoa > Chordata > Actinopteri > Characiformes > Alestidae > Hydrocynus > Hydrocynus forskahlii. Next base: position 30,049,840 of record JBBPCX010000135.1, on the reverse strand, counting down.
GTGAGAATTTTTCAAACAGTGTTTGTATTCAGTCAAACACATCTGAAGGGAAATGACAAGTTTTATTCCTGGCGTAATTAAGTGGGGTGAAGAGGTGGAGTGTGCTGGGAAACTGCACCCCCTACTGTTCGGTGAGAAAATTGTTTTATCATGTCTAGTCTAACATCATTAAAGTGAACACAATTTGAATATCCATCCATCCATCCATCTGCTACCCCTTCATCCCACACTTGGGGCAGGGGGCAATTTGAATATATATTTTTTTATTTTTGTTTATTTAAACAAGTATGTCTTTAATGCCATGTGAATGATCTTTGGTGCTTGTTTCATAAGAGTGGACTTAGAACATTAACAAATGCATTTGTTGCACCTTTTACCACAAGCTAAAACTTGTGTTTATTCTAAAAGGATTCTCTGAATTCTGTCTGGAGGTGGTCAGGGCGAAAGGGTGGTCACTGTGGTTTAGTTATGTTAGTAGTTTATGTAATTAGTAGTTTATGTTAGTAGTTTATGCATTTTAGTAGTTTATGCATTTTTCTTTATCATAGATGCTTTGATCAAAGAATATGTGTAAACAAACATTTTGTCTAGTTGGTCATATAATTTGTTTGAGTTAGTGAAGAAGGAATTTAATTAACATAATTTAGTCAACAACATGGAGTCAATCAGCCAATACATGTCTGGAGTCCACATTTTGCTTCTTAACCACGAAGTTAACGTAGGGCTGGAGCTAGGATCATTTTACTTACAAATGACAGAAATGTGTAGTCACCCAAATCTTTTGGAATTTTAATGGAAGAGCTGGATGTTGTTTGAGCAGCATGAGTGAAGGTTTGGGGAAGTTTGGGAAAATGATTAGGGTGGGTATTGATTTTGTTGAAAACTGTGTAAACTACATTTCATGCCAAACTATTCTTTAATATGACTAGAGATGAACTAACAAGATTAAAATTTCCATTTCAGGTTAAGGTTAGGGTCTGAAAGGTAGAGTTCTGTCCAGAGGGAGGTAGGTCAGTGTGTTATTATGGAAAGAGAGATGCTCTTGTTATCTTCTTGCACGGTGCGAACTTGGGGGGGCTATAGCTCCCCTAGTGGTGACATGAGCTCCCCTGGAAACATGATTTGTGAAAATTTGAGGGAGCTCTAAAACATTCATATGATGACCAAATAAATGTCATTTGGGTATGGGCATGGGCATGGGTTTAGTTAGCAATACATGTTTACAAGGCATTGTTGCTGACATGTCGAAAAGAGGAAAGCAACAATGTACGTTGTTGGCCTAAGGATTGCTGTGATAGGCCTACTTATGAGAAGGGCTATGTGCTGTGGCGTGTAGTATGTGGCGTGTATGAGGCAGTGAGAGGGTTGTGTTGTGCTATAGCTGCATTATTTATCAATAATAATGCCATATTGTTCATGGTTGGTGCTGCTGGCTGCTTTTATCGCGTGTGTTTGGCTCTGTGTACAGCCCTATAGGCTATAGCCCATGTGAAACAATGTACGTTTTTTAGTTGAGAAGCCTCATTTTAAGTTGATTTAATTAAACAGTCAAACGTTACTTTGGCGGTCCGTGGATTATTTATTATCTGGTGGATTGAAGTTTGCAGAGCCCATATATGTGCATATGCTTGGGAAATCTGTTAAAATGAAATGAACCTGATCCATCGGGGCATTTCATGTAAATATTGTACAGATCTATAAATGGCATCACCCATGTGCAACGAACCAGCATTAAAACTTGCTCCCCCAGAGACCATGGTATAGTTCGCACACTGTCTTCGTGGATGCACCTGAGGCTGTTCTAAACACAATCAGCAAACTTTTCCCATTTATTCTTTTATTTTCATGCTGGAATTCTGGCTTTTTGTGTTTTTATTCTCTGTCTGACCTTCTGTGTCACTGCTTCTAATGGGCTTTTTGCCTCTCAGCTCTTTCTGCTAAACTGAAGCATTCTGTCTTTGTTCAGTGTAAATGTTTTTTGGTGGAAATGCAAATCTCTTTAATGTTCACATCTGTGCACATGTGTACATGCTGGCGTTCTCCAGCTGCTCCAACAGAACTAGTACAGATTGATATCCTGATTGGTTTGGCTGTTGTTCATTTGTGCTTGTACATGGTTAATGAGGTCCGTTCACCGTGCACATTTACTAGTGAAACAATACTTTGCCCTGAAAAACATATTGTACCAAATTCGAACAACCAGAAACATAATTTCCACATTCATAAGATACGTATATTACATATACCCAGTCTAGCCTTTAAGTCTACTCACCTTTGGTAATAACTGTGCTGATATTTTATTCCTGTGGAAATGATGTACACATTTATATGGTTATGCATGTTTTACAGCGTAGACATCCTTACCACTTTATTTATATTGTTTGATTGACTGATCTTTCTTTTTGTTGTCCACATTCAAAGATCTGTGCTACAAGTGATTTCTTTCTTCAGTGCAGGGAAAAAACAGAAGACATATCAGTGTATCCAACAGTCTATTACAATCTGTCAGAATGATTAACACTGACTTGGTTCAGGCATGAAGCGTGTGTGTTTGGTATATCAAGCAATTGCTTTGCCATGTCTTTGGGGGTTCTTGCATATGTTAAAGTCACTGCTAAGTTTAGGGTGGTCCCTCACCTATAAATATCTAACCATAATTTCCCATTTGTGGGACTAATAAAGGTTTCTCTTATCTTATCTGATAAGTGGCTCTGTGTCCAGAAACTGACCACTGATGAGGGGCTGGAAGAGGGCCTACAAACACTGTGCATCAATTAGGAGTTTCTATTAAGGTGTCCAGTGAAACAGCAATTAGCGTGTTAATGTTTCATGCTACCAGAGCTGTGCTTTTAAAGGACAAATATCAAAAGCAGCAGCAACTCTGCTGTCATTTCATTTCTTAGAAAGACTGTTTCTTGGCCTTGTGCAGCAGGCCTGGTTTTTACAATAAACTTAATCTAAAAGCTTGGTACATCCTGTCCTTGGAGCTTAATTCAGTTTAAAGACGTGTGTTGTTTGAAACTTGTGCTCTGCTCCTTGCTTTGAAATAATAGCTCAGCCACACAGGCTTATGTTGGTGACATTGAATGCAAGTCAGTCGCCAGCAATTAAGGTGATAGAATTTTTATTGTTTCACTCCGTCTGATTGTAATTATTTTATTCACGCTCCACCCACAATTAATTAAATTGCTATTAACACACAGCTTGACACACAGTGCAACTGATGCGAAACATTACTCTATAAACGAGTTGATTGCTTATAGCGGCCCCTTGTGCAAAATTTGTTTGTAGGCAAGGCAAAGACAAGGCAAGTTGTGGCTCAAACAATAATAGCAGCAATGGCTAAACTAGTCCAGTAAATATTAGATCACCTTCAGTCTGCCCTTGTGAAATGTAAAGTATGTTTTTGATTCCAGTCTATGAATATTTGGCTTTGTTACATGATTTTATTAAACAAGAAGAGTAGATTAAAAGGCAGAAATCAATGTTTTTTATCCGACAAAAGGGATTAATATGGTGCTATTAGATAATGCAAGCTAGTAGCCACCACAAATATCAGGATTTCAGTTTCATAATGCTAATTTGACCATGACTGTTCATTCACTCTTCATTAGCAATTTAGCGCTGTTCACAGAATAATTGCTTTATCGTCTTTCATGTCGCATCCTTTGTTGCCTTCTATAGATCCATACGTGAAGATTCACCTGATGCAGAACGGAAAGCGTCTGAAGAAGAAAAAGACGACAATCAAAAAGAACACCCTCAACCCCTACTACAATGAATCCTTCAGTTTTGAAGTGCCATTTGAACAAATCCAGGTAAACGTCACATTCCTATTTAGTCATGCGCTTGACTGGGTTTTACACTTTTAACATGCTAAATTTGATCATTCCCTGTGTGGTGCTTTCTTTTTAAGTTGAAAAGGGATGATTTAAAAAAAAAGGAAGCGAATGTACTGCAAAAAGAGCAAATTGCTCTAAATTGATTTTGCTTTTCATGGTTCAGGAAGTTCTCTCTGTGTGTTCTGCTTTTCAATTCAGAGCTTGAATGCTAATCAGAATATCCAGCCTCAACTCATTAAACCAAGCAGGAGCTCTTTGAAATGCCAAGATAACTGCGAGTCTTTGAAACTGTGCTTAAGAACTTTAGGAAGCTCCTTCACCTAAACCATGATTGCTACTTGTTGCATGACAATTACAAATTACAACAAAATACTCATATTATTCATTCGTGGTGTCTTCACTATGAATTTCATTATTTTTAAATTAATAAAAAAGTGTATAGATCTTTTTTTTATTTAAATAAAATTCACTTTAATTTTAATGTATACAAAAAAGTTGCATATTTTTAGTAACTGATAATAATCAATGAAAGTAAAAGTAAAAGCAATTGAATTACCTCCTTTAGTTGGCTTCATTTTCAGATTTTTTTCTTTTTTTCTTTTTTTGGGAATTTTACTTTGGCATAAACAACGAACACATATTTTATGTCATCATAATCAGTTATAATCAGACTTTCTAAATGTTTTGCTGTTAAATCACCAACTACAATCCATCACAATGCATCAATCCATTTTTTGTTTTAATCTTTGAAAACAGATTATTTTAGTTTGGAATCAATACATTTGTACGACCCCTAAATACCCTTCCTGTGGTTTTTCCTCTGCAGAAAGTTCAAATTGTTATAACTGTTCTGGACTATGACAAGATCGGCAAGAACGATGCCATTGGAAAAGTGTTTGTGGGGCTGAACAGCACAGGAACGGAGCTTCGCCATTGGTCGGATATGTTGGCCAATCCACGGAGACCCATCGCCCAGTGGCACGTCCTCAAGCCGGAGGAGGAAGTGGACGCCCAATTGGCCACTAAGAAATAGAATAAATCCCCCAAATCCTGCCTACATAGTGCTCCTAACCCAGTGTGTACATACCTCAGTGATTATATGGGTCCTTCACACTCTCTAAATCTTCTTCTGTCTGACAAAAACGCCTTCTTTTATAATAGCTACTAGTATTTTGATTGCCCCACCAACACACAAACACACGAACACACACACACATATCTTGAGAGTTGTGTTTCTATGTCCTTTTCCTCTCCTCCGCTTGTTTTGACCATCATCCAGCCATAACCTTTAACCCCTGACCAAAATGCCCCCTTCTTTTAAGCAATATGATCTTGTGTAGATAGAGCATGAATGGAAAAAGTGTACTACAAGGTGTATATATCAGTATGCAGAAAAAATGATTTCTAGTTTTTGTGTTTGTATGTTGTTACCCGTTTCCTAATCTGTGTATATGTTGATGTTTTTAATAAGATGTTCTATTTTAAATTATGTAAATGCAGATATAGGAGAGCCAATAATATATATATATATATATAAAACAGGATTTAAAAATTCTACCTTATTGCATTCCAGTATATATATATAAAGAATTCCAACCTGCAAGATGCGAGTTGAGGGGTACTCACATTTCAAAGGACAATTTTTGGCTTCATGTTTACTTGAAGAACCATATATTTGGGAAAACAAATATCTACGTTGAAAAAAATACACTGAGAAACCAGTATGAAAATGTAATATATTGTGTATATTCCACAATATAAACTCAATATATGGTGGAATATATTTCAGCAAGTTCCATATATGTATATGTATATTCCACAATATAACCTCAGTATAGGGTGGAATATATTTCAGCAAGTTCCATATATGTATATGTATATTCCACAATATAAACCTTATATACTATACTGCAATGTGTCACAACATACATGTATATTGCAGTATATTGTGACGTTTTCAATATATTTCATTTTTGTATGGGTTAACATAGGCCATTAACTACTATGGTTCCATGGGATTATTATGCAGCTGGAAATTATACAAGCACATGATTTCTTAAAGACTTTTTGTACTAATTTATCAAGCTGAGGACCTATGCTTGGACCACAACATTCAGAGGAATTTTTACTTGATGCAAACCAATCAGCCTTTCTTTTATTTTCACTCTTTTCATCCCAGTAGAACCTTCTAGCTTTAACTTATAGCAAAAATTGTCCTTAGTTTCCAAATTTTTCCTCTCCCTATTTTTCTTCCTAAATTCTTTTTTTTTATTTGAACCTTCCTCTGCCTTTTTAAACCCACTTCTGTCCTCTTATAGCCCCTCTGGAAACTAACAACATGTAAAATGGTCACAAGCTGTAGCCATTGTATCCTTAAAGCTTGATTAACAGCTTGATCTTTGAACCTTTCATTGACTGCTTACTTTCAATAGCCTTGCAGTTGGACTTACTTAGTTCAGAATTTGAAGCGCAGTCTCCAGAATGGATTTAGCTTTAAGACAATTATGTTTTTTTTTTTGTTGTTGTTTTTTTTTTAATTAAGTCAATGTTAAAATATTTTTGGTAACTGCATGATTATTTTTATGATCTTTGCTAAAGGCTTTGGGTGTTGGCGAATTTTACTCACACTGGGGGTGTGTGTCAGTTTCAGAAAACCCCCTTTTGCCTTCAAGACAGAACGGAAAAAAAAAATGTAAAGTTATGCGATCTTAAACAGTTGAAGTATAACTTTGACGCTGGTTTATTATCCTGGCAGGTCAGTATGTAATACTGTACCTGAAGGAAGAGAGACAAGCTTTTAAACACTGCCATTTTTTCAGGGAGGTAAAGAAATGTATAATGAATCTCTCCTCATGCACACTTTCACTTAGACAGTGGCTGTAGCTTTGGTTCATTGAGAACTCAACTGTCCGTTGGCCACAATGGTGCCCTAAAATAGCAGTCTTTGCTTTCCGTTGCCTTCTTGCAGTGACAATAGTGTTAGCCATGCTTTTACTGCCAATCTTTTTTCTGCTGTGGCTACTGCTTTGCACTGTACTTTTGAAAACAACAATGGCTTGTTGAAAACAAAACACAGCAAAAGGCTACGTTCACGTTACAAGCCTTATGATTGTTCAAACTTTCTGCTTGCGTATGCAAAGGAGGGAGTCTACATAACTGTACTTTTCTGGCAATTCCTTTTGATTTTTTGGTGTATTCCTAAGCTATCCTCGTCATTCTTGTTAGCTGCAGTTGTCACATGAAGCTAGCCATTTGCTACCATTATATCATTGTCTGTATTTGCTGATTGCAAGTGATTTCAGTCAATTCTCTTAAAACTAAAGGAAACCCTAGTTACCTAACCTATCTTAACTTACCCCGATAGAGAAGCAGTTGGCTTGGTTATTTTTTGTGCCGAATGCAGATCATTTCAGCAAACCGCAGTCTCTTAAAGGTAACCAACTAACTAAATTCCAGCTAAAATAAAGTAATGTTTGCTTGAATTACCCTGACAGCAGAGCAGTCTTCTAGTAAGCTAGGTGCATGTTATAGAGCTACTTTTTAAGAGCCAATGTTCTGTCATCGTCGGTGAACGGAAATGATGAATGACTTTTGAAACTGACGGGCCCATCTAGCTAAAATGAACTAGTGTTATCTTAGTTTACTCTGACAGCAGACCAGTCTGTTAGCTAGCGTTGTGGCACATACTGCTAGAGTGACAATCTTCCCTGACTAATCTGTAATGTCACCAAATTTTCCAAACAGTTGCTGTGCAGGTGGCATTGCCAAAATATGTGGCTGAACATGCAACTGCTCGAGGAGCACAAACAAAATCCTATTTGTAAAGATCAGAAAAATCAGAAAGATCAGAAAATCCATATTTGTTCTGCATCAAATCCTGTAATGTGAACGCAGCCTTTTGTTTCTTCTGGGACTCTGGCTTAGGGAGAGGAGCTATTAGCGCAATTTGCCGTGAGCTAGCCGTGGTAGGCCTGCTTCTTGGGGTCATGTTTTTTAGCATCTTGAACAGTAACCGTAAAAGTTAATGGTCTGCACAGGTGATAACATTAGTCCATAATGTCCTTTAGTACGGGTCTGACGAGAGGACAAAGCAACAAAAAGTTTTAGTCCATCAAAACCATGACTCTTATCTTGGAGGAACCTCTTGTATACTAGATGCTAGCTTCAGGAGGAGTTTCTAAATGTTTTTTCAATGTTATTGTGTAGGTGATAGCACTGTTATATTTAAAGAAAAGAAAAGAATTGAAAAGCTATTCGTCATTCCATAGAAGTCTCTGAGGACTGCTTCGTGTATCACTGTGACTGCCGTGTGTGCTTAGAAACGTAGAGTTTTATCAATAGGTAGCAACCAGTTTGTTCTGTAGTGGTGTTGTGCAGCCATTTCCCCTGCGACATACCGAGACTGAGAGAGTGGAAAGAGAGAATGTGCACATGTATAGCATCGTCGGTTTCTGACCGTCCCGGTCAAGTCAGAGATTCTCAAAAACAGCGAGAAGATTCAGGTCGTTTCACACAGCGTTTCGTTGAGCACTGTGCAATACTTCTATGTTCATCCCCATAGTGTTAAAGTGGGTGCAGCTGCCCTGAGAATAAAAAAAATAATAAAGAAAAGAGAATATACAGGATTTTCCTTATCCAGTTAGATGTATTCCTCTACCATGATGTGGTTAGGTCACAGCACATGTAGAGTCTGTGTAATATTGGAGCTCAACATCTACATACGTGTTTTATAAAGGCTTCCTCCCTCTTCCTCCTAAACCCTTTTGTTTTCCTACACACAGATCCAGCCATCGAATATTACAGATTTAACTCATATAGGATGTACCTAAATATATATATAAATATATATATATATAAATATAACCCTCCTCCCCTCCAAAAAATATGTGTATATATTTTTATATTTATCCTGATATACTTTATTCATTATTATTGAGGTCTTGTTATGGACACTCATCTGTTGCGGTATCAGTATGGATTGACGATTTTGTTCTTGTCATTTTTGATTGTGCTCACAACCTCTCTATCTGGCAATTGTTCTGTTTAGTGCCCTCATGTGAATCATTTTCGATTTAATACGATGAAACTCAGAATGTACAGTATGGACTGTGTGTGTTTTGGGTTTTTATTTTTGTGTTGTTGTTGTTGTTTCTCTTTTTCTTACTTTTATTGTGGGACCAAGTTAAAGTTGGCACTTTCATTTCAATGTCGCAATAAATATTGACTCACACCTTGTTTTTCAGTCATATCAATATGATTTCGTAACCCCTGTCGGGAAGAACCTAGAAAGAAGAATCCATCCCAAACCTGTTTAAACCTTACAAGATATTAAAACAAATGTAACCACAGCTGTACGTATGAGAACTCCTACTTTAACCTCAGTACAAATTGTTTATACTATCAATATCTAATCATTTAGGATAAGGTTGTTTATAAAATGAAGATTAAAAAAAAAAGCGAATTTTTTTGGGTAGAGTGACTCTACAGCCTTCTCTAATATAGCACTGGGGTGTGACTGTAGTTTCTACACAGTTCGACAAGAAGTGTAGATGCTGGACACACAGTAATAGACAGCATTGCTTTCTGCACTTCAGAGGTTTGTAAAGTAGCCTGAGAAAAAAGCCATTTCTAGCCTTGCGAAGCAATGCCGACTTTTACTGCAGCCTACCAAAGCATGCAAAGCTGCTCGATTAAAGGAATACTACAGCATTTTTCATTCTATCTTCTATCCATGACGTCTGTAGTGTATGGTCCACTAACGATTTTGATGTAAAGAGCCCCTGTTTTGTTTTTTGTTTAGTTTCTTCAACCCTTCATCTGACTGTTTTGTAACTGCCCCCTTGAGACATATATTTAAATAAGCTCTGTTCTGATTGGCTGCTGGATACTGTGCCTCATTCAAAAAGCAGGCCAGAGTAAACACTAATTTTTTTTTAAAGACAGATATATGAAATTGTGGTGAATTTTTGTGACTGAAATTGCTGTCCTTTGAAATCAGCTGGACGCTACAGATGCCGTAGACAAGAATTAGGTTGAAAAATGCCTAAGTATTGCTTTGAGACCATACAACACAAACCCCGTTCCTGCTATTACACAAAAAAGGGAAAAAAAAAAAACAATGACTTGCTCTGTGACTAAGAAATCCTCCAATTCTCTCCAACCACAGAACTGAAAGCCACACTTAACCTTTCAAGGAGAAGCTGTGTATAGAATTAGAATCTGATGCTGTAGAAAGATCCCAGTTGCCTTTGTGTATATCAACTGCCTGCTTGAGTATTTTTGTGTGTGGACAAATTTTCTCTGTAATCTTGTAGAACTGTTTGGAGTGTTTTTTTCCTGCCATAAGGCCTTATGGTGGCCTACGGTTATATTGCTGTGTATACCTTCATTTTTGACGAGGTGTTTTACAATTTTGTTTGACTTTGTGTAGTGATTCACTCTGTGAAGTTTCTGACTGTTGTTATATAACTTCATATACACAAATGTTCAATAAAATGTTTTATTTCCTGTTGATACAGAATATATTCTGGACTGGAATGGTGTTTTTTCCTGTAATCAACAACTTCTTTCATTTCTTTTCCTGTTCTTGAAACAGTAATTTAATAGGGAACAACAAAGAATTTTACCATAAATTAGGATAATCGTTTTAGTACAAAACATTTTGAACAACTTGCTCAGGTCCATTTCTCAAAAACAGCCTAATAGGAATTCATCAAGGTTGCATTATCACAACCATGAACACATTTACATATGACCCCCCCTAAAAATGGACAGTTGGTGTTTTTAGATGGTTCTGAAATTTTTTTAGATCATTTAAAAAAAATTGAAGCTAAACGTTTGTAATTTGCACATCAGCTTAATCTTTCTTGCCATTAATTTTTGCCTCTAAATTTTAAATGAATTGATATAACTTGCTCACCAAGCTGGTGCATCAATCCATCCCAAATGTACTGTGCAGATGAATGCATGCCTTGTAGTGCTGGACTAAAAATCCTGAAATACTTATACAAGTCATTTTAATTGAAAAAACACTGATCCCCATGTTTCCCAGGCATTTTATTGGGAACCCTCCTCCTTGCTGATGTACAACAGGAAGCTGCAGCTCATCTGTTCACAAAATGATTTGCTTTTTATTTCGTATTGTCGAGGCAATTCTCTGTTGAATCACACACCAAAGCATGAAGTCCTTTAAGAATCTCCTTTATTAGTAAATAGTCAAACAGTTAATGAAAGCAGTGAGTAGAAGATTCGAGCTAGAGGTCCGAGCTAATCCTAAAGTCTATCCCTTATATAGTTCGGAAGGCACTGATCCCAGCGCCTTCTGCCTCTCAGGCTTATTAGTTACTTATACCCTTTGTTATTTGTCCTTCAGACCATGAATACCAGAAGTATAACTACACACATGAATACACACAATGTCCTTGAGAGAGGACGATCAATGTAAAAAGAACAGGAATATACATATGAAGATCTGAAACTAGTACAATTTGAATCGTATGAGAAGTACATGTTTATCACATACAACATAAGGTCAGCGTAGGTTCAGCAGAGGCTCAACATTAGTTCAAAATTTCCAATACAGTATACACCAGCTAGCCTCTTCACACATCGACAGTGTGTCTGGCCTTGTCAGCCCAGAAGTGATGCTGACATTAAAGTGACATATTAGTGTGTGTGTGTGTGTGTGTGTGTGTGTGTGTGTGTGTGTGTTGCAGATCATATACAGCAGTGCTACCGGAGTTTTTAAGCACTTCAGTGTCACTGCTGGACTGAGAAAAGACCAGCCAACAGTGTCCTGTGGCCAGAAACTGACCACTGATGGACAAGAGAATGACTAACACAGACTCTGCAGCTACAGATCACATCAATCATCACTAACTTCTGCAAGGTGAAATGGTTAGATATGTTTAATAAAGTGGACATTCAGTGGACACAGTGTTTAAAACAGTGTGACTGCTCTAAACGATCCACCACCCAAGTAATACCAGACCACTGGTAGACCAGCGAGGGTCTTGGCCAGGGGCGTCACAAGCAGTTTTAATGAGGGGTGGACACACTGGTGGGGTGGGTGTAGAAAGCTACAGGGGTTTCTCCCATACAATTCATATACAACCCCAAATAGAATGGTCCCAGCACCCATGGTCTTGGCCATTGGTGAACGAGGTAAAGGAGGTTAGTAAATGCTGCTGGACTACAGTCTGAACAAAGTGTACATATATGTTGTGGAACTGATAAGATGAATAATGAGTGTAGGTGTACATAAAGAAAAAGATAATCGGGGCAGTTCAGCACATCTTTTTGAATTAGTGCAGTACAGAAAAGAGGTCATTTGCATTTTGGTCTTTATGGTATAAAAAGAAGAACAACCTGTTTAATTAGGTTATAAAATGTGATGTAAAAATGAATCATGTCTGTTTTTGGTACATAAACCCACACACAGGTTTTAAGTGGAGCTAAAATGTGGGAAAGGGAATAAAATGCAAACAAACATACGTGCGGGGTCTTTAAACTCAGTGACAGTGAGCTGATTTTCCCGTGTTGTTATGACACGGATAAATGACCCTGCCCTTTAAAGCGAGTTTGACCTTTGAGGCCTCGGCAGGAGTTGTGCTTTCGCTGTCACGCTTCACCTCAGGAGAGGACAGCTACCTCAGCACGAAAACATACAGCGGATTTGCTCCATGTTTCCATAACACGGTAGAGAAAACACAGAAACAGCCTCACAGCTGAAGCCTTAAAGTTTTTCACACACCAGCTTCAGAGCTAATGTAGCTAACAAGTAATAGAAACGTTTCAGCATCCTAATGCTAGCATTGTAAAGGCCTCAAATACAAATACACTTGGCAACAAAAATATGGACAAAATTCAGGCTTTGGGGTTGAATGACAATGTTCTATACAATTTTTCCAGTCTTTCAGGCAGGATTTTCTAATCTGGAAAAATATGTAGAAAAATAACCCAAAATTTACCAGCATAATTTAATGAACAGGTTTACTAACATTTGGTTAGTAACATGCTAACACTGAGTAAAGAAAAAGGAATAAACATGTCTCAACTGAAGTTGGTTTAATTAGTTGGTGAGCTGAGTAACTCACTGAGAACAAATTTAAAAATCCGACTTCCCCAACACCGACAACCCTGCAGCTTCAGAAGCCACGTAATTGAGTCTATTTGAGATTCCAAGTCTCTTTGGTCAACATGCTGTTAAGCTCCAGTTGGTTAACAATAAGCCTTGCAACTAGCCTTCAACAAGGACCGTGTTACACAGCAGAAACGAACTGGATTTAAAAGGCTGATAATACATCATCAAAGGTATTAATGAAAGGTTTTGAGGGTATCTCTGATTGCTGAAATGTCTGAAATATTATGGGACACTGCTGCAGTAAAGGAAATATTTGAGCCATGTGTGGAGCCAACTGAGATTCTGGTGGAGATTAAGAGGGTCTGGTTCTCCAGAAAATGAAATATGGGGTCCTTCAAGAGCAAGATAAGAGAGGCCGTGTGTGAGTGCATATCTCTCAAGGCTCCGCAAGATCAAATACATTTTGGTTTACATGACTTTGACCCCGCTAAACACCATTACATCCTTCTCCATTTCCAGCAGCAGTTTAATCTCAGAACCGATCTACAGGCCTGGCTTTAAAGCAATGAACACTGGATGGGCGTTTTTATCAGAGAATGCCATCCTCAAGGCATAAATAGATTTTCAGGCTGTGCAGAGGTCACCAAGTTCATGTGATATATGTAAACATGGACAAAATGGAAGCTGATTACATTACTTGTTCGCTACATTAGCATCTTAGCGCCAAAGCAAAACTGAAGAAGGAAACCTCACACACCACATGCTTTGGCTGATTACCTACATTTGCAGCAGGGGGATCTTTGTAAATTTGAAAACCTTCAATCAGTATCTGTTTTCCATTTCCTTTGTGGTCCATTTGAGACAGATAAATGGATTCTGTAACAAAAATTGATGACTCTGAACTCTACATGGCACACTGTACATCATCTGTTCCCTGAACACACAGTTAATGCCCTGTTAACGAGCAAAGACACAATTAAACACCAATCCGAGTGTGTACGATACTGTTACCCCAGTTATTTTCTTTCAAAAAACTGAAACGATGTAGGAGGAAATAGCTGAAGTGCAGAAAAGACTCCCAGCTGTGGTTTGACTGCTGCTGTTAATGGAGATGGGACTTAAAACTGAGCATGTCCAGGGTCAGACAAAATGATTCTCAACCCTACAGTTGACAGATTGGCCAAAAATGAAGAAATATATGCATTTTTTATCATAGAATAGTCTGACGATATTGTATTATGTTAGACTTCAAATGGGCACTGTTTCACAGTCTGGATGGATGGATGGACAGATAGACCTAGCTAGAGTTGTGAGGTTGATCAGGCAGATCCTCCCATAACACCTACATTTACACTATCTTAGCCACTTCTAATGATTTTCTTTTGCATGTCTTTGTAGTTAGGGTTGTAAGCAATAAGGTCTTCTCCTATTATACTTTATGAGATTATACAGAGCATATAGTGACATCATTCCTCACAATAGAGTCTCTTAATTGTCAAATCCTCCAAGTTTCTGTGTTGAATCCAGTCCCTGAACTCTAGTCTTCAGCTGACTCCACTGGTTTTACCCCGGTCAGGGAACTTGTAAGGTGTCCAAAAAAATCTATTTTGGGGTATTAAACCATTTTTGCGTGAATCTGGATATATTTAGGGACTTTGTCATGCTGGAAGCTTTACACAAAAAAAAACACAGATACCACATTTAACAAAGGAAATTAAGTTGTTTTCTGCATTTTCCTTTTACCTTAAACACACCTTGAGCGTTCTCTGCCTAAAGCCAGTTCCACTCAAAGTTCCAGCAGCATTTCGAGAAATCTAGGCTCTTTGTCTGGAACGTCTTCCAGGTAATTTGTTGGCACAGAGGTGGCATCACATGTTTGTTTAAAGATTTGGTGATCCCAGCATACTACATCTTCAGCAAATCTCCAGCTGGGATCCTCTCTTACCACCTCGCTGCATTTGGGAGCTCAATAAACTTGCATCCACACACACAGTTCTTGCACGTGCGTCCCCATGAAAATGCCTTTAGTTCTCAGCAGGATGTCCCTGTCAAAATACAGATGGACCAGAACAAAAACAGAGAAAGGTTTGGAGGAGGCATCTGTATGAACACAGAAGACAGGAAAAAGGAGGGCGAGAAAGCGAAGAGCCTGAAAAAGTACAAGAGAAAGAAAAAAGACGCCTCTCTCTCGCTCCCTATAAAAATGCAAATCCCGACGCGTGTGTCCTGGAGCTGTGGAGAGGGGGATAGAGCAATTACTGGAGCATTAGTGCGATAGCAGGCGAAATGCACTCACAGTGAGCGCTTTAATGACCGCAGCGCCATCACTTTATTAATATGCAGACATGATTTTACTGCACACCCTGCATCCTTCTGATACAGCAACACACATCCAGCCTCACACCCCAGTGTTAGGTTCTGGGGTGTGGGGCTGGGGGTGTCAGGGGTGGGGTTGGAGAGTATAATGTACATCAAAAGTTTGAGGACACATTGCTTATTTGGATTTTTAATGTTTCAGTGTTTCTGGGGCTACTTTGTGTCTATTTAACTCTAACACTATTTCAGTGCCAGCACTATAAAGCAAATATTGAAACTCAGCTGACCCGGAAGTTGTTTAAATACCATTAAGATCTTAAGTTTTCTATTTAATATTGCAAACTATTGCAAACCAAGATTAAAGAAAAGATTGAAGTCAGGAGGTTAAATCTGTTGCGTATCATTCAAACTGACAATTAGCTACCTGATGATGTGGTGAATGTTTAGTCAGTTGCACCGCTTGAGAGCTCTAAACATTTCTAGGTCTTAAAAAGAGCAAAAAAAAAGACAAATTGTCAAAAATCTCACATTGTTAACTTATTGTATATTAAGTCAAAATCTTAGGTAAGCCATTAATCATTTTTTTAAAATATATAATTATAAGTATTTAATTCCTTCCAATTTCTGAGACAGTTAGTCATTAACGTTTTAATCAGACACAACTAAAAACAACGTCACACAGACCAACAAACGTCAGCCGGATCTTTTCACTGGGCCCAGGACCAAAACGGCATGTCATTACTGGTAAAACTGTGGATTCTGGACTGACAGGCTGAAACACACCTGTCAGTCAAGGCTGCGACAGTTGAATCAGTAGAAAACCTGCACGCTGGAAGTCACAGTCCAGACATTAATCCAATAGTAATGTGCTGGCAAGACCTGAAGCATTGAGCTGATGCAAGAAAGCCAGCAAACATCACTCAACTGAAGCAGTTGTGTACGGAAGAATGGGCCAAAATTTCTTCAGTCTGTTTTGTGATACCGAAAATGTGTGACTGCAGTCAGACGTAGCCTACTGCTAAAGACGTTCACAGCAGTTGCTGAAAGAAGTCACTTAAGATTATATTGTTCAATTAACTACCAGGGTGTCCGCGGGGTTTTAACAAGTAATAAAAGGTGATACATCAAAATTGCCAAATTCAAGGCCATTAAAAGTGTTACGTTTGGTTTTAGAGGGGTTTTTGTTTGTTTAAATCGGTATTACTTTTTCAGACTATGAGGTTTCCTATTTTGAGTGAAATTCTATCTGCTAAAGTTTGCGTTACTTCATTGACACGTAGGCTTGAGTGTATCTGGGCACCAGAGATGGGGACTCGAGTCTGAGACTTGGACTCGAGTCACACTTAAGTCACACAAACAAAGATTTGTGACTTGAATTTAGACTTGCCCTCAATGACTTGAGACTTGACTTGGACTTGGGTGTTGTGACTCGTGAGTCATAACTCGTAAACAATGTTCATTTAATGGAATTATTTCTTTATATCTCACACTCTTTCCAACAACCCCTCATTTGCCATAATCCGGAGTTATTAGCCAAAAACTGTTCCCCTCGCCCCAGTGTCCCATTACTTTTGTCCGAGGTGAACGGTTTTTGGCTAATAACTCTGGATCGCCGGGTGGCTATTACGGCAAACGAGAGGTTGGAACGATGTCACCGAGCCCTATCAACCTGTGAAGTTTCACATTTAGGGTGCGAGATATATTTTTCATATTTAACATTTAGATTTAAGATCATAAGGCAAATCCTCCATGTTGGCGAGGGGATATCACAGCATGCAGTCCCGCCCCCTGCTAAGTAACAGCCAGTTGTAATTACGGGGCATGGCCAATTAGTATAGCTTCTAAACATTTAGAGCTCAACACTCAACAGCTCAATCCCACATTTAGAGTCGCCGTTTGTAAAAGTGCAACATTTAGATTTAGAGCGCAACATTTAGTTTTTTAACACATTCAGCTCTAAATGTGTGAAAATTGTTTGTTTTTACAAACGGCACCCCAAAGACTTGGACCTATAGTACATGTTTATGTTAAAATCAAATAATAGCAGTTCACCAGTTCATGTAGTGGATGCCAGTTTGTGAAATTATATCAGAAACAGTTCATATAGCAGATGCCAGTTTGTAATGCATCAACAGTTCATGCAATGAATGTCAGCCAGTCAGTGCATTTGCCTGGTGGGCCGATGGTAAATGTGGGCCAGTCAGGTAAATCTGGGAACCCGTCAGCAATTTTCTCTTTGAAGTTTACATTTTCCGTCAGTTTTCAAAATAATTTTTGCAAATCTGAAGTATTCCTACATTTGTAGATGATTATGATTGTGAATTATTCATTTCTTCATGCAATACTAGAAGTTACATCATGGGTTCAAAATGAATCAACTAATAGATGTTTTTAACTATAGGGCCTACACCTATTTCCCCTCAAACTTTGTCCTCAGTCAGAAATGTTTTGACAAAGATAAAAAATTACAGATATGCCCTGAACTTTTTTATGAACATAAAGTATCTGACTAATAGGTACAATATAAAACTAGACTGCATTTCCGCAGAGAAAATGCAAAGTGTGCTTGCTCAAATGCAGAACACAGCATTAGTGTTAGCATTAGCATCAGCGTTAGCATTGCATAGTATTACCACAGCATTAACATAGCATTAGCATAACATTAACATTAGCATAGCATTAACATAACATAGTATTAACATAGCATCACCACAGCGATAGCATAGCATTAATGTGTGTGTATGTCCCAATACTTTTGTCCACATAATTTTGTATGACAGCTCTGTCCCGATACTTTTGGCCATATTGTTCAGTTTAAACAGGTGTGTCTTTGGGGCGTGGCCTAAGGTCTCATTTGAAGTTTCATAAAGTTTGGTCTCTGTATGAAGCCTGTAAGTTTCTTTTACTGAAACTACATTCATTTCAATGGGGTTAAAAATGAATGGAAGTGAATGGGGGAAAAAAGGGATGAGCGAAAGACAAGGAAAAGACGAATGCAGGTCATTACTGACCGCGTTTGTGTGTCAGGGAAGTTGGCCTGAGGTATCACATGAAGTTTGGTGGGTTTCGGACGAAGCGTGTCCGAGCAGGACTATCTGAAAGTTCAGGGTACCAATACTTTTGCCACTTTTTTCGCCGGAAAAACAGGAATAACAAACGAACGACAAGACGTATCAAAAAGCTGTGAACAAGCACGCTATTCCAGATCACTGAACTTTGACTAAATGTACACCTTGCATAAATAAAACAACTTACAACTTCAAGGTTTTCCACATGGAGTCGTATTTTGTCAAATTTCTCTTTTTTTCAATTTTCCTGTCTGTTATATGTGAAACACAAATTTCCAAACAAAAAACCTGCTCTGTGGAAATTGAAAGTATTGCTCTCAGTATTAAAAATAAACCCATTACCCTTTTATAATGACATGATTAGTGTGAACATTGAAAAAATTAAAACTGTTCAACATCATCTCATTTCATTTGGACACAAAAAGCCCTTCACACCTCTGATTCACAATTTACAAACAAAAACACTTAGAGACAGAGATAATCAAACTTTTATTAAATGACTTCAACTTTTGTACATGCATTATGCAAAAGCACAAGAGAGAGAAAGGCAATGAGGAATGGGGGGTGAGAGAGAAAGAGACACAGACAGACAGAAAGAGAGAGAGGGATGTTGCATGCTCTCTCAAAGAAAAAAAAAATAAAACAAAAAACCTCAAACCATTCTCCTCTCATCAGGCTTTTCCACAGCATGTGCTGAGCTTCGCTAGTGTTGCGTTTATGTGGAGGTGAAACCCAGCAAGGGGGAGCAAACAAGCTAATTGCGGAATGATGCTCTGCTCAAAGGCAATACAGTCTCAGCTTACAGGCCTTTTATAACGCCTCCATCAGTTGATTTGGTTATTCAAAACGCACTGCAGGAGCCTACAGTCTAGAAATCAGTATATCATGAATAGCTACTGATGATCTCTAAATGATATCGCAAATAAAAACAACCTTGTAAACATCTGAATTATGAGTTTGACATGATATTACATACACATAGCTCATTAATGCTTTTCCTTCAGAATATGTCTGACGTGTAAGGTTTGGGAGCGTTATTACAAAGGAATAATCTGGCAAAAAACGCTAACTGAGAACATTACGTTAGCCTTGGGGATGCAGTGCAAAACTAAACTTCAAATGCTTCTTAGCTAAACAACTACATTTAGCATAAGGAGGGGGGCCGTGTAAATCTGTTTTTTGCCAAATTATTCTTGTAAGATTGCAGTACAGCTGGATAGAGAAGAGCTCACACTGATGTTCTCATCCGAAAACACCAGGCCTTCTATGATCTCTGGGAGGAAAATGGAAATAATGTGTTTCAGAGACACCGCTGTAATGTGCTGGGTATTACACCCACTTTGGCCAAAAGAAGAACCTATTTCCTTTTGATTTTGGTCACAATGACCAAAAGTTTCCATCATGCAGCCAATCTCTTTCCTTTTTTCCATTTTGTTAAAACAGGAAGACTCATCTCAGTCTGACTGTGCATCAAACATGCTCATAAACACACACACACACACACACACGCAAGCACACACACACACACCTACCCACGTTGGTTGAAGAGATTATCAGATTGAATGTTAGGGCCCTTTTCAGTTCAAGTAGAAAAACAATGGGGAAGAAAAGGGGGACAAAGGTTTGACAGTACATTCAATTTACTCAGGGATTTTGTTTTCTGTACGTTTGTCAGAGCTATCTGAATGCTGTATGTACACACATTTACATTAAATAGAACATCATAGACGGGAGATGCTGAAGCTACTCAATCTCCAGGTATGTGTAGAGATCATACAAACAGCGTTCCTCTACCAAAAACAGCAACAACCTCATGGACAGAAAGAGAGACAAACGAAACAGGCTGCAGAAAACTGAAGCTCTGATTCTTTTTTTCTGGGATTTGGGGAGTTAGATGCCACTTGCTCTTCATGTTCTACCTCGTCAGCTGGCCCACAACTTTCAGCAAGGTTTTATTCTCCTGCTTCAGCTGCTCGTTTTCATCTTCAATATCATCCATATCCTGAAAAACACAAATGGATGGAACAGTGAATTAGATGGGCTACAGTCTTAAAAAATAAATGTTCAAAAATAGTTATGGGCTTTACTGTATGGTTCTAGGACAAAAAACTTCAACTGGTACAAGATGTGGATAGTTTTGACACTGATCTATTCTTTAATGTCTTTAAGAAACTTGTGTAAGGTACTTTTATGGCACTGCTCAAAATAATTCTTTACGGTGCCTTTATTTTTTTTTTAAGAGCGCTGTCCTATAGAATGTTGTTGGTGTTTTTCCAGCTCAAACACAATAATAAGATCATTGACCTGTACATGCTTCCTCCTTCATTGTGTTCTTTCGTATCTACTGATGTGAGGATGGACAAGCTTTACAAAGGCTGATAAAAACAATTCTATTACATTTAATGAGAAACTGTTGTGTTAAAACACCAAATTAGAATTTTTTTTTTCTATGGTCAAATCCCACCTACTAGCTGGGTCTCCCAATGTTACACACTGCTACCAACGTATGGGGGATGAAGATCAACACCTGCTTCTAACACATCACTGGAGCATGCTTGAAGGAGAACACTACATCATCTATTTGGATGGTACAGCGCTTATGGATGCGGGGTAGACTGGCATACCCACCTGGAGAGAGTGAAGCCAATAAACCCCTTCAACACTTTGAAATACTGAATGTGTGATGTGTTTATAATCAATGCTATGCAGGATGGGAATAAAGTCATTGTAATATACCTCATGATCTTTTGGTAATGTGATGTAGTTTATCTTTACATATTTGACCTGTTCTTATATCTAACCTCAGTACTGTTTTGTGCAGTATCCAACCTTGTAAGTGTTTTTTTTTTATGTAAGCTTCACAACATGATGACTAATGCTAATGTTTACTATATATAAGAATCAAAACATACTGATCAACTCAATCGCCACAGACAACCATGCAGCAACCCACACAGTTCACAGACTCACCTACCTAACATTACATAACTGCACCGGTTTTATGTCACATAATCTCTCTCTGGTTCACAGGAAGCTTTTCACCTTCTTTAAATCTTAAATCTGAACACCGCAGGGTCGAATTTACTTTAACTCATTTATTGATCAAAAACTACTTTCAAACAACACTCCAAATGTTTCAGTCCAGATAAGATTTCCATGCATTGCTGTTCTCATGCTGTTCGCTGCTGATAGCCTTCGATGAAATTAGCCTTCACCTATTTACTTATAAAACCCATTTTTTAAAACATAAAACACATGGCATATAACATTTTTGGCCAACCAAATAAAATATAAACATCCTTTTGCACGAAATTGTAATCTCCTGAATTGATTCCCTTTTCCCCCCGTTTTCTTACAAGCATTGCCCCAGTGCTAAATTCTGTCATGACACATGAGTTTGACTCCAGCATGCCAGATTAAACACTAGCCCCGTTTACATGGACACTTTTTTTCCATTTATATGGACACTTTGTAATCTGATTAAATACGAAACCGATTAAAAACGTCCCATGTAAACGGTTCAAGTAATCAGATTCCACTGAATCGATTACATTTTCAATCCAAGTAAATGAGGTGGTGTAGACCTTTCTTTTAATCTGATTGATCGAGGAAACTACTCATGTAAACAGGCAAACCGATATTAAAATGCTTATGACACGCGACGGAGGATAAACAAGGAGAAAGGAAGCCTCAGAGGTTCAGACATAGTATTCTCTCTTTTTCTGAACAAGAAAAGTAGCCTAGGTCTACCGCAATGCTTGTCAAAATAACGTATGATCGGAGTAAATGACTGGACCATGTAAACGTGGAACAAACGCAGATCTCTTTATTTGACGCTCATGTAAACAGTTCGGTTGGGTTCTTTTAATCTGATTAAATTCAATCGGTTTAAAAAGAAGTGTCAATGTAAACGCAGCTACTGTTTAAGGTAATGAAAGGAAGATCACCATATTGAAAAAAATACTATAAAATTATTAAAAATCTATGTGAGAGGGGGCAGTAAGAACTTGATGAATTTTGACTTGACCTAAATTCATATGGAACCTAATGTGAGGTTCTGTTGTGTTCAGACAAATATTTCAAGCTGTAATACATGGAAGTACAAGAAGGAAAAAGCGCAAACCCCACAAAATTACAGCAATCTCGGCCATGCTGTGGTGACTTGAAGGAGCTGGAGCATTTTGCCTTGAAAAATCCCAGTGGGTAAATATGCTAAGCTAATAGAGACATACCCCAAGAGACTTGCAGCTGTAATTGCAGCAAAAGGTGGCTCTAGAAAGTAATTATGTCAGGGGTGAATACCTATGCACACTCAAGACTTTTTTCTTTTAGTCTTAATGTTTGTGTCACAACTAAAAATGTTTTGCATGTTCAAAGTGGTAGTCATGTAAATCAAATGGTGCTAACCCCCTCAAATATTTTAATTACAGGTTGAAATGCGACAAGACAGGACAAACACCAACATGGATTAATACTTTCACAAGGCATGATGACTCTTTAACTTGGTCTTTAGGCCTCATCTTACAGTTCAATCATGTAGGTTTACTCTCATTTCAGCCATGTACAAAATATACAGTGAAATGAAACAATGTTCCTCCGGGACTATGAGGCAACTAAAAAGGACCATGATACTACATAGGTAAGTGCAGACATGACAAAATACACAGGGTGTAGTCAACAAAAGCAGCTATAGTACAGTTTGAAGGAATGCAGTATTATGACAGATACTCTAGCAGCCAAGTTGTTAACTGTTCAAAACATGTAAATACTGAGGTATGTGAAGTTAACTGAGATGTGATCACCAAAGATCTCCACTGAGGAGCTGTTAATGTTCAGCAGATAGTAAACACAACGTGCCCTTCTGAAGTCAACAACCATCACTTTTGTTTTGTCCACATTCAGAGACAGGCTGTTGGCTCTGCACCATTCCAGTAACCCTTGCACCTCCTCTCTGCATGCCACCTTGTTGTTCTCACTGATCAGACTCATTACAGTTGTGTTATCAGCAAACTTGAAGATGTGATTTGCACAGTCGTGGGTCAGCAGTGTGAACAGCAGAGGGCTACACACACCACCCTCTAAGCGGAGTTTTCCTCACATCAGCAATGGTCAGACATTTACCTGGTTGTTGGGGTTAGGGTGGTCTTCCTTGTTGTCATTTTGCACTTCAAACCATGCGTGGAAGTGATTCAGCAGATCTAGAAAGGAGGCCTCATCATAACAGGCAAGTGATGTCCTGTAGGTGGTGATGGCCCAAATGGCCTACCGCATCTGTTGAAAGTCCCCAAAGTCTTTGAAGTGGCCGTGGACTTTTTGAGCATGTGCACGCTTTGGTGCTCTGATGAGCCGGGACAGGTTGGAGCTTGATGTTCCAAGCAGCCTGGCCTGAAGATGGCATCTCGGGTCATCAGTAGGCAGCACGCCTTTGCAGTCAGTCAATGTGTTCAAAGCAGTCCTGAAGAGCAGAGATGGCTGCTGGGAAATGGTCTGTATGTTGGGATCAGCATACAGAGATGGTCTGAGTAGCCAAGGTGGGGCCAGGCTCAGCACGGTAAGTGCTGGCAAACTCCAGTGAGCAGTAACAAGTGTCCAGCCCAGTATTCACACAAGCTTTTGTCCAAGCAGAATGTTAGCATGTTGCTAATCTAGAAAGCTGTTACTAAACTTTGTCTCCATAAAAACAGAAACAAAACAGAACTCACACTGTAGTTCAGTTAATTGCCAGGGAGCAAACATTGGTGAGTAGTACACTTTATTGTTATCCCAGCTATGTACATGTATACAGTGTAAGGCTGAAACGATTAAGTAACTCAAACAATTTGATTACAAAAAATGATGCTTCGTTTAATTTATGTCACCAAAGCCCATCTATTTAAAATGTCTCTGCTATTGTTTCACTCCCGCTGTGTTGACACTGCGCAGCTCCGGTATCAATGTTTCACACGGACTGTTGTAACTGACGCGCATTTCAAAGATGGCACGTTTATTTTGCTCTCTATGGAAATGGCGAAAAATGAAGATCCCAGTGTGTGTAAAAGGCAGACAGTGTCTAAAGTGTGGGACCATAATACACTGCGTAAGGAGGACAACGTAGTGCAGTGTATACATGGTCAAATGAACCTGGCCCACCACAACAGTACATATAAACTACCTTATGTATGGGGACGGCGTGTATTGAGATGTAACTTTTCAGTGTGCGTGCGTGCACCGCGCGCGAGGGAGGGAGAGATGAGTGAAATTTGCCGTCTTGCTACTTGTCATGCCTCGTCACTATCGACTCATAACACAGCCTACAAATAATTACAGATACTGCACATTCTAGAGTTCATATCAGTTAGCAATCATAAAAACACGTTACCTTGTAGAGGCTCCGAGCCCGCGTGGAGAAGTTCAGTTCACGTGAGGATGCTTTCGCTTCAGCTTTGCATTCTACTCCACCTACCTACCTATTCTGGATACAGCTGAAAACTGAACTGTACTGTTTAAATTTGATTAGTAATACTTGAATCATTTTTATAGATATTTTTTGCTATTTTGTACCTTTATACTTTGTTATTCATTCTTTATTCTCAGACAGGCTTTTACAGGGGGTACACCTCTTTTTCCTTTTTTTTAAATTGAGATAAAACTAAGGATAAATAGGCTAACCTATGTTTGTGAAGTTGTATTTAATAGTTCTTTTTTTTCATGTACATCATCAATGTTTCACGGTTCATTAAAAGAGGCTTAGTTCTGGAGCCAATAAGCCAAAGGTTTTAAAGTTTGATCTAATAAAAGTGTTGAGTTTGAATAAAAACCTTTTTTGTGATGAATAACAGCCAATAGCTTGCTCATTTTAAGAGGCCTTTCATTCATCAATAACACATTTATTGATATAGTTGTCTACAAACACAAAAGTATGATTTATCCGATTACTCGATTAATCGATGAAAAAATTGTCAGAATACTCGATTCCAAAAATATTTGATAGGTGCAGCCCTAATACAGTGTGTTCAGGAGTCTTTAATGCTGAAATACCGAAAACAGATGGGAGAGTGAACAGTCCATGTGAGGGGTGTGAGGAGTCACGAACTGCAGGAGGCCTTTCCGCTGTACTGCTTGTGGAAAATGTCCTGTAGTGTGGGTAGAGAGGCCACAATGATTTTGGTCTGAAGCACTGGCACTGCTGTGCCAAACAGAGATGCAGGTGGTTAGGACGCTCTCTATGGGAAGTGGTGGTGGTCTAAGTGAGGTCATCTGAGATGTGTACTCACAGAAACTCAATCGTATTTTACTGTCTCTACCATGGAGCCATTAATGCTGAGTGGCGTGTGGCTGGAGTGAGTTTTTCTGAAGTAGACAATCATGTTTTTTGCACTGCACCAGACAGCCAGCTGTTGAACCTCATCTCTGTACAGTGATTCGTCATTGTGGCTGATGAGCATCACCACAGTCATGCTATCAGCGAAGTTGCTGATGTGGTTAGAGCTGTACTTGGCAGCACAGTCGTGGGTCAGCAGAGTGAACAGAAGTGGACCGAGTATGAGGTACTGTGATGAAGATGTCCATGAAGACGTGAGCCAGATCATCACATTGTCTGAGCACCCAACCAGGAATGTTGTCTAGTCCAGTCTTTTGTTTCAAGTTCTCCTCAGGTTGCCTGTAGGTGGACAGATGACCTGGTCAGTGGTGGAAGGAATGGCTTTCCTCACAGGCTCTTGTTCAGTGCATCAAACTGTGCTTTAATTCCTCAGGGATTAGGCGTTCCTTTCACTGCTTCTTGGTGCAGGCTTATATTGAGTGACAGCCTGAATACCCTGCCATAAACTGTGAGTGTCTTTGGTGTTGTGGAAGTGACTGTGGATCTTATATGTGTAGTCGTGCTTTGCTTTTCTGATGGCATGAGAGAGGTTGGGCCTGACTGTTCTTAGAGCAACTCTGTCCCAGGGCTTTTCACTGGCTCTTGTGGTGACACTTTTGGAGATATTAAAAACCTCTATGCATTTCCTGACGTAGCAGATCATAGAGTCAGCACACTCCTCCAAGTTGATGGAGCCACAATGGGTAGCAGTTTCTCTGAATGTGTTCCAATCTGTCCAGTTAAAACTGTCCTGAAGTGCTAGGACGACTCCACTTGACCAGACTCATCTATCTCCTGGCTGGTTTTGTGTGTTTCAGCAGTGACGTGTATAAAGAGAATAACATAACCATTGTGTGATTGGAGGAGCATATGTGGGTATGCATGGTGGCTTTGCAGACCTCACACACATTAGCGTTCTCTTTGTCCAGACGGTTCTCCCCCCTTGTAGCAAAGTTCACATGCTGATAGAATTTAGGAATAAACTATGAAAAAACTGTCCAGTTGTGCTGTTTGTAGCTTGCTGATACTGCCATCTAGCTTGCCTAGCATCTGGTTAGCATTGGAGCTAGGGGTTAAATAGAAATGCAGTTAATTCTCTCAGCAGATAGAACGGCCGACATTTTACAAATAAAAACTCTATGTAGTGAACAGTGGCAAATCACTTCAGCAGAGTTTGTTCTCCAGGCTTTGTTCTAGTCTGTGATGTTGGAGTGTAGCCATGTTTCTGTGAAAATCATGATACAGAAGCTCTCCCAAATGTTGGAGAGTATAATGGACGGTTGAACTGACTGGACCTTTAGCTTGGCAGTGACACCCATGCACTTGCCTTGCTTTTGCTTACATGCACAGCGCCTGCATTTTGGCCAGCTGCGCCTCATTACCTTCGCCTTTATTGTGGGTCCCAGTAGTGTTAGCAGGCCCAGGTTGCATAGCATGTCCATCATCATTGCTCATTTTTTTCCCATTTAAAGCAGGATGTGTTGGCTGTAGTTGTAGTTGGAATTAAGACGGAAAACAAAACACACAAGAGTAGTTTTATCACTGTCTACCCTGGAGCACAGTTAGCTGCTGCTGCAGTTGTTCTGATACACATTGGAGCGAAGATTTGGTGTAGAAACTCGTCTGAAACAACACTTTTGAACCAAAGTACGGAACCCAGAGAGGCCGCTGCGCAAGTCAACATCTTGGAGAGAAATGTTACTAGCAGTGAAAAATAAGACATTTTCAGGCATTTTATGACCTTATTTTTTTTACATCTATTTTAAGACACAGTGTGTCTGTTTCAAGATCTGTGGGTACCTTGAGTTAGAGACTGTAGCCGATCTGTTACTTGCCCACAGTGTTAGCCATCCTGCAAACCTTCATCAATGTTTCTGACCACAGAGCCACTCTTGGCTGGATACCACCATCCCACCACTATGTCACTGTCACTGCTGTGCTAAGTATGGTATCACCCAAATAACCTGGTGATCAGTCTTGTATTTAGAAACTGACCAGTGATGACAGCGGACTTGATGAAACATGCAGTAACTATGGGCACTATCTGCAATTGTACACCTACACATATCAGCTACAACATTAAAACCACTGACAAGCAAACATTGAATTGAGCCAGGGCATTATACATCGAACCTTCTTACATTGCACCATGGTGCAGTTCTGATACGCACATGACTCTTGTAGGCATTTTCAGCAGTGAATGCGGTTTGGCATGGGCACTTTGACCAGTCTGTGGCCATGCAGCCTCATATATGGCAAACTGTGTTGCACTGCATTTTTATAACACCTTCTTAAAACAGCCAGCATTACCTTTTTCCGCAATTTGTGCAACAGTAGTTTATCTAGGAAATCTGACCAGACAAGCTAGCCTTCGCGCCCACATGCATCAGCGAGCCTTCGGAGCCCAGAGTCATGTCATCGGTTCACCGGTTTTCCTTCCTTGGACCAATTTTGGTAGCTACTAACCACTGCATACACGGAACATCCTGTATGAAGACCTGCTGTTTTGGAAAGGCTCTGACTCACTCGTCCAACCATTGCAATTTGGCCCTTCATTCAGATTTTCCTGCTTCCAACACATTAACTTCAAGAACTGAAACTTCACTTGCTACCAATCCTACTTGCTTATCCTACCCTTTGACTGGTGCCATTGTAACAAGATAATTAATATTTTTCGCTTCAAATGTCGGTGGTTTTAATGTTGTGGCTGCCTGGTGTATAGTGTAGCAATTTCTAAAATATGTGGACAGGGAGAGAGTGAGTGCATATTTATATACATATATTGTACTCCCCTGCAGAGAAAGTAATATTTTTGAATCTGTTCAAAGTTTCTCTAGCTTTAATGGGCTGTTTTGGAGACAGTGGTTCTGCCCTTCAGCCGAGCATGCTTGATAATAACAAATTAAACATTAGCAGCTTCGATTAGCTGCAAATGAGCCGCCCTGCTGCCTCATGAAAGCTCAGCCGTGAAAGTGACAACTCTCATTTTCACTTTCCTCCATCAACGACGAGTGCAACCAATCGGCCGGATTAGCTGCCTGTCGTGGTAACTTCAACTAGGGAGATTACGGAGGAGTCGGACACGAGTTTAGCACAAGAGCAGACGAGAGAGGGCACGACTCGGCACAGCGATTAATGGAAAATGTCGCTCATTTCCACTTCAAATTGCAGCCTGACAGCGACAGTAATCTGTAAGTGACCAAATTAGCAACTGTGTTCACCCCTGTAAAGGAAAACACTGGAAATTATCTATAGAGTTACAAATGGTGTTACTTTAAGGGTACCACAAAGCATAAAAAGCAAAATTTCCTTTGCTGAAGCAAGAGTACAATTGTGTAAACAGTTTTAAAGTTTCAAAGCATACCATTCACTTCCCAGTGCATACAGTCTATACAGAGCTCATTTTAAATTCATCATGGTTTTGATGTCATAAGAACTAGTTTATTTATTAGTGTATTAACATTCAAAGCAAGCAGGGTTTGGTTAATTTCTGCCTGCTTCATTTTATCATCCTCTTTGCATCAGTTTATGCTGTAATAATAATCTCTTGTGAGGGTCTGAAAATAATATTTTTGATAACAAAACATAACTAATTTTTTTTCACATGTGAGAACAGTAAAATCTTCCAGACGACATAAAAACACAGTTTTGGCAGACTGGTGGGGCCCACAGAGGACAAGAACATTCTCTGGTTTTTCACCAATTTATCATGTCGCCTAGTGAACTTGTTGGGCTGTGTGAATTGCTCCAAAAGCTTCAGGGCAGGAGTTCTCAATGTCTTTCTTTGGGACCCACAGTTTCTTTTATCACTGCATTGTAAACTGAAAGCGATTTAACCCTCCAACAATTTTAAATTATTTAAATAAGAAAAAAACACTTAAGCACAGAAGACTTCATGTTGTTGTTTGGTTTCTAATAAGTTGCCACACAAAACACACTGTGGTTTCTGCCCCCTCATCTACCCTCTATGTAAGAAAAACATTTAGTATAGCCAGTCAGTGTCAGAATATTGTTTGTATGGTAAGAACAGCTAACAAACTGCCTTATAAGAGTCATTTTGTTTAAAGAGGGACAGATCTCATCGGTTATTGGTGAAAAGGCAGACATATGAAAATTTAGAGCATTTTGTTTTACTGCAAACAATAAATAAACAAATAAAACGCCTGAAAAAGGTTTGGATGGATTATTGCTAAATGAATTGCTACATATCCAGAAGCATATAAAAAAGTGCAATCATAACTTTCCATTAAAAATGAAAAGTGGGATTGAACTGTTGCTATGTTAACTATGGTTGTTGCTAGATGGTTGCTGTAGTGTTGCTAGGTAGTAACTAATGGGGCACATCCAACTTTAACTTTCTGTGAGGGGACTTCTGAGAACCTGTCTGTTCACACCTTAATCACTTTATTGTGGGGTAAGTTTGGAAATGAACTGTGCGCACAGACAAACAGCTCAGAGAATCAGAGACAAATCTCTGTTCAGCACAAAACTCGCTGGCAGTCTAAACTGTGAGACTACCACACTTTACAGCTCTTCATATTTATCCCCCAGAAAAGTTAAGATACAGCCTCAAGTTGACTACCTGAGCTGGGTAGCAGCTTGCTTCCTAAAGAATGGTAGTAGCCTAGTGGGTAAAACACTTGCCTGTGAACCTGATGACCACAAAGTTGCAGGTTCAAACTCCCACTTTCTACCACTGTGTCCTTGAGCAAGACTTTTAACCCTCAGTTGCTCCAGGTGGACTGTTCCTGTAACTAATGACTGCAAGTCACTCTGGATAATGCCACTTCACTTTACTTTACTAAACAAGAGTTCATGGGGTGATTATTTTTCAAGCACCACAACAAACAGTGACAAATGCATTTCTTTGGATAAGTAACCTGAGCTTTAGTGTCTTAAAGGCTGTTTATGAGCCTGCTGTGTCTTTAGTGCTGCAGGACTGATTTGTTGTTCAGGGCCTCCACAGCTGTGACATCACAAGGCTCGTTCTAATATTCTCTCTCCCATATACATGGTTAAGGCGACTCGCCCCACCGCTTTCGCTCCTCATGTTTTACGGAGGCGACTTGACTGCAAATGATCAAAGGCTGTATACAGACCCACAGCACCGGATGTTGACAATTGCTTTAGCGTTGGAACGGTTCCAAAATTCCAAACAGGCTTGGAGGAGATGTAGCTCCAGAAAACAGGTGGAAAACAACTGGATTGAATTTCTGCAGTAAAATGCGAAATGTGACTGTGCAGTTGCTATACAACCAGTGTTTGGAGACACAAACCCCCCCAAAACGTTTGTGTCTACTCATTCACAAAGTGGATTCAAACTGGTCCTTCTTCCAATTCTCTTCATTCAGTGCTTGATGTTTTACCACTGGACCACTGAGGAAGCATTAACTCACTGTCTATTCCCAAGCCATTAATGGTTTAGGACAAGTGAAAATGGGTGGAGCGAACCGCTCTTGCCCAAAAACGAGTGAGAAAAGCACAAATTGCCACTTTCACAAGCTGATTATTTTTACTTAAACCACAACAAACAGTGACACATGTACTCTCCTTAAAACTGATATTTAGCATCTTGAAGTCTGTTTATGAGTCTGCTGTGTCTTTTGCCAGGCAAGACAGAATAGCTGTTCCGCATTTCGTTGCCATAGCCGTGATGTCACAGACTCTCTCTCTGACACATTTTTAAGGTGACTTGACTGTCTGCTCTCGTCCCCCATTACAGGGGTGACTCAACCACAAAAAACTATTTTTTCAACTATCAATACTCTGCTCCTGATCAACCAATCAAAAATCGGAATATATGCGCACTACACCAAATATTAAAGGACATTTAATATGATGCAATCAAGCAAAAATATTAACAACTAGATTGCATTTCCGTGCAAAACTGGTTAGTATGGTAACTATGAATGCAAGCCTATGGAGAAATCACACTAATAACTACATGCATTTCCATCAGAAAATGAGAAGTGTGATTGCATGGTTGCTATAAAACCAGTGTTTGGAAATTCTTTTTATTCAGTGCCCAGACATTACCAGACATTCACTGCTGGAATGCTTACAAAATTCCACACGGATTCAGAGGAGAAGTGGCACCTTTTTTGGCTATAAAAAGAACAATGCTGACATAATAACACTAATAATTCCAATAAAACTTAAGAACAACAATAGTGTGATTGCTTGTGCAAACACAATAATTTTTTTGAATAACCAGTTGATGTGACAGTGTGGTGATATTAGCTTTTTTCAGCCCCATTACTGTAGGCTGTCTTGTGACAGTTGGCTTTTCTTCTAGCCTTTTTTCCCCCAATAGAGCAGGATTCCATTTTCTCACTATCACATTAAACTGCTTCATGATGAAATTAATTACAATTGCACTTTTATATATTTGGAAGCCTAAGTGCACTATGCAATTTGGTATTCGATGACCCAAATGTCATCATGGACCTCAGGAACATATTCTACCTCTACACATACATTTCTCAAGTAATTTAAGAACAACATTTGTTAAAGAAATGGTCTGTTCTGTTTTGACTGACTTGTAGCTCTTTGTTCCTTGGGAATAGGAACGACTGGAATTAACACTCTTCCATATGGCTGGTACCTCTCCTTCTGAAAAAGACTGATTAAACAGATGAGTAATGACCAGATCCAAATCCTCTGCATATTCTTTTGAGAGCCATGAGGGAATGCCATCAGGCACCATTTGTCTTTGTTTGCACGAAAAGTGTTTTCACCTCCCCTACAGAACAAAGATCACTGACTCTGGTTGAGATAAAACAGTCAATGCAAGGTTTGTGCACCAGGCCACAGCAAAAAAAAAAAAAAAAAAACAACCAAACAAAAAAACAAGAATTTAATGTCTAGGCCTTTACTCCTTCTGAAACCCAAGAGTTCTCCATTTATAAAATCACAGCACTTTCTTGGATGCCTCTCAGGTCCCAGATATACATTTCTTAATATGAAGAGTAAGAAAAGTATGTACGTTATGCCATCTTTGTCATCATTAATCATCAATAGTTTTAAAGTGTGTCATACATTTATCTAACATGGAATTTACAATACTGCTGATTTGTGCCCTTTAAAGACATGTAGTGAAACATCTAATACTTTATTTCTTCAAATCTCTGCAGCCGTTTTGGCTGCTTTTGCAGGCTTGAAATGTGCAGCAGTACAGCATGTATCTTTTGGCAGCAGATCCTGAAGTGCTGTTTGATTTGGACTGCAGATTCAGACAGAGTTATTTCTGACATGAGCGGGTTAGACCCCCTCCCACCCCCAACCCCTGCTGAAAGGCTGAGAGTTGAGGCTTGTTTTGCTAGCTAGTACTGACCCCGGATCAGAGTGCAGGAGAGAAAGGCAGCTCTGGCCGTTTGGGACAGTGAATCAGAGCACATGCTGGAGCTCTGGGACAGAGTGAGAGACTCTGCTGATCTTTCTGAGAGAATACATTTTTTTAAAATCCCATTCTTGGCAGCCTCATAGCAGACAGAAGTCGAGCATTCCTGGAGGCACTAGCACTGCCTGGAGGCTAACTCATCCTGTCTAAATGTTTCGAACATGTTTAGAGGCACAAGCTGGAGAGGAAAAAGTCATTTCAAGTCAGTACCTTGAAGCATGGTTCATGATTACATTTCGCAATAGCAAAGAAAGTTTGACTCATTACAGCTTACAAAGGAAAGGTTTGTCAGCAATCTAATTTACCCAGTTTCCCACCTTATTACAAATGTAGTCCATCTGCCAAGACATGCTTGGTGTCTGAAGTCTCTGTCCTTAGTTTTGCACCGGAGTTAACGAAGTAATGGATGCTCATACCAACCAATTGGCACGATAAAAACTGCATGTCTAAATAATCACACACTTGCTTAAAACCATGCCCTAATAGACTTATATTGTTTCTGACTGTTTGAAATTCAGACTACTACTCCTTTCACTACTTGAGTACTTTTGTTCTTTCGTGTGGACAGCCTGTCATATAGTTTAATTGAAATCTAAAATGCTTTGTTCTAAAAACTGTTGTGGAAATGGGAATGTCTGAAGTGTTTAATGCCATCATGTTAATTTCACAGTTAGCTGCAGCGCCCTACGCACCTCCATTTACCAGGTTCCTGATGCAGGCTGTTGTTGAGACAAAAGGTATCCAAAGATTTACTACTCCACTTCTAACCTCTAAAAACTGGACAGAAACGACTACGATTTTATTTGTGTTGTAGACATTGTGACTCAAGGTTTCCAACATCACCAATCACTGTAAAAAGAATCTGAACCAGTTTCTCCACACAGAACCATTTCGCATAAAACCACTTTGAAAAATGTTGTTCACGTTTCAGCTAGTGAATTATCCAGACATTTTGAAAAGTGGGTGAAAATCATTTTCAGACGTCTTGGCATGCTACCTTTACTTCCGTTAATCATTAGCTACATTAGCCATTAAGTGCAAAACTGAAGATGCAAAAATGTTTAGACTCAACAGCTACATTTGGAGTGTGTGTGTGGGGGGGGGAGTTTTTACTTATATTTTTCACCGAACAATTAAAATAAAGTGTGGATTTAAGGACCCTCTCACTCCAGGCACATTTAGAATCATGAGAAGCTGCTAATCCTCTAGATTACAATCGGTTTAAAGTGTTGATCAAACACCAGTCAGGTCCGACTGAGCCGCAGCGTGTGGAATGCACAGCAGCGGGGAATCACACAGCCGGATCTGCAAGGGTGCAAATACTGAAAACTGAGGATAATTGTAATCTTCCTCTAAGCTGTGGAAGAGATTTACAATACACAACTGATTGCAGGGAGATATTGGGGTCATAATTTGGTCGCTGTCGAACATCCTTTTCTGAACAGCATATACAGCAAAAAGGAAGTTAATTAACATGGAGAGGATATATATGCATATGTTAGAGATGAGGTAATAAACAGTATGAACCTTAACTGTGCATTAGTGTTGTGAAGTAATCAGTATATCACTACTATGAAAGTAAAACTGAGCATCTGTTTTATCAGTGGTAGTAGCCTTGTGGGTAAAACACTTGCCGGAGAACCCGATGAACAAAAAGTTGCAGGTTCAACTCCCCACTCTCTACCAATGTGTCCTTGTGCAAGACACTTGACCCTCAGCTGCTCCATGGTAATTAATGATTGTAAGTGACTCTGGATAAGGGTGTCGGCCAAATGCCACTTTGCAGAAACCATATAGGTGCACTTTGAAGGTGTACAGTTTTGGGTGATAAGCACAATTTATATGCTTTGGTGGTGGGTCATTCTCAGCAATGCATGGCATGGTACTGTATGTGACACTGGTACTGTTTTATCAGGTACAGTGGTCCTGCACCCAAAAAATTGTCCAGCCAAAAGCAGAACTGTGATCAAAAACTGACGACTGCTGGATGGATAACACAAACTGTGCCCCACAAAATGTATGCCAGTAAGAAGAGATGGGTTTCTAATAAAGTGGCCAAGAGTTGTATGAAGACAAACCACAAGCTACATTTTCCTGAACGCAGAAAGACGACTCATATTAGCAGTGAAACTACGCAGTGTTACTTGCTTCCATTCACTCTTACAGCACAGTTTCACTGTCACCCCCTGCTGGTACACTGCTGTATGCTCCTTACCCGGTTTAACAGATCGATTTCCTCCTTCAGTTTAACGATCAGCTCATCCTTGTCCTGGTGAGATTTCAACAGCCGGGCATTCTCCTGCCTCTCCATAGCCAGCTCCTGAACACAAACACACAACAAATAACACACACTGCAAATACTTTTTATTGCATTTTATTGTTAATATTTTATTGAACCTTATGTTAACAGCTAACACCTGCATCATAAGGAACAATTTCTAATCATCATCGTAATTTTTATGATTATTTTTAACTCATTCATTTCAGCTTCAGCGGTGTTACAGCTTGTAAGGCAAAAAAATTTTACCAAATCGTTTCCTATTCTGAGTAAGATATTAATATTTTAGAGTTTTATGCTGGATGAATGAGAGACTGCACGGCCAGCTGAGCCCTGTTTCTTTTATCATAATGCATGAGTTCAGTTCTACAGAACTCCAGAGAAAGTGTAAAACATGAGCTTTTCATGTGCCCAGGGGCTTCTGAGCGAAACTTTAAGCAACAGCATTCGTCTCTGGAATGCAGTACAGCACTCATCTTAACATTTATGCCTGAATTATTATAGCATAATATTTCAAAATGCAATAAAGTGAGTGCAATTATTAGAAATATTGGGAGACTGCAGCAAAGGTGGGCAAACTCCCATTGTTACCCCTGAACATGTTCTATGACATTTTTCTTTATCATACTAAATTTAGCTGTTGGAACTGAACATAAAGGTTTACTGGGTCGGGTGGCTTTGTAGGTTTTCACTTTAAGAGTACAGTGGCATTTGAGAGTGAATAGTGACAATCAAAAGGTATTTTGGTGTTTCATATGAGAATGAGAACAGATACCTCTAAGAGAAAGGTCAGGCAGGACAGAGGGAAGGAGAGAGAGAGAGACCGAGAGAGAGGAAAAATAATAGATACATGATAAGCTGACAGACAGGTAGGCAAAGAAAAGATACAGAAAGGGGTAGGAGGGGTAAGGGAGCAGCGTAAGGGGGGCTTTATAAACCAGTTTCTGGCTAAACTATCTCTTAAAAACAAAGTAGGCCTGGACATACTTAACAAAAATCCAGCTGCACCAAGCTTAAACATCAGACCCTCTCTCAGTCTCCCAAAATACCTGCAAAGGCTACATTTCCTTGTATGTGTGTTTGTGTGTGTGTGTGTGTGTGTGTGAGAAATCGCGTGTTCATAAACAACCACACACACGTTTGTGTGTGTATATATACACTGAAACCCCCGCAAATTTGCAAAAACCGCAGATATCCTCCACATTTTTTTTCATGTATTTTTGTGCTAAATTATTATAAGAAAAATATAATTTACTTATTTTGTAACATAAATATTAATGCAAATTGAGTTATATGTTCATATTCTCCTGAGACCCGGCTCATTCATTTATGTCCTTTATAATGGACATTTTGTTCAACTGTATCTTCCTTAAGTATTTGGAGTTACCCCATCAAGCTCTATAGTATTCTGTAGAGGACATCCTGGGCTTTCCAGTGATGTGTCATGTGATGGGTTTGCATGCTGGGAACAAAGACTGCGATGGCAACACATACATGAGGTGCAGCAAATGCAAAATGTTCCTCTGCAGAACCAAAAAGAAAACATGCCTCCAGGACTATCTCAC
>JBBPCX010000135.1:30001764-30012851 GCA_037974365.1 Hydrocynus forskahlii | reverse complement strand
AGTTCATTTTTACAGCTCACAGTAAGTCACACTGTGTCCTAAACCACGCCCACTAGTCTGATCCACCTTAATGAAGATCTGGATGAGGTTTGAGGGTCCAGAGAAGTTTTGTGTTTGTGTTGAAAGATTTGGGTGACTATTGACTTCTAGTGTGACATTAATGTTAGCCTCGTAGCTCCAGTTCTGAAATGAAGAACATAAAACACATTTCGCGTGACTGACTGATCTGGGGTCGGTGCTAAACTGACGTCTCACCAAACTGCTCCTTTGAAAGTATATAAAAAAAAAAAAAGACTGGAACTGAATGACACTGTAAATGAAGATCAGACTAAATGGAATTCTTCATTATAGCTTACCCAACCTAACAACACCTGCTAAAGGATAACATTAGTGGGCGGAGCCAAGAGAGGACAACGGCCTTCTAGTGAAATAGTAAGAAATGAAGGGAGGACGCTTTGTTTACGGTCAGGTGGTTCCTCCAGCCGATCAGGGAGTGTCGGGTGTGACGCAGATTTCTGTGAATCACGTGGAACAGCGCGGCCTGGAGGAGACGAGTGTGCGGCAGGTGAGGCTAACGCGGTTTCCCAACACGGGCATGTGTGACCGCACGACCGGAGCGAACAGACAGAATCGGGCTTTTAAAAAAACCTCAAAAATATTATAAAAATAATCCAAATATTGCTCACCTGAGCACACTGCTGTCTATAGCCTACACAGTTAGAGCTTTATCAGTTAACGTGATCAATCGGTCTGATCAGACTGAAAAGAAGCAGCAGTGTGATGTCCATAACCATGTTTGGTTTTTGTGCTCATTAGTTTTCTTCAGTTTATTACTAAAGAGCTTCATTCCACTACTAGGATGCAGATGTGTGTGTGTGTGTGTGTGTGTGTGTGATCCATTTGTGTGTTTTAGTGACTTTAAGTCACTTAAGGTGTCCTTCAATAGTAAAAAAATAAATAAATAAATAAAAATTAACAGCTTCAGGTTCATGTTCTAGATTTAAGTGGACTCTCACTAAAACTTAAGTATTTCCAACAATTACATATACAATATATGACTCCACGTGGAGAAAATGTGTGAATGCGTGTTTGTGTGTCTATGTGGCAGCTGCTGTGCGTTACTAAATGACAAGTCAGATTTAAGCAGTGCGTCACTCGGTGGCTGACAAAGCAAAGAGATATTTCTCATGTAAACAGAAAGTCCAGTACAAACACGCACACACACACAAAAAGGGCCCTATTTATAGAGTATCTGTGTGTAATTTGAGAGAAAAATGTCGGCAGACCAAGGGGATTTCTACGACCAAGATTTATCATTAAGCAAATATGCTAACGTGGCTAACAACAAATGAAGAATAGCAGACACCAGTTATCATAATATCATTTGCACAAAAACTGGCAACCAATCACTTACATTTGTTGTTAGCAACATTAGTGCTTGGCTGAACATTTCCTTTTTTGAGTAAAGCCTCTCCTTTAGGGGACATTCCTATCTGGACAGTCTTCAGTTTTGGCCTGTGCATTCTGGTTAATTGAGACATCCTGCTCCATGAATGACCCAGGGATGCCGAAAAGGAAGCTGGGGGGCTGAAATTTTACTTTGTGTCACTTAGCACGAGCTATAGTCAATTCAGAATCCCAAACACTTAAGAGACTCCTATCGCAAGTACTTGGAATAAACCTAGGCTACTTATGAGCATCTCCCATCCAAACAGCATGTATATGACAGTATTCTAAATGCTAATTTCTACTATTTTCCATTTATAAAAACCCAAAGGATTTGACAGCATGTGAATATGCATGTGAAGATTAGGTTCATAGGCAATAAACAGTTTAATAAACAGACTATTGTATAGTTGATTTCATATTAAATAATATTTCCACATAGTCACTGTTTTAGCAAATCTGTGATTGCATCAACCACAAATAACACAGGCAAACGTGATAGGCTTATGCACTCATGAAAACACACACACATATTTATATATTTGTATTTGTAGTGTACTTTTATATTGCATTGTTGTATTGTATAGTTCTATATTGCATTGTTGTATTGTTCTATTGGTTTTGCCGCTTCTACATTCTTCTTCTGTACGGTCCACTTTGCTGCTGTAACAACTGATAATTTCCCCACTTGTGGGACTAATAAAGTGTTATCTTATCCTATTTAAATAAAACTAAATAAAGATGAATTTACCCTAAGGAGACCCTCTATGAAAACACAAATAGCAGGTAGTTTCAGTCTGCATGCGCTGTCTGAAGAGATTAAACCGCTAAATGAAACAGTTTAGCTCGCATAAGCAGAGAAGACTGCTGGCTGTTCAAAACAATAGGCCAGATTTTTTTTTTTAACATTCCACCTCCTCAACTAAGTGTGCTGATTTAATGGGATGGATTAATGGATGGTAGCACATCACGCTTCGGTTAGCAGCACGCTAACAAGAGCGGACGGACACCTGCGTCATTCTGCTGAAAGAAAAGCCACAGAAGGCAGGGTGCTTCAGCACCTGGAACAATCTCGGAACTTCATACACTGTGTATTTCTACATTTGCTTATTCAATTTGCACTGGGGACAGAGGGGCATGTTGCAAAATGCAGTTCCACCACCCTCCCTATCAAAGTGATCTAGAGATTGTGCGGAATGCCATTGTGTTAATCTGCTCTGTACAGCTGTCAAAAGAATTATGACATGGGTTGATTGTTTAAAAAAATCAATCTATATACCACTGATATGGCTACCATGGGCACACTCCACCCTTTTCTAGGGTAAAACTACACCCATTTTTGACCTTACGCTACATTCATTCCCATGCTTACACAATATTCACTTCCATGGTTCCTCCAAACCAATTTCTATGGTTATTTTACAACAATTACCTTGGCTAGTCTTCAGAAACATCCATGGTCATTCCACACCCACATTTCCACAGTTTACACTCATTGTCATTTTCAATCTATGCACCTTTGCATGGTTATGCAGCGTCACACTTTCTCTAATTACATAACACCTTATTCCATTACATTACACCTTATTCCATGGTTATGCTATCTTCATACTGCTGGTTATACTACACTACTTTCCATTGTACAACACATCCATTTTCTTTGATTACTCTCCAATTTTACACTTTACACTTCATTTCATAGTGTGTAATTAATTCATTTTTGATAATAAAGCTACAAAGTTTGCTCCTTTAGTTTTGCACTCGAGCTAAGAACCTAACCAAACAAGTAATGGCCACTTATAGCCCAACACTTGACACTGTGCTAACTGAATACTTATGTGAAATATAGGTTTCAGTGTATAGGTCAGATTATTAAAAAAAATACATATAGTTTTGGACCTTTGTTAAATTAACAAAAACTCCATTTTATCACCTGCCATTATGACTTTTCCTTTTTCCTCAGAATGTTAATAAATTTTTATAGGATTTGCCCTTGTCCCATATCCAGACTTCTGACATTCATGCAACTTTTAATGTGTCTGAATAAAGTAATACACAAATAACCTGAAGACACTTTAGTATTTAAAGTGAGACAGGTGTAAACATTATTTTTCTCACAAGATATAGCTGTCCAACAGCATCACCATAATTTCCACCATTGTAATGTCATTTCCCTATAAAACATTTGTATGGATGTTGTTTAGGTGATTACCGAACAATCACAATTGAACACATGTCTGAGGAATTGTACCTTTTCATGTAGAGTTATTGAAAGAAAATCAAGGAAAATACCATTTGATCAGATTTTTTAAATGTCATTTCCATCACAGTTCCCTATTTAGTGGCAAAGACAAGAACATGGTAGAAAAGACATCTATGTTGATGGCCCAAAAGTGCTCCTATTTAATAGAAACAGCCATAAAAATGGACAAAATTACATCACACGGCTAAAAATATCTTGTACCTTGACCTTTGTTCATACTTAGAACTTGCGCAGACTGAGAACTTTACCTGTTTGACCTGCTCCTCAGCTCATCTGGAGCACTTTCTCTTGCTGTCATAGACAGCAATAACAAGTTAATAGGTTTCAACCGTCTTTAACCGTCTCATCCACACTAAACCCCATTACTGGGTTAAAGACTAAGATCTGCACTAACCTGCACTACACATGAAAATGATTTTTCCAGGATAATAAAGCACAATAATGCATTTATGAGCTCAGATCAGTTGGGCATGGGTGTGAATGGCAGGAGCATGTGCAGTAGTAACTGATATTTGGAACTAATGAGTCAAACTCTTAGTAGTGTAATTAACTAACCAGAAAACAAACAAAGAAGAACTTCCTTGCAAAAATAAAGGAATATAAGCAATGCTGGGAAAGAATGAGAGAAAGATAGCATGCAGAAGTGAGAGAGAGAGAGAGAGAGAGAGAGAGAGAAATTTAACCTTTGTTAAATTACCTAAAAACTGACTTTTCCTTTTCCCTCAGCATGTTAATAACCTTCAACAGGATTTGCCCTTGTCCCATATCCAGACTTCTAACATTCATCCAATTTTTAATGTCTAAAAATAAAGGAATATAAGCAACGTTGGGAAAGAATGAGAGAAACGGAGTGAGAGAGAGATATTGTGCAGAAGTGAGAGTGTGAGAGATCATGAGAGAGAGAGAGTGAGAGAGCATGAGAGAGAGCGAGAGCGAGAGAGAGAGAGCGAGAGAGAGAGAGCGAGAGAGAGAGAGGGAGATTAACCCGGTAGCTGCTTGCTTACCTTGACCCAATGATAGAATCCCAAAGGAATCTGGAGTTTTGATGTGACCTTGTTTGGCCTTGTAAAAAGTGCACCACCCAATGCCATTATTCATTCTTCACATTCATTTAGACCAGAAAAAAAAACATGGTCCACTATTAAAGCATCTCGCTGCAACAGGAAATGAAAGTAGAGCCGGGGGGAAAAAAAACAAGAAAAAAAACTTTGTGTTACGTTGTGAAAAATGCCCGAAGTTTATTTATTGAAATACATAAACTTCTGAATCAATGTTCATATGTTCATGTACTAACATTAGGCAATGCAAACAAGTCAAGTCAAGCAGTTGTCTATAATCAGTCCAATCACACACACAGTACACAGTGAAATGAAACAATGTTCCTCCAGGATCATGGTGTAACACAAAGAATAAAAACAGAACACCACAAGACTACAGAAATGCATGCAGGACAGGATTACACAGCGTGCGAAGAGATTATACTTTATTGTTTGTTGCTGTTGCTGTGTCCTGATAAAACAATGAATAAAACAGGTCTGTATACTTCTGAAGTTTATTTAAAGAAATAGGTTTACACTGAAACATAAATGCTGCTGATAGCAACATAATGTGAAAGCTAACTGGCCCTTACATGCTAGTTCTTTTGGTTTATCTAGTTGAGCCGTTTGTTTAGGTTAATTTAAAACGTAACGTAACACACTGGGTGGTTACCAATATGCAAGGAAGCAATTTATTTTATCATGAAACTCATTATACCTTACTGCACAAGGTATACACACACATTCCAATTGCATAAAAATTTGCATAAAACTTCAAATTCCAATTCAAATTGACCAAACTTTCATTATCTCCACCTGAAGGTACAATCTGAAGAGAACTACGCAACCCAACGCTGTGAATTTCACATGATTAAGGAAAAGAGGCTATAGCTGCTGATCCAGTATTCGCCCTGTACAAATTAACATCAGAATGAGAGTAGAGTTACTGTACAAAAGCAATCATACAAACTGTGAAAATCGTTCATCTCATGGAGCGTCTCACTGCTGAATAAAGGAGATTTCACATCTAGAACCCCTTTAGAGAGTCTGCCAGGACTCTGCAAAGTAGATGTTTTTAAAACACTGCATAGTATTTGCACAATATCAACCACTCATTTTGCGCTACATCCAGAACCCTGATCCAAAGTTCATACTTCCAAAACTAAAACATTTAGGGAGCTGGAAACCCATTAACTTATCGAAAGTAATGCCATGAGGGTATATCTGAACCCACCAGGTTATTCAACATCACACTTTTAAAGAACAACTGGAAAAGTGGGCCATCTTAATCAAATAAATACATTATTTGGATAGAAAATGTGAAAGGAAACACCAGAAGCATTCTTAAATTTTAAAACATCAGAAAGCATTGCTTCTGCGTCCTGGATGGGAATTCCCAGAATTTTTAGAGGAGTTTTCTGGGACAGACAAGCAAATTCCAGGACAGTTCTGGAAAATCCCCAGTAACTTTATAGAGAACAGGTCCTAAGAGATACAGGCGGTTTAATTTAACACAAATTCCTGTTACACCGCAACTCTTGTAGATGTTGTACAGTTCAATATCGCAGTCCTGTTGATGCAGTCCTGTTTATGTCAACTATCCTGTAACCCTTCATTAATAGTAAGTTTCTGATCATAGAGTGACTGTAGGCTGGATATTTTCTGGGTGGACTACTCCCACCTTGCAGTGACACTGATGTGTGAAAGCCCCAGCAACACCGCAGTGTACACTTCCACCAGAACCACACACACTACCATGTTAATGTGCTGAGAATGGTCCACCATCCCATTAATGTGTTCCACGGCAGTCCTGTGGTCAAAAAATGGGTGATGATTGAGGTAGGAAGGTGTTGATAAACTGTACAGTAAGATATGCACTACAAT
Source organism: Hydrocynus forskahlii (assembly GCA_037974365.1). NCBI lineage: Eukaryota > Metazoa > Chordata > Actinopteri > Characiformes > Alestidae > Hydrocynus > Hydrocynus forskahlii. The sequence goes on along the minus strand of JBBPCX010000135.1, from coordinate 30,006,221 downwards.
TGTACCCATTTCTGAATCATTTGAAAGATTTTGATGTCAGGACTCATATGCATCCTGACGGCAGGATGAGGAAATTTGCATAGAACCACCCCTCATCTTTCGAGCCCCCACCCACTAGATTAGTTGAAGATCCACCATTTTTGTCTGCTGGTTTTACGCGCACACATAAGATGCCGAGCGCTGTGGCTACAGGCAAATGCAAGTCATACATGAAGTGTTGTGTTCATCTTCCTCTGGGTCTGACTCAGGGTCGAACATATAGGGCTGAATAGCGCCTCTGTTTCACCTGTGCAGCGTTAGCATGGGATGGGTGGGGCGTGGCCAGCAACAGCTTATTTGCATAAACGTGACAGAGCCCTTAAACGGCTCATTTTGAAAGGGACTGAAACTGTCAAGAATAAAGTCGGTGAGATCTCTTTATGTGAGAGTGATTTTGTGCAAAGAGCTTCATGAACATGTTTTGTATAGCCCACAGACCTGTTATAACTTATTTAAAAAGAGGTATAATATGTCCCCTTTAATAGATCTATAAGGCGGGTGGCCATTGAGTGGAAGCTCTAGGGTAGGGGTTTCTAATAAAGTGGCCAGTGTATATGTATCCATCTTCTACTCATGAGAAACTTCACTCTTCTCAAAGCAAGCATCAGATGTGTTTGCTTTTCTTTCATAACTCTAACTTTGCCTGAGAATACACTTTCCAGATTTTACTTGACCTTACTGGGGAAATACCTACTAGAATGCCATGTCAGTTCACTATATTTAACAAAACAATCTCCAGTCTTTCGGCAAGACACGATAAACAGTGTGTTTTCATTTCACTAATCATAACATGAGGGTTATAAGTCTGTGAAGACAGTGAGTTAAAAAAGAAGACTACAAAAAATGTCCTGCTGACAGACAGCTGTATCCAGACGTGATCTGAATATTAGAGTCTCCTGTGAAGCATCACAGGCAGTCTGTATGCTACAAGACTGTGCCTACACTGGAGAACGACACTGTTCAGGCTGGGTTTTTAAGCATGAAATGAAAATGTGCAAGTGGGACCATGCATGGGGCTTTTTCCTCTTTGCACAGGTCATGAACAGTTCAAGTGTCTGCGTCTGTCAAACATATTCAAATGTTCTGAAATCTTACAGACACACTGGCTGGCAAACACATACACACTATTTATCTGTATTTATTTAAAAAGTGTGGATCAAAAGGTCTTGTTCAGGCAGGCAGCTCAAATCTTGCTTTCAGGCATCTAATTTTTTGCAGTGTGAACACAAAAAAGCCACACAAATCTGATCTGATTCAGTTACCGAATTTCTGGAATTTTTTTCACTTGGGGCCATCAGAACATGTGACAAGAATGTTTATATGCCATAGTTTGTTGGGTACTTTAAAGATTTTTGTCCATTTTTCTCCCCCAATTTAGTCATTGCCAATTTCACCTGCTAGCTAGTACTACCCCAATCATTGGACTAAGGCACCATCATCGGACAACTCAGCACGCTTAAAGTAGAACACTAGCTTATGTCAACTACAGAGCCCCTTGTTAGCATCATACAGAGTTATGGGGAGGAGGAAGGCCCTTCCTGACTACCCCAAAAGAGCAAGGCGAAATATGCTCTATTGGAGTCCCAGCCAGAGATGGATGTGGCATTAATGGGGAACAAACTCAATCTCCCAATGACAACACTCGGTTTGAACAAAGCCCATCTCTGAATATTAATAGTAGAGCCTATTAGCCTTTTAGCTAATGTTATCCACTGATCAGGCCATCTAATGTTACATTTGTTATGCAGCATAGCATGTTCCAGTCATGATGATCATTCTGCCAGAACACTCGTTATAGAATAGTGCATAATATGATCTAAGCTCACAAGCTGGCTAGGTTTTGACTGTCCATCCCTAGTCAGAGTTCCCCCATGTACAAAAGAATGTAACTGCCGTCTGACTTGATCACTTGGATTTGGTCACTTACAGTGTGAACAATGTCTAGTCTAACGACGTAAAATTTCTTCTGAAAGTGACAATTCGTTCATATGGAACATGAGAATCAACGACAAGTTTATTCTAACTAAAATGAATTCTCAATCAATAATTAAAGGGGATCTATTACGCAAAACTAACTTTAAAATAAAAACAAGTTATTATAGGTCTATGGGCTTTACAAAACATGTTCATGAAGTTCTTTGCACAAAATCACTCACACATAAAGAGATATCACCAACTTTAGTCTTCAGTTTCAGTCCGTTTCAAAACATGTTGTTTCAGGCTCTGTCCCTTATATGCTGGCCACGCCCCACCAATCCCATGCTTAAGCTGCGCGTTTAACTTCTGGATTTTACATTAGAATCCATGTCCTTAACACCAGTGGAAGTGTTTCTTTCTTTCCTTCCATCCCTTCAATCTGTGACAGTGGTCCTGGCCTGTATGGTGACCAGGCTGAAGGAAGGGAGGGAGGGAGAAAGCGTGAGTGATACACTAAGTGGACAAAAGACGAACACAACACTTCATGTGTGCCGGTAGACATTGCGCTCGGCTTATCCATGCTCGTAAAACTAGCAGACGTAATGGCGGATCTGGTGTTGGGGCGCAAGTTAAAAAACTGTTTTCAACAGCCTTTATTATGCTGCTCTGAACAGTTCATCCAGTCCCAATTGTATATTTTGTTTAAATATAAATTTATAATCAAATCAGAATAATTAACTGAATCGTGGTAGAATTTTGAGATTTCATGATGCATGAAGAATCATAGCTGAATCAAAGCATTGTGAGGTCAGAGCTTTACACTCTGATGCATACACTCAGGCACACAAAGCAATGGCCAGCATTCAGACTGCTGGGTCTGTGTGTTTGTGTTAATTGGCCAAACTGCTGGCACCGATAAGAATCTCTCTAAATACTGCTGACGAAGGCTACAGCTAGGCCAGCCATGCTGACAGAGGCTTCTCTCTCTGACTTTGGTGAGTGGATTGAGTCCATAAGGGCCCCAGTAACTCACAGCAGCTCATAAAATACACACACACAGTCAAAACCCCAATGCAGATCAGAGTAGGAACCACAGAGGCTTTTCTTTACGGAGGGGAAACATGCAAGAAAACACACACAGTTCAGCAGAAGCCAGGCCAAATTCCATCACACATTCACTCTCACACACACACACACACACACACACGTGAATATATCCACACATATGGTCGCCCCAAACCATCTCATGTTCTCAATCATCTACATTCCATGTTCAAAGTGTTATGTCCCAGTTCATCTGAATGAAAAACACGAAAGACTCCACACCACAAACATGTTAGCCAGCAGCCACACCATTTTCATTCCTGCAGTTACAAGGGCATGCGTGTGCTTGCTTGGCATTGTTTAATCTCCCTCTGAAACCCTAACATTAGAGCCTAGCCCGTGCCAAGTTCCCAAACTACTTAAGACTGCCACAGAGGAGTGGCTAATGACAGGACGTGCTCATGTGAGGAAGACACTGGGCAGACTCCAGCAGAAACTGCCCCATAACCTGCAGGCTCTGGAGACTCATAACTACAGGACAGAAATGGTTCCATATTATTCAGGATTGCAAGTTATCCCCCCTAGACTGAAGGCCTTAACACCTCATAAGACTCCAGCAGGAATTAACCTAGAGGCTGCAGAGCTCAGAACCTCACAACCTTTCAGTGAGGGAAAGAGAAGCTGCCCCAAAGGTTGAAGGTCTTAGCCCCACAGGTTGAAGGTCTCATGGCCTCCAGCAGAAGCAATTATGCTGGATAAAGGCTGAGAGTCTCATAAGCCATGCAGGAGGAAAACAGAAGCTGCACTTTAGTCTGAAGCTCTTAGCACATCATACTGAAAAAAAAAAACTGTTCCGCTTTTTACAGATCATGGAGCCCTATGCTTTTCTACTGTCCCATAGACCTGAGCACCTCAACAGTCACAGAGACCTCTTTTAAAAGAAGGCCTGAAAATCTTATGTCTGTCAAGAGAAACTGTCTCATGTCCTAAAGGCACAAAAACCTCATACCCCTGAACACAAACCACCACATTTAGGGCCTTAGCATGTAATAGGTCTCCAGAAGGAACTGAAACACAGGGTGAGGGATTTTTTGCCTCATGTCCTCCAAGGGAAAACTGCCTTAGAGCCTCTTCAGCCCAGGACAGAAACTCCACATTTTGAAAATCTGCTGTAGACACTGCCCCACAGACCACAGACAGACCTTAGAGACACACTGCCCCAAGAGCAAGAAAGTCTGATAAGGAGCATTCTGGCTCTGACCTGGACACTGCGCAGGAATTAGACAATAAACTAATACCAACTCCTACCAGAAAGCATCTTACATGACTCCAAATGAGTACACAGTGGATGTAGCCTACGGCGGTCAGTGAGTCAGTTGTCACAGACACACACACATCTGGACTTTAGTCTAAACAGTCCCTAAAGCATTATGGTTGGGAGTAATGTTTCTCTTACT
>JBBPCX010000135.1:29983991-30001664 GCA_037974365.1 Hydrocynus forskahlii | reverse complement strand
CACAGACACACACACATCTGGACTTTAGTCTAAACAGTCCCTAAAGCATTATGGTTGGGAGTAATGTTTCTCTTACTATGTCTCCAAGCTTCAGTTCATGCATCAACTATACCACTCAAAGGTTTTATAAACCATGGTCTTGTAGACAGAAATTAAGCCACTAAACAAGTCAGCTTATTTGTGATGTCTTTATTTTCTATTCGCAATTATTTAAAAAGTACTTTGGGAGCAAGCAGAGGAAAAGTAGACTCGGGCACATTTCTGGCATGCATCATGTAAGGGAGGCCTGTGGGTCTGAACGATGATGTGAGGTTTAATGCTGGATCTCGTTCTGACAGCTAGATTGCACCATATGCAAGACTCCTCGTTTTTTCCACTTCAGTTACACAACTGTGATGAATTGAGGTGATTTGGGTAAATCTGACCTGGCACAGCGAAGGAATGCAAGGACGAAAAGCATACCTGATACTTTCCTTTTAAAAATCAAACCTTAAACATGATACTGTTGTTCTTAACAGCTTTGTCCTCAAAAGTAAACCAAATGTGGTGGATTTCCACATCCATACTTTTGTGAAAAACACAGTTAACAAGAACATAAGCACTAAAAGCATCTCTTTGAGATGGTCAATGTAAAAGAAAATGGATGCCAAACGAGAAGAGAATAAGAATACTGCACGCTGACTTTCAGACTGTTGACTATGTTTGGGCCCTATTTACTTCAGCTACAGGCAGTGCAACACACTTCATCAAGATGTTTAAAGATCTGTATGATCTTCCCACTAACAAAACATCCTCCAAGACTACTGCTAGAGACAGCTGTTAATGGTGCGGCAATTAAACTAGATTTATCACAGTTCCTAATGGTTGGTTTCCTGGACAGGGATTATGCCTAGTCCTGGACTACACATCACTTTGAACGGACATTCTTCTTAAAAATAATATAGAAGAGAACTAGTCTTAACATTTGTATGGGAACGCATTTACGAATGCGCTTCATATGGGGCAGAAACAACTCTTATTAAAGCTGAAACCAGGGTTAGTATGGTCATTACAATGTGTGTAATATGGCACAAAAAACTTCCCTCTATTCTAGTAGAAAATTCTGTACTTCTGCACCTATTAGTCTTACCCCATCTGATCTATACAGTTGTAAATACTCTGTCTTTAACTGACACACTGTGTATATTAAGGTTGTGCCATGTATCATTTGCCTTATCGAGATACTGGCCTTTGTGATGAGGATGTCACAGAAGGCCACAATATGCAAATGAGCCCTAACTAATCACTAAATCTTTAATCAGGGTTTACAAGTTTAACAATAATGTTATCTCTAACCATGTCACATATTGTATCATAATAATAATGCCATATGTAATTTCATCTGATACGGCATGTATATCAGGTCATACACACATATATATGCGTGTGTGTGCGTGTACATGGGTGTATATATGGATGTGCGTGTATGGAATGTCATTGCCCATTCACGCAAGCACCATTTCCAGACAAATTCAAGTACATGCAAGCATAATTGGTCAATAAAGTGATTCAGATTGACCTCACCTCATTTGACGGTATGCTAACGACCCCAGTTGACCTCCGCTTTTCACGCAGTTTTCTCTTCTCTATTTGACCTTTGCCCTTTCTGGCACTGGGTCCAGAGCTTTTCTTCTCTTTTCCCTTTCCGTGCGTGGGGCTTTCCTTGTCACTGTCCTGGCACGCGGCCGCAACAGCAGGGCTGCTTTCAGACGCCTTTTTCACAGGTGTTTCGGTCGGCCTTGAGCCGGTGTCCTCTTCAGGCCTTCTTAAAGCAGAAGAAGACGAAGACCGGGCCACCGGATAAGAAACACAATTCACCCCCGCAGAGTTGCCATTGTTGCTTGGTTCAGGTGTTTTGGTGGCAACGCCGCCCGTGCTTTGCAGGCCAGGAGGTGGGCACTGGCCAGTTGCTGCAGCGATGTCTCCCAGCATCTTGGCCCTCATCTTTTCCCTCTTGGCTTTCCATTCCTCCAAGAAGTCTGTGGCTGCATTGGCTCTGAAACCTCCAGACGCCATTGTCATCCCTTTTTAGAACCTGGTGGAACTGATTTTTCCTTTTGTTTTCTCCTGCTCAGGAAGTTTAGTTTTTGCAATGTTTTTGTCTGGGAGTCGCAGAAACCCAAAGCAGGATGGACTTTACTTTCCTCCCTGGATCAGGAGCTCCACATTCCTTCTCTACAGCAGAAAAAAGCAAGGCTGGAAACACAGAACAGTCTGCTGTCACTGAGAACACACAAAATACACATGCACACATTTACAGAGCAGTGTGCTCCCCCAATACACACAGTCTCTCTCTCTCTCTCTCTCTCTCTCTCAATATTTTTGTCCTTAAAACGTGTGTGTGTGTGTGTGTCTGTCTGTCTGTCTGTCTGTTTGTCTGTTTGTCTGTCTGTCTGTTTTTCTGTCTCTCTCTCTCTCTCTCTCTCTCTCTCTCTCTCTCTCTCACACACACACACACACACACACACAGAGCACATAGAGACATATACAGAGCACTCTGCTGTAATTGAAAAGCATACTGGTGGCACTAAACACACACAAAACAAACACCCTAGAAATAATCACACACACACATACACACACACCAATGAGCAGTCACTCACCTCAAAACACACACACATACACACACACAAACCTACCAGCACAAACTGCACACAATAACTTGCTACCACTAAACACACACTATACCCACACATGAGTCTGTTTGCAATAAAAACATGAAACACACACATGCATATCCCTACTGTCCCAAAATTCTCATTCAACACACAGCAACCTGCCCACTTAACTCTTGAAAACACACATCTAAACTTACTGCTTCAAACTTCCAACATAACACATGCAGCAACCTGTTGCTGAGGATATGAATACTGTGCCCTGATTTTCACTGTTGGTTGAATTAGTGTTAAAATAATTGGACCATATTAGAAAAAACTTTCTGGCCCTGTTTTGTGCATCTAAGAGCAGTCCAGCTCAACTCCTTCTGTGGTAGAAGCACATTATCAAGGTGTATAAACATAGATTAATAAATACCCACTAATAAAACATAATTCTGACTACTGCCAATGACAGCTCTTAACAGTGCTACAATTAAACCAACCAATGGTTGATTTATTGGACAGGGATCACACCTAGTCCTGGACTACACAGCCCTGAATGGACATTCTTTAATAAAAATAGTTAAGAGAAATAGGCTTAAGACTTGAATGTGAAAACGACTGCAAACGTACTTCATATGGAGCACTAAACTGTTAGAAAACACACACACACACACACACACACACACACAGTTTCAAACTTGGCACATAACATACACACTGTTTCATACTTGTCAGATAACACAGTAACCTGTCAGTTTGCACTAGAACACACACAACCTGCCATTAAACACACAAACCCCAGAAGCAAAATTCTCCCAGTCTGTTTGAGGTTTAGCCTGCTGGTACAGCATTACAGATCCAGTTTACGGAACCTCCGTCCAAAACACTGCCCAAAACTGAACTACAAACCGCCCAAAAACTGGAGACAAAGTTGAACTAAACTCGATAAAAACTCACCTGCTCTCCGCAGCCCGTCCAGTCTCACACACACTCAAACCGGTCTGATCTCTCTCTCTCTCTCTCTCTCTCTCTCTCTCTCTCTGTCTCTCTCTTAGAGTCTCTCTCCCTTACCCTCTCTTTCTCTCTATCTCTCTCTCTCTCTCTCTCTCTCACCTTGTAACACTTGCTCTCTCTATCTGTCTGTGTCTGTGTCTCTCACTCTCACTCACTCTCTCTCTCCCTCTCTTTGAGTGACTCTTCCTCTGAGTGAGACTCTCTCTCTCTGTTCTCTCTCTATATGCGTCTCTCTCTGAGAGAGTCTCTCTCTCTGTAATGTAATGCGGAGGTATTTTTTTTCCTCAAAGCTCCGCCCTCCTGTTTCAATTGGCTGGTTCTTCAAACTCGCCTGAGTGATTTTAAATAGTTTTTTGATTCTTGCCTTCCTTTTTTCTTCTCATAGTTTCATATAAAATACAAAGCGTTTCTTGATAAACTAATATACACTTAGTGGGCAATTTTAAAGTTGCTTTGCTGAACAGTGTCCTCGTGACAACGCCCCCTGGTCAAACGTGACCACGCCCCTTAGTCTGACAGTTTGGGAACCAAAGACTGCACATGGTCTCTAACAAAACACGTCCGTAGCTCAAAACAGGTAAAACTTAAATCATGCTGTCTAATGCTATGCTACTTAAAATATTTTTTTTTCTGTCCATTGAGTTCAATGAGATATTTAGTGTGATTTGCATGTTGCGTATTCCTCAATCATGATAATATACAACTAGAGTGTGTTTTAAAGGACCCATACGCCATTTTTTTTTTTTTTTTGTATTTCATTTCTTTTGTGTAACTATAAGGGGCCACCTCACCGCTGTCCTTCTTTCCTTGAGGCCCACTTATGATGTCTATGTGTTTTATGCAAAGATGGTGTACTTGCAATACAAACTACAGACTAAACCGCCGTTTCAAGCTGGTTTGACCGTCTTTCAAACACCACCTTGCCCATGTGTAGTGTCTCAGTTCTGCTCTTTAGACTGAAGGTTTTTCTTACTTCTTTTGCAGCCACACTACACCTATTTACTTTTGTACAACACCATCCCCTACAGCTAACAGGACTAGCACAAATTTGTTATTGTTCTTATTATATCGTGTAAATGTACCAGAGTTATGGATGTGACACTTATTTTCATGTAGCATTACATTTTCAATTAATTTTCCTTAATAAGAGATGGTTCTATAAGGTGTTTTGGACCAATACGTGTTTTTATGTCGTCCTCAGTGTACCTTGAGATCTGCTGAAAAGCTTTGTGTATTTTGTGCAGTTAGGTACGAGCATAATAGCAGCAATATTTAATTAAATTGGGTAATCACAGCTAGCTGCATTTTATGACTGCAAGCTCATTTTGCACTGACATAGTTAGTGGCACTGAAACACTTATTACCTATGTGTGTGTAAGGGGGTTATCTTCAGGCATTTTCAGGGCATAAAGGATTCCAACCTAACTAGCATGTACCTGTTGTAAACTGTTCATTGCTCTCTTTCCCAACTCAGTCAGACTGGTTCTTTCAGGGACTGGCTTGCTGAGAAATGCCTGTGTAAACCGAGCGGATCAACAACATCAAGACCACAAGTGCTAGTTTACAAATTCGTTCTTTTATTACAAAATAGGGTGATGGTTACATGAAACACAAACAAAAAAAAAAAAAGAAACATCAGCACTGTTCTAACGGACTGGCCACGTAATTCCACGGGTTAGCTCTCCCTCAGTCATACATAAGCGTTTCACACACTGAGCGTGTCTCTCAAACACGCGTGTTCAATTCATAGTGGCCTACACATTAATTCATACTCTGACACTGCAAATGTATCAAACACCATGCACACTTCAAACATATCTCAGTATGGCTTTGTAACTGTACCGTCTGGCCAGTCCACAGTGCTAACAAATAAGACAAAGACAAAAACAAAGAAAAAGAAGAAGTCAAAGTTAGTCCCCCCGGTCCACATCAACTATGGATCACTCACGCGGCGGACTAACAAAAGGAAACCATATAAACTAAACTTAAAGAGCAGCGGCAAACTATACACAAACAAAGCCGCCGTCAGCATACATAACCAACTACATCAAACATTTAAATAACTAACTACATAACTTCAGCAACCTTTATTTCATCCAACCGACCCGCATCACGATTCATACAAAAAATGAGCAGATCGCTTTAATAAAGTGAACTATTAAAAATACTTGATCCTTAACTTTAAAAGCACTGCTTACCAAAGGATGCAAGCATGCTTTCCCACACGCTGGAAACAGTCGGCCGACACTGTTTCCGACCCCCCTAGGAACTCTGACCATACCATCGGTTCCTAGCCCTTTTATACCTGATAGAGTCAGTCCCAAGGGCTACAATTCATCCCTACAAAATGCATCGACGCCCCGTCGATGGGCTAAAACAAAAAGACACAAGCCATAGAACACCTAATCACCGGGTCAAGCCGCTGTAATGACGACATATCAGCTTAACCCAGACCTTCACATGCTTGTGATATCTCACTTTAAACTACATCTTCTTTCTACTTTTGACCACTGACACAAAAAAGGTCTTATCACCGGGTCCCGCCGCTGTAATGACGACAAATCAGCTGAACCCAAACCTGGAAAAGCAGTCACCTCTAATTGAACACCTGTAAACACTCCTACTAGATCATCCTCGCTCAACAGCGGCTCTATCGTTCCCCTGTGTTCCGTATACTGCTATAATAGCGCATCTGCACTCCTGTTTTTAGAACCTGTAAGGCCTCGGAAGCTAGTACCACAGCCTCCATCACCTGACAATGCCGCAGGGCCTTCTTCCAGGACGGGACAGCCGACTGCACCAGGAGAATTTGGAACAAATCAACACCGTACTGTTCCAATAAATCATTATCAAATCCATTCTGCACACTTTCAATCCACTCCTCCATTGGGAGGAAATCACCTCTGTTTAAATGTCCAGAAAATGTAGGGCACTTGAAGTCTGTCTGGAGGTAGATAACCCGTTCCACTCTGGAACTGATGTGTGTCTCATGTCCACCCGCAGCTTGAGCCAATCCCCCACTTTCTTGGGCCAGCTTCAGCGACTGGAGTTGACTCTCCAGCTCTTCCAAACGCTGCTCCATCCTTGACAGTGAGACTTCCCAACCCTGGGATCCTTCAGAAGTCCTATAACAAAAAAAAGCCTACCACTGCTCTTTGTCTACGCACACAACAAAAAAACAAAACAAAAAATACCACCATTCTCTGCTAGATTTTGTAATCCTGCTCGCAGCACCAAATGTAAAGTGAGTGGATCAACAACATCAAGACCACAATTGCTAGTTTACAAATTCATTCTTTTATTACAAAATAGGGTGGTGGTTACATGAAACACAAACAAAAAAAAAAAAGAAACATCAGCACTGTTCTAACGGACTGGCCACATAATTCCACGGGTTAGCTCTCCCTCAGTCATACATAAGCGTTTCACACACTGAGCGTGTCTCTCAAACACGCGTGTTCAATTCATAGTGGCCTACACATTAATTCATACTCTGACACTGCAAATGTATCAAACACCATGCACACTTCAAACATATCTCAGTATGGCTTTGTAACTGTACCGTCTGGCCAGTCCACAGTGCTAACAAATAAGACAAAGACAAAAACAAAGAAAAAGAAGAAGTCAAAGTTAGTCCCCCCGGTCCACATCAACTATGGATCACTCACGCGGCGGACTAACAAAAGGAAACCATATAAACTAAACTTAAAGAGCAGCGGCAAACTATACACAAACAAAGCCGCCGTCAGCATACATAACCAACTACATCAAACATTTAAATAACTAACTACATAACTTCAGCAACCTTTATTTCATCCAACTGACCCGCATCACGATTCATACTAAAAATTAGAATATCGCTTTAATAAAGTGAACTATTAAAAATACTTGATCCTTAACAGTCGGCCATCACTGTTTCCAACCCCCCCTAGGAATTCTGACCATACCATCGGTTCCTAGCCCTTTTATACCTGATGGACTCAGTCCCAAGGGCTACAGCTGGTTTCCCAGGAAAAGATTAAGCTTGTTACATGGCAGTCTTATTGAATAGTCCCCAAGCTTAAAGCATAGCTCTATAAGAATGGGCAAAAAACGGGCCTCAGTTTCTAACTGTATTGTAATTTACCCAGCCTACACCATATTTCACACTTGTTGAGCCCATATGTGGGGTAATGGTGACTATTAGAGCTAGGCCTTCATAAGTGTCAAAACATGACTGACAACAAGCACAAAGAACATGGTGGTTAGGGTGTTGCCCCTGCAATCAGAAGGTCATGGGTTCCCTTGAGCAAGGTACCGTCCTCACACACTGCTGAATGGGTTGGTGAATGGGTTAAATACAGAGATCAGTTTCATGCTCCTCACACTGTGTGCCATGGTGTGGTGTATTCATGCATGACCAACAGATAATTTACATCTGTGCTGTAATAATAATTAGCAGACCTGTTAAATTAGTATTTCAGTGGTAAGTCAGTGACATTGCGCATGAAAATTACAGACATGTTAAAATATATTTTACCTTGAGAGTAGCATTTCAGGACCATCTAACATCTAACACCATCTAAGGCTGACGCTGGAATTCACACTCAGTGACACATCTAGGAATTCAGGAAGAATTTGATCCCATTGTTTCCAACCAAAATCCTATTAGTAAAAGTTTAGCACTGCAGTACTTGCCTTGTTTAAATAAAAACGCCATTTTATTATTATTTTTTAAATCACTAGGCCTTCTTTAAAAGGCCAACTAAAACGCCAGTCATTACACAATCCCATCAGTCACAGTAAAAAAAAAATACAGTGTTGAGTCTATTTTCAAAATGAAAGCAAATGTTAGCAAATGTTAGTCTTTTGCATTGTTTTAACTTGCAGCATTTTGAAATGCAAAAAAGAATTCAGCCTAACAGTTAATGGAGTCATTAACAAATATTAATCAAATCCTAACTCCACTATTCAAATATTCGTTCTGCTTCTTGCCTCTGCATCTTGTTCCACAGTATTTATTACAATATGTCTTGTTTAGGCCATCAATCTAGGATTTTCTTGAAAGAATTTAAGTGTAACTTTAAAACTGCATTGTCAGATGTGTCAAGCAGGCATCACTCAGAACAATGGCATTAGCAAAATATGTCTGACATCAGAGTAGAAAAGTAGTTTACACTGTCAAAATTTAGGCTTGCACGTGTGCACGCTGTGCAATACTCTTGCTTAAAAGCTAATAATGTCGGATGACAGACTAAATTCTTACTTGGGTTGTTATTACAGTTACTCTTGTTTTCTTGGTGGGTGGTGTCCAAATGTATTCCTATTTCAGTTGTCGATTTCCACCCGCTGGCAAGTCATTAGACAGCTCAGCACGCTTAGAGAACGCTTACAGCTAATTCTGTTATGTCACCTAACAGTTGACTGTGCTGGCTAGTATCATGCTGAGCAATGGGGGGAGAGGGAGGGCCATCCTACACATGCCACCCAGAGAGAGTGAGGCCAGTTGTGGTTTCTTGGACTCCCAGCCATGGATGGCTGTGGCATCACCAGGGATTGAATGCGCAGTCTCCCAGCGATGTAGTTGATGCTTAGACAGCTGGAGCCTCTTTCTCTATGTGGCTTTGGTGCACTTGCTGACTTCCCCCCATACGCACACCTGGAGAAACAAGGTACGGTTATCCATGTTTCATATTGACTATATCCATTTTTACAACACTATGTTATGCAGTGTTTGAAACCAAACAAGCAAGTCTACATGGCTTGAAAGGTGGTTATTTAGACATGCTAAAACCTTCCATTACTTATGAATCGGGATATGATTTGTTACCAAAAGGTCGATATCACTGGTGTGTTAGTGATTTTAAAACATAAATTCAACAACATATTCTAAATTCACAAAAAAACTGAGCTTTTCAGTTATGCTTCTTCTTAGATTGAGAACATTTAAAAATGTCACCTTTTTTTTCACTGGACTTCGACATAGAAAGTGTCTCTGAAGATGGATGTAGATATTTATATATACTGCAGCAGATGAGTCAAGTTTGCAATGAATAAGCATTATTATTGATTATTTAATTGGCTAAATACGCATACAAATACACCTATTGTTTTTAAGTTGTTATATGTTGTTTTGTGAGTTTTATTTTCCCTAGTTTTTCAATACATTTCATATAAATCGTTCAGATTGAGTTGCAGTGGCTTCCTTGAGATTTTTCAAATGTAATTGTAGAAATACTGAACATAAATACGACATCCTATTTGCATTCGTATTACAATTAGACATGTAACAACATATTCAAGAAACTTATGAAATCAGTTTCACTCAACATTCAGAAATTCAGAAATGTTAAACATGAAGGAGAGACATAACTTACATGCATCATTTTGTAATGCAGTGGAGGTCAGTGGTGCCATCAGTAAAGCTACTGACTCTAACACCACTGATTTTGGAATTTGGAATTTTACATTTATAATATTTAGAGGCATGTGGAACTGCCGGAATTTTACCCAAAAAGGAATATGAGGAGATCTCGCAAACCACGCATCTTAGATTTAATTCTTCATGTGAGCTATCTGTATAAGAATAGTTTGAAAGACATTTTTGTTTTGTTTTTAATTACTTCATGAGATGAGATTTATTATTTAAAAAATTTATACTTTCGTCAATGCCTGGATATGCCATTTTTATGCACAAGAAGATTATAATCACCAAAATAAAAATAAAAATATATGAGGAAAATATTGTCAGTTTAGGAATACAACAATTAATGCATGTCCATTAAGGTTTTTTCACTTCAAAGTTCAAAGCATTGTTAGAATGAAACAACTACATTGTAGTTCCTTCGCTTAAGTAGCCTAAAAATGCAAACTTCAGGCATGTTTTTGCCGAGGGTTCACACTCAAGTTAAAGGGAAAATTGTAAATTAGATTTACTATAGCTGTAAGTGGTAAAGTGACTGACCTTTTCAAGTTTTGTGTTCTTTCCACATGCAGTAAGGGATAAATGAGAAAACCGTGAAGGTGGAGTGACCTATAAATAGCCTGTGATCTAAAGACTGAGGTCACAATACTGCATGTTTAGCATTTTTCTGCCAGATTTCAAGAAGCTCAAAGAGAAAGGCAAATAGCTCTCCAGCGCCTCAGCTTTCACTCCAACGCAAACCCTGCTCCCCTTTCAACTGTGGCCCACTTAGCATTCCAACAATGCGCTTTCTAAAGGAGCAGATAAGTAGAGAGTCGCTCCCTCGTTGGGAATTAAATTCACTGTTCTGCCTTATCACCCTGGAGACAGGAGCCACCGGCAAAAGCTGCCCGACAGGTTCAAAGAGGGATTTCCCCTTTCCCACATTACGACTCACTTTCCTTAAAAAAACAATTTACAAATTTCCCCCCTTACCCCACTTGTAGTCTTAAGATTGCATCTTTAGTTTTACACTGGAATAATGAGGTTTATGTAACTAACATGTATTGAGAGCTTATACCCAAGCAATCATGCATAATGCTGGTGCCTTGAGATACAATACACACTACATGGACAAAAGTGTTGGAACACCTGACCATTACACCAACATTGCATTCAAATACATAGACTTTAATATGGAGTTGATCCCCACTTTGCAGCTAGAACAGCTTCCACTCTTCTTGGAAGGCTTTCCACAAGATTTTGGAGTTTCTGTGGGAAATTGTGCCCATTCATTCTGTAGAGCATTTATGAGGTCAGGCACTGACGTTGGATGAGAAGTCCTGGCTCACAATCTCTGCTCCAGTTAATCTCAAATGTGTTGGATGGGGTTGAGGTCAGGGCATGTCTTTATGGAGCTTGCTTTGTGTTCTCGGGCACAGTCATGCTGAAATAGAAAACGTTCTTCCCCAAACTGTGTCCACAAAGTTGGAAGCCTGGCGCTGTCCAAACTGTCTTGGTATGCTGAAGCATTAAGATTGCCCTTCACTGGGAGTAAGGGGCCCAGCCCAAACCCTGAAACACAGGTGCCCCTATAGTGTATGTCCAAAAAATACCAGACATGTGTTCCTCTAGCGTTTCTTCTGACATTTTGGGAGGCTTTCTACCTTTGTAGTCAATCCTTGTCATTGGCTGCCTGCTCTAAAGTGCCATCTTCAATTAGCGATGTTAATAAATCATTAGAAGGGCTGTCTGAACACTAATCTCAGATCTCAAACAGACTTGCTTATGTGATTTGTGGCCTAATATGCCATACTATTAACTACAAACATGCAAATGACAGAATTCCATTCAGTGTCAGAAACCACATAAGCATGTATATTGTTAGCAACTTCCATTACTTATTCGCTACATCAGACTCCAAACATGTCTTGATTTAAGATAACGTGGGGAACTGGGTACATTTTGGCAGATCCTTGAAGAGAGTCACAAAGTTACTCATTAGCCGAGGTGCATGTTTCAGCTAGTTCAGTATTAGCTACCTGGACACATATTGTGAAGTAAAATAAAGCACAAAGGCACCTTTGCACATCATCTGACTACCATGCTTGGTCAACCTCGCTATATTAACAACTCTGAACACTGATTTGCAGAAGTTTTGTAGATGTCTAATAAATATTCATCATCAAGGTGTAATACGACTAAATGTTGTTATAATGTTATTGTTGTTATTGTCTGTGATGGTCTGGTTCTGATGCCCACATGCCCTTTGTTTTGGTGGTCCATACGCAATATGTGTTCTGACACATTTCTAATATAGTCAAGGTTAAGCCAGTCACCTACCCATCACAATTTGGTTCTTGTCAAAATCACTCAGATTCTTATGCTTGCCGATTTTTCCTGCTATATATAATATACCTGCCAGATGGCCATAAAATAAGAGGCATCGTGTTTGACCAGCACCAAGACAGCTTTTCTTCTTCTAAACCAGCCCCAGCTGTAACATATCTGTTCAAGAGGCTCTGTGCAAGAGGCCTTGCCGTGATAAAAACGGATGATCACCATACTGAGAATAGCAAGCTAAGACAAACAAAACCTGGAATATGTCCACACCTCTCAACTTCTAAACATCAACGTTCATTAATGAATTAATATGGAGTCCAGCAGACTACAGATGTTAAATTCAATCTGAGCGGTTGTCAGGACTATTGTAAGTGGACTTGTAAATGAAATATACCACCTGTTCTCCATAACTTTATACAGGACATTTTATTTAGTTCCACTTAAACTGTAAGATTGGTGGTAAAAAAAATTAAGTGTCCCTTTTTTTCCGGTTGTAGTCAATCAGCCAAGCATATCTGGTTTCTGAAGTTTGCTTCTTTTTTTTTACGCTGGAGCTACGAGGCTAATGCAGCTAACATGTAACAGAAGCTATTCAACGACATCTGGAATAGGAGGGAAACGACGAAATTCGATTATTTTGCAGAATGACTGTTTTAAGAAGAATATTTGCATCACAAGTGGCCTTTATTGCTTTCACAGTTTCGACAGAGCAGAAGTGTAAACATTGCTCTTAGAGTTTTTAACCGTTCTTCAGTGCTTTTTTTATGCAGTTTCATGCATCTACATTTATGGCATTTAGCAGATGCTTTTATTCAAAGCGAATTCCATTCCCTAACTACAGGGGACAGGCTCCCTGGAGCAACTTGGGGTTAATGGGACAGGATTCGAACCCATGACCTCTTGGTCCAGAGGCAAGTATCCTATCCACCAACACCCCAAAAGGTAAAGGGGGCACTTGTCTGATGCTCTTCTCCAGGGTGACTTACAATCACTAGTTACAGGGACAGGCCCCCTGGAGAACTGAGTGTCTGGCTCAAGGACACAATGGTAGAAAGTGGGGGGTTCGAACCTGCGACTTTGCATCGGGTTTCCAGGGAATTTTTTTACCCACTAGGCTACTACCACCCTTGTGATGTGCATCTGAATGCAGGATTGTGTGGTTGTGTGTGTGTGTGTGTGTGTGTGTGTGTGTTTTGAGCAGCAAAACTGAAACCTATTTGCTCCATTTTATACATAGCAAATGTGGAGTGTACAAACTGTCCAGTTGGCTAAACAGCATCTTCATTAAACACACACACATACACACACACAAAGGACGTTGTTTCAAATCATGGCCTAGGTCTGGTCCATTTTCTTTCTCGTCCAACGGTTGACCATGATCATGCCAGCTGGATGATGCCATCTGCTAAGCTGGGTAGGAGGGCTTTCATAAGGAGGATTTTCATTTTCTGCTCACTTTTCTTGTTGTAACCCAGTGGTCCGCACAAAATGTTTACAGCATGCACAAGCGTACCTCTCATCTGGAGAATAAAGGCCTTTTTGGCATTAACTGAAACTGTCTATAGCAGCCTAATTTGAATTTCGAACATTTGTACCGTTGGCCACAAAATCGTTGCTATCACACCCTGTGGTAGCCAAAAATAATCTGAATGTTTCATCCCCTGTACACCCCATACAGTATCTTACTGCTGGTCCTCTGAATTATGAGGTAATGAAAGAGACAAAACTAGAAAGATTGCTACACACCATTGAAGTACAAGTTTTGTGAATGTAAGGCCTCTTTATCTATACACTCTTCAAAAAATAAAGCTTCTCTAAAGGGTTTGATTCCATCCCTTTTAGTCTTAGAGCCATTTACCATAAATGAGTTCAGGTACACTGTCAGAAAAAAAAATACAAATACATTTTTGGTAATCAACATAGTAATATAAATATAGCATCAGTGTTCTTAAACTACTGCTGTGTAGCTTAAATAGGTTTTCATGGAAAAGTGGCATATTAACAAATATTGTAATGACCTAGTGTTTCAAAAAGCCTGGCATTTGGAATAGTGTGTATAGAATATTTAAAACTGCAAAAGAATATAGTACAATTGTGCTACCTAAGTAAAACTACCCAGGACATCTGTTTTTATAGTACATTCCCTTAATGAAAGTGTGTCAGTTCTAGTTTACTACACTTTATTTTGAAAGAGTGAAGGCTAAAAATGACATTGTTCTTCATATGAATAAAAAAAATAAATAAATCCTCTCATGCCAATTGAACCTGGCCCCGTTATAATAGAGACTGTTGTTGGATCTGAAGATTTTACACAGCAATTAGCAAACAACATGAAGGTGAAGGAGCTTCCTAATGTTCTCAGTAACATTTGAATGGAAAAAAGTTACAGAGGGTAAGAGAGAAGCCAGCACTCCTTTGGAAAGAGTTGGTCTGGATGACCTGAAAGCAGCAGGAACTACTGTTATCAACATAACAATAATCAATGATCTGCAACATTTTATTGTACACTCTGTGTACAATACCTCTCCAAAAAAAAGCACAAAGATGCACGTCTAAAATTTGCACACAAGCATTCAGAGTTCTTAAACATTGCTCGTTTTTTTCCCCACAGAGAAAAATGGCTTAGAGTTCATTATTTGCGCATGAATGAGCAGCAGCCTGTACTGGTACAGTTTTGTGAAACAGCAGAAGAAAATGTGTCAACATGCCTAAGAGTTTATATTCTATCTGGCCTGTATTACACTGAAGTATGTTAGGAAATAGCATCTCAGCTTTGATTTCTGGTGCTGCCAGATCAGTATCTATACTGCATTAGCTGAATGCCTGATAGAAATAATAACACAGTAATTTGGACCTAAACTTAGACAAAACATTCCATGCAATGGCCTGATTTTTTTCTCTGGCGACCTTTAATCGCATGATATTCCACCATTAACACTGAATATAAACTCTCTCTCTCTCTCTCTCTCTCCCTCTCACTCTCTTTCTATATAATTTATTTTATCACAGACTGTGTGAAAATGCTTTGCACCAGATTCAACTAAACAATCATTTCCATAATAGTAGCTTACTGTAGTAGTACTTACTGAACAGTTCCGTTTTTGATTATGAAACTAATGCAGTTACAAAACTCTGGCAGTTTTGATAGTGAAGAATTAAAGTGTGCACCCATTTGGTGAAATGCTCTCTTGTATGGAGGGGTGTTATTTGAATACGTCTGTCCAGAGCACCTGATGTAGACACATTTTTCAGCGCTACCCCTCCCCACTCTATACCATAGTTCAGGCCTAGTAACTAAATTAAAGGGCTGAGAGGGAAGAGTGTGTTTCAGAGACAAATCTGCAATATCCTGGAGCTCTGCTGCTCCTCCTTTATTACAGGAAGAGGAAGAGAAGAATGTTGATTTGAGTAAAGCACTTCCTGCCGAGCCGCATTCCAGCATTCAGAACAAATCTCAGGAGACACAGAGGAATCAAATGAACCTGAGCTGGACCCCTCCTTATGCAGCTCTGTCCAAACCTTCACCTCAAGTACAGTTTGGAAATGACAACTTTGTGAAAAGAACAGGTATATTAACATTTTCAGTGAGACAATCATATAATTATCACCAAACAAAACTGAACCCATCTTTATACCCTGCTTCGGAGTACACTGACAATTTACGTTATTTAGTGTAGAAATAGTAGCAATGTTGCTAGGTTCTTCTACTTTACAGATTAATTACTGTCTAGATACACTACATGGACAAATATATAGGGACACCTGATCATTACACCAACAGGGACTTTAATGACTTTGTATTCAAATACATAGACTTTAATATGGAGTCAGTCTTCCACTCTCCTTGGAAGCCTTTCCATAATATTTTGGACCATTTCTGTGGGAATTTGCACCCATTGATTCTATAGAACATTTATGAGGTCAGGCACTGATGTTGAACAAGAAGGCCTGGGTTGCAATCTCTGTTCCAGTTCTCCAAGGTGTTGGATGGGGTTGAGGTCAGGGCTCTGTGTGGGTCAGTCAAGCCCCTCCAGCCACGTCTTTATGGAGCTTGCTTTGTGCTGGGACACAGTCATGCTGGAATGGAAATTTCCTCCCCAAACTGTGTCCAAAGCGTTGTCCAAACTGTCTTTCTAAAATAAACACATACTTGTGTTTAAAAAAAACTAGAAAAATGTGTAATTCACATTTTTTCTTGCTCTACTCTCTCCCATTCACTCACTTTAGAATAAAAGTGTGCAGTAATGGTGTCTACAGTAAATGCTAGGCTCAGTGTGTGCAGTAAGCAAGTGTTCATGGGATGTGCAGTTGTTTTGGCTGCAAATGTAACTGTAAAATCTTAGTTTTAAATTGCTTTTAAAAAATGAATCTAAAAATTGAGCGAATTTTAAGAGAAGATTAAGATAAGAAGATTTAAGCAATAGTGCATGATTCGTAAAGTTGACAAAAATGATTTTTATATATTGTATTTATTTATAATGGTGGCCTAGGGGTTAGGGAGTTGCACCTGAGATCAGAATGTTGTGGGTTCAAGTCCCAGGACTGCTAGTGTCATCACTGAGGGACCCTTGAGCAAGGTACCGTCCTCACACACCGCTCCCCGGGCCCTGCGTCGCCGGCTGCCCATTGCTTCACTCGGTGAATGGGTTAAATACAGAGAAAGAGTTTCACACTGCTCACACTGTGTGCTGTGATGTGGTGTGTTCACATTTGGGTATAAGGGCCACTTTACTTTTAATTATTTTTTCATAGTTCATGTGTCACTTTTAAAGAGCATTTCATGCAGTTTAAAAGTGCTTATTCTTCAGTAATTGAGGGGCACAGAACACAGAGCAGTTTTGGAGGATTCCTCTAAAACGGCCCTAATAAAATAAATTGAAACCATATACCAAGTAATTTTCTCCCCTTTAAACTGGGAGAGTGTCCAGCTGATCTTTTCTGGATCCAGCCTTTCGGCAGACTTGAGCACGAGGGACAACAGAAAAGTGTCCTGCATCTCGCCATCTATTCATAAAGCATCCTGTTGACATGGATTAAAGTTTTCCGTCGCTATGACGTATTTCTATCAACAGAGGGCGCAACACAGGTCAAATGTGAGAGGTGGTACGAGCCCGCGACACGGAGCATTTGGTAAAAAAAAAAAATCCATCAGATGATTTTTTTTTTTGCTTTAATCCATGCCTGTTGAGCTTAAAGGAAAACTCTGGCGACCACACCAACTGAACTGTCTGTTCTGTGGTCCATTTTAGCAGAAATGGCTTTGGACTGAGCTACAGAACATCACATCACACAGTG
>JBBPCX010000135.1:29964010-29978902 GCA_037974365.1 Hydrocynus forskahlii | reverse complement strand
TGTGTGTGTGTGTGTGTGTGTGTGTGTGTGTGTGTGTGTGTGTGTGTGTGTGTGTGTGTGTGTGTGTGTGTACATGCCTTAAGTTCCTCCTCCATCTCAGATATCTTCCTTTCTAGAGCTCTTCTTTCCTGTAGAGAGACACACACACATTCACTGGTTAGGGACATTTACAGCAATACAGTTTGTTCACATACAAACATAAAAACACATTAGAGATGACATAATACCATTATGAAAAGGGTATAGACTAGTCACTGGAGTAGTATCCTCAAGTTAATGTCTTTGGCACATTTAGGTTGTTCTGAACATCGTAATAATATACTGAACTAACTCCATTTAACACTCTCGGCTTTTTATTATGGTTTCCTCAGAAAAAGGTAATGTAATGTACCTTTAAAGTTTATTTAAGATACACAACTGGTCCTTATGGACCATGTTGTGCCTTAAAGCCAGGGTGTCTAATCTTACTCAAAAATGGCCAATCTACTTGCAGGGTTTTGCTCCAACCAAGCAGGAGCACACCTCTGGGAATTTGAAGTCTACAAATAAAATCCAAGATCAAACTTTTTAGTAACCAAATTATGAAAAACAAAATTGAACTCTAGCTCAAACCTGCAAACCTGCTATACATTATTCCTGTTCTTAGGAAATAGTTAGAATAACAGTAGTCACAGAACGCCTGTCACCTACTGCACTTTTGCAATTCTGTGATATATTCAAAATTTTGTGATTACAAAATTGTGATCAGGTGATTGACACTAGTTATGGTATTAATGCCATCTCTTTTTTTCCCTCACGCTCTCTCACTCACTCACTAACGCGCGCACACACACGGATGCATAATGTGAACTCAAAGTGGTAAAAAAGTGAACACCACACAAGCTAGCTTGTGGAAAAGGTCAAAGTCTAAATGAAGTGCACAGTTACTAAGCAGAGCTCTATTAATAAAAATAAAAAAAAAGAAGAGTGAACACACATTTGTGGTGAATTTGAAAAATTGTTTTTTTCAAAGAGTGTTAACAAGACTGAATAAATGCGGTAAATGAGCGTCTGGGTAAAAGTTTTAAAGGGATAGCATAGTGTGTCCTTGTTGGCAGTGTAAACCCATTATTTGTGAGGGAATGAATGCAGCCTTAGGAATGTCACGAATGCTCTGAGGGAAATCTCACGTTAGAGAACAAAAGCTTATTCAGCACAATCTGGAACGCTTAGGTAACACTGGGAACGAGAAAGACTTCCAAGACTGAAGAGGACAAGGATGGGGGTGTTTAATAGTTCACATTTTCTGGCTGCCAACAGGGTGAATGAACAGATTTAAAGATAAATATAGGACTAATGTTTCTTGTACTTCATGTATAAGAACTTTTTTTTTCCAGTATGCTAACAGGAACTTTCCTTGCTTTATTTGAGTGGTAGATCACTATCATTATATGCTCCAAATCTAAACTGGAGGTTGGGCATCTAATGTATTACTTGTAAACATATTAGCATCAGCATTTCTTGATTAGTCAGTCAGTAAAAAAAACAAAAAAAAAAACACACACACTTTTGGTTTGTAATGGAAAAGAATGCAGCAAAAAAGTATTGTTATATTGTTCTCTAAATATTACAATACATTAAACACTAGAAGCATAAATGACCTTGTTCACTTCCTTAAAAAAAGAAGGATGAGAGCTTGGGATCAGCTGAAAATTGAGAGCTTGTTTACAACAGGGACGCAACTGAATAGTTACATAAAACCTTTCTCTCTCATTTGCTTGATTCTGTCTTATCCTTAGATCATGGCAAAGAGGTGAGCAGTATGATGGCATCTATCATTATCATGATAATTTGTCATGTCACAAAATTATTTTCTGGATATTGTACCTAGAGAACACTAACTACGTCATGTTCATTGAGAGAAAGTATAATTAGGCCTGGTTAATTAGATTTAAATATGAAAACAAGAATACAGTGAAAAATAAGAGCAACAAAATACAGTGACCATGTTATATGCTGATTAGGATGTGGATCCACCTGGCTACCAGGACTGTCACAATAAAGACGCACAAGGAGATTCGAAAAGAGCTTTCATTTAACTATTCAGAAGTTTAGCCTAGCTTTTTTTTTTTGTGTTATTCTGTTCCTGTAGACTTCATCAACAGTTTTTCTTTTTAAACTAAGCAGATTTGGCTTGGACTTTTCAAAACTTTAGCTGCATTTCCTAGCAATCTTTTATTCAAAAAGTTTTTGTTTTGTTTTTTTTTTTAAGTATTTTAACACATAGTCATGCAAATGTAATTCAAACAAATGTATGGAGGTGAGTGTCCAAATAATCAAAAAAAAAAAAAGCAAGCACATGCAAAATTTCAAATGATCAAAACAGGAAAAGACCTAAAACACTTTATTTCACTTACACACACGCGCACATACTCTTACTATTGCTGGACTGAAAGGTGACCACACGTTGCATTAAATACAAACACACACGGGTGACAGAGGGCTTTTGTGATTGGCTGATGGGGTTGGTCCCACCCCTTCGGCTGTGACAGGCATGTGATTCAGCCAATAGCAGAATTGTAAAACACTTTGAACTCAGGTAAGACTTTACCCATAGCACCCAGCCTGTACTGAGGCCTGCCAGCAACCTTTAGACATAAATGAGTGAGGAGGTGTTATGGGCTGGCCAGTCAGTCGACACGTACAGGACACAGTGCAGTACCTTCATCTACATCAATGCCATTCACTCTCTGCTCCAGAGACCCACAGATTAATATTAAACTCAGACAACACCAACCCATCATATTCTCTATCTAACACCAACCATTCTCCAGCAGACACCAACCTTTGCCCTTAAAACACCTTCATTCTCCATTAAAAGCCATTATTCCCCATAAGACCCCATCAATATCCACCAAATACCACAATTCTACATCAAACATCATAATGCTAACAGAAACACAATAATTTTCCACCGAACACCCATCATTCTCCATCAAACACCATCAATCTCCACCCACAACTATTCTCTAAAAAATACTATTCTGAAGAAGAAAAAAAAAACTCCCATCCCATTCTGGCTTGACTCAACAAATATGCGGTACCGTCCACGGTCGCCCATCTCAGAATTGTTTGGTGACCTGTAGAGTGCACCTTTAGATAAATTTGAGTAGGATACCAAGTGCAGTTGTAGGGTATGTAGTAATGAATACATACCTTTGGTGACCATACTTACAACACTGACAGAGATGTGGCCTTTGGAAAAATCAGATAAAATTGAAACGGGAGACATGATTTTTTTTATCTTAAGTTGGGTACATGCCAGAAGCTAAATAAATATATATTCAGAATTAGGCCAAAGACTTATTCACAATTTTTGTCAGGTGCTACCGATGCAAAGATCTAAGCATGTAAATTTCAAGACAGTGTAAATGCCTAAAATTGTTAAATTCTAAGATGGTTGAGTAAGGAACATTTGTTGAGTTGAGCCACATTTAGCCAACTATCATGCACCAAACACCAATACACATTTATCATAATCCAGAACAAGTCAATTATTCTCTAGCAAATATCATCCATAACCTCTAAATGTTGGTTTGCTGTTGATCTGGGTTTCACTTCATAGCCCTGCTCCAAAACAAAGCAGGTTAATTAGGGCAGGGCAGAATTAAGGTCATATGTAATTCTGGCACTCTGTGGGTAGGAAGCAGAGATAAAATGCATTGACAGGAGCAACAGTGGGGCATTCATTTTTTATCCATAAATCTCTCTTATGGATATCATGCCCCATCATGATGAAGTACACCCACTCATTCAAATCTACAGCCAAGTCTACAAGCATACTGCACATCATGTTTGATAGCTTTAATAGTTTTAACATATTGCTAGTGTATGAAATTTGAGAAAAACTAAATTTGTAGTGTGTATGACTGGAGATCTTTACCCTTTTCTCCATCTCCAGCTGTGACCTATCCGCAAAGCGTTCCTGCCTCTGTAACACAAACAGCAAAACCACACAATTAGTACATCCAGAGCCTCTAGAAACCTTCATCCAAATCTGCAGACACTGCAGCGTCGTCTCACATTTCTTTGTTTAAAAGAAAAAAGAAGAAATGTCTATGTTTAACCAAAGTTAATATCAACATCTTGGCAACTTATACTGAACTGAAAACAGCTTTAGAGGGCTTCGAAGTGGATCAAAACTAAAGAGGGCTCAAAACACACACACACACACACACACACACACACACACACACACACACACACACACACACACACACACACACACACACTTTCTTGTGATCCAAGCTTAATGCTCCAGTTAAAGCAAAAGGGGGAAGAGGGGAAAAATTCCTCACATGACACATTTTTGCAGGTTATAAGACACCTAACACAATTTTAGTGTTAGACCCGTCTGTTGTTTTTTAAACCAACTTGTGTATATTGCACATGCTAACCTGGCAAACTTGATGTAGAAAACAAATAAAAAATACCAAAGAAAAAAGCTTAAGTTATGATGTTGTAAAACAGGGATTAAAGGAAAAAAAGAATGATATTCGCCAATTCCCACTATACTTCAAATCAAGAGGTACTGGATAAAAAGTGGGATCTGTAACATACTAAAAACTTTAAATGAAAGTGTACGCACTAGTAAGTACAAATCAAATTATGTGAACACTGTTTCCAGCTCACTAGTGCATAACTTTTCTTAGCAAGCTCACTTAGAGCCTTACCTGTGTGGCCTTCTCCAGCTGTAGCTTCAGACCTGCCAGCTCCAGATCTGTGTCACGTAACTGAGCCTTCAGCTTCTCATTTTCAGCTAGGACCTGTTCATAAAGCTACACACACACACAAACACACACACACACCCCAACCATGCATACGAAACAATAATTATTATTATTTATTGGGAATTAAATGCAGTTTTGGATAGTTCTAGCACTAAATATTCAAAGATGGGGCATGGACAGTTACAAATATATATTGAAAAGTTCTCCTCTACCTTCTTTACAAAACACAATTCCTAAGTAAACACAACTTAACCCACTGATTCATCAAAACACTGATCAGGGTCTGATCGATATGTAAACAGTGACTGACATCTATAATGATTTTAAAAGACATTACTATTGTTGTAATAATGAAATATAAAAACTGAAAATCATGTTCTACCTGCATTGCTGTGATATTTTGAAATAAACTTATAGATCTATTTGTAACTGGTGCCACAAAAAGTACTACAGTATTTGTATACTACATTTTTCTTATTATTTCCATTATTAATACTCCCCGTTATACAACAGAGGCTGAACCAGACAAAAGAGATATTTCAGAACCTTCTTATAGTCAGTGGCATCGTCTCTGTCCAGTCGTGAGTACGGCCTGCGGCTATAGCCGCGGCTGTCCAGGTGCTCGTAGCGGTCAGTAGAGGATGTACTAGTGGACAGGGCATCATTTCTGTAGAACATTACATTGAAAATGATTCAACTAGAGTGTTACAAACAAAAAAAAAAAATGTTTGACCATTTGAGAGAAAGGAGATTGAGAATAAATCAGCTACAGAACTCACAAAGTAAGAAAAACAAATCAATGAATAGCCCCAAATAATACTATACTAAATAATACTAAATAATACTACATGGACCTTGAAGGTGGTCAAAGGTTTTGTCTGCAGAAACATACCTGGACAGTCTGTCACTCTGTGGAAGAAAACAGAGATAATGGTGTTATAACACAGGATATCAGTCATATTTGAAACAAAACTCAATTTCAGGATGTCTGATTTTTTCCATCCTCTTTAACCACACAGGCTGAACCACAACCCACCCAATGATTCTGACGGACCAGGAGGGTGCTGCCATATACACGAATAGCCTGTTCCGCTGCTGCATAAATGCTTTAAATGGGGAACTAGCTGAATGGTTACACGTCCTAAAATGTTTCTAAAATGCTGGCTTCTTCACTTACACTAGGCATCAACTGAATGCAAAGCACAAAAACAAAAGGCAAAATATGTTGACTTTAAACAGGTCCATAAGGATCACAGTCATTTGAATGTGATTAATTGTAAGAAAAAAATAAAAGTATTGAAGTAGAATATTAGAATAAGGTAGAAATTAGCTTTCTGACTAAAGAGAGAAACAGCTCTCCACTCAAACAAGTGTTACTCACCATTGTCCTCTAAAGGTACAATACAGGCGTTCAAGCACCAGTCAGAAGTTAAAACTTTTGTTTTTGTAAAACCCCTGAAGAGTCTCAGCGTTTTCTGCTTTCTTTCATTAACATGCCTTTGCTTTGATCTAACTGTTGAATATGCTCCCAATTTTCATTCTGTTTGTTTCAACAATTGCACTGTGAAAGATTCTGTAGAAAGTAATTATGGTCAGCTCAGATAATTGGGATCAGCTAAAATAACTGTAATCAAGTGATTATATAAAAACTGTGACAGGTCTAACTTTGAAGTGGAAATGGAAAAAAACAGTAGAAAGAATTCACTTTTTCTCACACTCTCGACCCTACTCAACCTTGTTCAAGTGTTCTTCTCTTTTAAATCACCCCTGGCGAGGCTCTGCGGAAACAGTGCCAGGCCTGCTAAAGCCAGTTCCTAAACCCCAGCCTTGTGCTGGTGACAGGGGGCAGGAAACCAAGCATTTCACAAATGATCTTAATACAAAGAAGCATGTTTTCATAGTTGGTTTCCAAATGCACCATACTAATAAGAAAGCTGTTTAGATTTCGCCATTTCTCTCAAGAAAAACTGAAGGAACATTTGTTTTTCTCAATCGTGGAATAATGCTTTGGTCCAAAAGAGTAATCTAGAGTTAACTAATTTAGTTATCTAATATTATTTAGAATAGATATACCAAAAAGGCGAGTGCTGACAGGTCTGCTGTTTATCAGCTGGAATGCGTGACGTGTGTTATTTGCTTTGTGAAAGTTCCACCTGGTATTAGCCTCTAGCGTTTTCTCCTTTTCTATATTCCTACACATCCTTAAAAGAACCTTTAATGTGACACACAAAACACCTCTTTCTTAATGTATATCATAATGTTCAATTTATATGACTTCACTTCAGATATCATATGACCCAACACCAGCAACTACAGAATAATGCAACCACCCAAACAATAGTCCAAAAGGTCCACTCTCTCTACAGCTGTGCAGGGATAATGGCTCATTTCCTATTTTTGTTCCAGACCCTCCCAGTTTTTGAAAGCACTGATAAAGCTCTGATCCCTTACAGAAGCCTTGAGAATGAGTAAAGTTAACATTAGCAAAAAGTGGATCTTTCATTGCTTTGCCGTTCTGAGTAACTGGCTAACAGCAAAACTGCATGTTAAATTAAAGAGGCATTTTAATCAAAAGTGCTAACATTGCTAGCAAAAATGTAAAGCTAATAGCCACCAATCTTAAGGCTAATAGCCACCAGCACCACCAGCATTTCTTGAGAACAATTAGATTAAAAAAAACATAACCATGACGAATTATAAGCAAAATGCTTATAAATGTATTTAGAATTCAACTCATTGCAACTGGTACAAGCTAATTCCACTTTTCAGGAAAGAGTTTGCAGTTTAGTTGATGAGTAACTCACCTCCAACCTCTCCCTCTTTCTCTCTTTTACCTCCTCTGTCTCATCCTCATCCTCCCTAACTCTTTCTTTTTTTCTCTCCTTTTCCCTACCTGTATCCATATCCCACTGTGTCAGGTCTGTTTCTCTCTCCTAAGTATAAGGCAAGGCACTCTTATCTTTCCCATGCTGACTCACACTAACGCTCCAGTTTGTCCCGGCTTTCATTTGCTCCTGTGTCTTATTAAGGTTTTGCTAGAGACTGCTTTTTCACTACTGTGCCAAGAACAGTCACATGTGCCTGAAAATCTGGATTTATGTAGAGATCTGGATCCAGGAGATGAGCTTTTCGGACAAAGTGTGAAGGCCAAAGCCATACAAGCTCTAAGCTAAGTGAAAAGAAGGCCCTCTCCTGTTTAAAATATGGATTACTGAAGTGTCTAAATGTATTAGAGGGAAAATAATAAAAGATGGTCAACAAGGGTGGCACTGAAACTACAACGATCACTGTAAACGTCCAGTATGTCACATGGCCTCCAGCAGATTATTGCTTTAACACTAATTTCACCAGGCTCAGAATCAGAATCGCATCTAATGGCCAATTGGTGCGGCAAGCATGCTCTAAGAAAAATATGGGTGTGGTGTAGGCACATGTATACACGTATCTTTACATATTGTTGTGGTTTTATACTGTTGTGCTTGAGAGACACCATCGACCGGAATCAAATTCCTTGTACGTGTTCGCTCACATACTCGGCCAATAAACACAATCTGATTCTGATTTTGATTCTGATATGGTGACTGGCGCTGTACGACGGGCTCTGGGTCGAAAGTCCACTGGACACTTGCTGCGTCTGCTGGCTGCAGCTTGCGTGGATGGATGCCGGCAGGCCGCGTGACTAAACGCCCGAACATACTGCAGCAGCGGTCAAATCAAGAAGTGTCTTGTGCGAAACTGGGCACTGCGTCAATTGACGCATTCAGCTGTAGCCAGTTAGCCACTGTTCTAGTGTCAATAAAACAGCCACAATATGAAATAGGGTAAAATACATTATGTCACAGAATAATTTATTATTACTAATAAAGACAACCAAACAATGTAGTTCATTAACAGTTGTGGTCGTCAAGCCAAAAGTAATTCCATGAACAGTACAATGTCTTTAATAACCCGGTGCTACTGCTGCTGAGTAATTTACAAACATCACTATAATTAAACCGGGGTTTACTTTATCATTATTAAAAGTTTCCTGGGTGCTTCTAAAAGATTGTCTTACAAACGAGACATTATTGGACTTTTTTCTCTTAAACTTAAATAGCTCTCTTAA
Source organism: Hydrocynus forskahlii (assembly GCA_037974365.1). Classification (NCBI taxonomy): domain Eukaryota; kingdom Metazoa; phylum Chordata; class Actinopteri; order Characiformes; family Alestidae; genus Hydrocynus; species Hydrocynus forskahlii. The sequence continues at coordinate 29,970,028 of JBBPCX010000135.1, read as the reverse complement.
ACAGCTCACACAGAATTAATGCAGAGGTCAGTTGCTGGGTACAGTCATGTGTGTGTTTACTGAGTATTTTCCCATGGTGTTGAATGCGGCTCTGCCAAAGATTTTTTATTACCTGAGTCACTAAAACACCAAAGTACGAGCACAATAGCAGGAAGATTGAAAGGGCAGTGAGCGTAAAAATCCAGCACCATTAGTGCGAGTGCGTATGTGTGGGTAGCTCGCCAAATATGGACAAATCAAAAGAAACACCCTGCGGCTCCTTGACTATACAAGGTGAAGGATGAAGCACAGTAGGTGATTTAAATCTGCTTTTCTTTCAGAAGGGTGAAACTTCAACATCAAACACGTCACACATTCCAGCTGATAAACAACAGGGCTGCTAATGTTTACAAACAGCTATTTCATAGCCTTAAGGTGATCGCTTGCCAAACAGTCATATTTACTTAGGTGTTAACCCTCCTTTCAACAGGAGTGGATCAGCCTAGACATGCTTGGCGTCTGAAATTTGCTTCTAGTTTTGGAGCTACAAGGCTAATGTCTGTTAAGAACATGCTTTAAAAGAAACAGTTGAATATTTTCATATTAAAGGATTCATTTCCTATATCTTTCTTTCTGACATTCTTCACGTTTTCATGGCTTAAAGTGCCAAGTGTTAGTAGTCTTACTAACCAAATCTGTTCTTACTATTTGAGTAGTGATAAATATTAAAAATGGCAAGGTTTGACAAAGCCAATGACAAAACGATGAATCAATCCGCCCAGCAGGGCCTGATCTGGATCCAGGTGTGAACAGGTGTACGACATGTGTGAGAGAGATGTCATGGTGAGATTACCTGAGCTTCTCCTTTAGTGCTTCCTTCCTCTGAGTCCGACAGCTGGTCCGGATCATTCTCATCACTCTGTAACAAACAAACACAGCACAGAGGTTTAAGAGTTGTTTAATTTCATCATCTGTGTGTTCTGTATGTATACATGTGCATGAGGGTTTGTGTGGTGGTATATGTCACCTTATCAGTTAAGTTTTTTGCAAGGAAAAGAGCATGCGTAAACAGAAGTACTGGTACTGAGGACAGTAGTACCTTGATAATAAAGCTAAAGTTCACACATTCTATCCTACTATTGTGATGTCAGCATTCACCCACACTTGTAAAGGTGTGAAAAGTGGTGGTTTTGGAAGAGTGGACCGTGATCTACGGGTAAGTCGATCTTGGCCTTGCACCCCCGTACAGATCAGCGTTGACCAAGAGGTGTGTCGCTTCTCATCCTCTCAGGGCTTCAAGCACGGCTCATCTTGAGCCTCATCTACTCAAATGAGGACGAAGGCATGCGTCAAGACTCTTCTCAGTCTTGGCCCCCCAGAGGTGGAATGAACTCCCTCTTCCAATCAGATCTGTGGAGTCCCTCACTGTCTTCAAGCGTCGTCTGAAGACCCACCTCTTCAAGGAGCACCTTGGTGACTAACCATGCCTCTCGTTTCAGCTTATTTATTTCTTCCTCCCCATTTTCACGAAAACAACGGGTGTTGTTTAGGTGTACTTAGCCTGCAGTAACTTGGTTGAATAGTGGACATTGATTTAAGTTTAGCTTTACAGGTTTGAGGAACAGACGTGGACTATTTGAGCACTGATGTACGTCGCTTTGGATAAGGGTGTCAGCTGCACAAATGCTTATTTGTTATTTATTTTTAAACTTAAGCTAAATGAAGCTGTTTTTTGATCAGAAACAGTAACTACATGCTGATGTTTGCAAATGGCGCTTGTATTTTAAACAAAACAAATCAAACAAAAGGGCATTCTTCTTCTGCAATACGAAAAACTTGGATAACACTAAAAAACATTTAAAAGGTATCCCTTTCAATAAGACAAACATATAAACAGTTTCTAAAATTTGCAGAATGTACAGTATGTGCCTGTGACAACCTGCAACCTCAACAACGGAACCACCTCCCCAATCAAGGCCATGAATTTCATTGTATGTCAGTAATACAAAAAAAAAGTTAGTGTACACTAACTTTTAGAGTACAGTATGTGTATGTATCTGTCTGTTTCTTACATCTTGGGTCCAGAAAGATACTCCAGTAGAGCGTCGTTTTTCTCTGGGCCGTCTGCGATCCCGTATGGAGCGTGGCTGACTTTTATCCTCTGCTTCCCTCTCTGCCTCTCTCCTATCCAGCTCTGCTGACACACACACAACCTCCTCATGAGTACCATACAGCCCATTCCAATCACAACAGGGTCAGGTTAACACAGTGTATAATACCCAATACATACCTAACCTCAACAGAACAACTAGTTTATCAGGCTATATTATCAAATTTGAACTTAATTACCATTTGCTCAGCTAATGAAATAAACAGTATATGACTAATTTAGTGTGACAGTTTCCCCAAGCTCTATGAAATAATGTCTTTCTTGTTTTCCCTCACGAACTTGTCATGACTTTATCCCAGAGGAGGGTGGTCTGCATACAACATACTGGATTCAAGAGAGTAAATTCTGCCCTTCATAATGAACATAAGGCAAAGCTTTGATGTCTACAAAACAAGGGCATTTCTCTAAAGACAAAGAGGAACATATTAGTTCAGTTTTAGAATAATATTACAACATTTTAACAACATTAAAGCTATGTATGATGAAATAAGATTCAAACCCCTTGTTGATTACTATAGCCACTGGAAGTAAAGCATGCAATTTCCCCCTTTAACACAAATGTAGAAAATGCTTTACTGCACCTTTCTCAGCGTCTCGGGCTGAGCTGGAGCGGCTGTAGGCGGAGCTGAGGCCGCTCAGGCTGTTAGGCCGGTTCAGCGAGGAAGAGGTGTAGAGGGACGAAGAGCTGCTAGAGGACGAGGGCAGCGTGGAGGCTGTAGTAGTGGAGCTCAGAGAAGAAGTCCGGTAGCGCTACAAATGCACAACAAACACACACAGAAACAATGAATCCATGTAAAATCACTAATAGTCTTCTGAGGTTGTTTTTTATTTAGATTTTTTTCCATTTTCAGGAAATAATGCCACTGGGTCTGTTAAAAGAGCTGATTGGCTTATACTTAAGAATTTCTGAGATAAAAAGGCTTTAAAAATGCAATGGCCTTTATATTATGAAAAGGTTTTTCGGTAAGCCATATCTTTAGAACAGCTGGTGCATGCCCAGAGATGCCAGTTTGGTCAAAGGAACCAGGCCTACAAATGGCTTCTATTGTAATAAAATTGAGAGAAAACAAGTTCTCTAAAACATCAAAATTATCATTCATGGCATATGACTATGATACAGGTGATTGAAGAGGTTACATCGTTAAATGCTGGCGCCCCTCTACTGATGTTGATAACGTATCAGTAGGGCTCTGATGCAGGTATAGAAGCCTTAAGGAAAAGAAGAATCCCTCCTCACCTCTTCAAACGTGCGAGAGCGAAACCTGTAGTCATCTTCCTTTGTTTCTGCTTCTTTTGTTTCAGCCTCTTTCGTCTCAGCCTCCTGCTTTTCCTTATCCTGCTTCTCTTTGTCCTGTTTCTCCTCCTCTCTGGACCTTGTGGGGCGACTGCGGCCGATTGTCTTCTCCGCTTCTTGGAGGTCAGTCAGGGTCACGCCCTGCAGAATCAAAGGTCAGGCGTCAAGTACAGATGCTGTGATGTTGAACCTACTTAGTATCTCTCTTCTTTGAGAATTCCAGGAAACAATCAGTGAGCTTGTAAGTCCTGTACAAAGCTTAAACTAGTATTGATAAGAAAAGTAGGACCAACGATAGACTTCTTTAAAAATAACTTTTTAAAAATAATCATTTTACAACCTATTTATATTTCTTATTCCTTCCACAGCAGGTAGTTTCTGCAGCTTAGTTGACCTGTATTGAATGTATAGTCTAGGAAGTGAACAGTACATTTTGAAACTCCTTTTTCAAAACTATGAGGAAATATTTTTTCCAGTATATGAACCCTTTAAATAAATAAGCACAATAAAATAATTTGCACAAAAATGTGCCACAGATATTTGTACAGTTTTAATTAGCCTCAGCTTACCACAGCATAATAACAGCCCTACATCATGTTCTTGGATGGAGAGTCAAATAACATGGCACTAATCTTGTGATCAATAGCCAGAAATCTCTTGTCATAGTTATTAGCAATAATGTGTTACTAAACAATAACAATCCATTTTAAACATAAAACAGCGACTTATCTAAGTACAGAATTTAAGCAAATTCTGAAATACTTTATTATAATCTCAAAGTAATTTTTGAGCTGATTTCTACGGGACTGAGCTGTACAACTGATCCAGGAGCAGCAGTAATTCAACAGAACTTGCCTGTGTAGATCTTCTGGACTGTCGGGCCTGTCGAGATCGAGCTTTCCTTTGAGACTCCGACTCCTCATCACGAACAGGGGTGAGATACGATCTACACAGGCAAACACACAGGACCTTAAAACAGAGCTACTCTGGGCAACATGCAGTAGATTTTCAGTAACATTTGTTGCTACTTCACAACTTTAAAACAAATGAAATGCAAAAAGAAGGTAAATCTCAAACATAATTAAACTAATTATGAAACTTATTTGATTCTTTGGGAAACAATTCCAAATTCAGATTATGCTTAAATGCACCAGACACAAAAAGGAACTATGAAAGTGGAACTATGTATGCAGTACTTGACAAAATCTCATTTATTTATAAACCATCAGAAGTATATCAATCTTCCAGACTAATTTCATTATAAACTACAGTATTACAAAAATGATGCAGCTCAACCACTACTTTTAAACACAAGCTCTTTTTTCTTGGATTTTTAGTCTGAAAACACCTTATGTGTTGTCTAAAAAAGAAAAAAAAAAGAATATATACTTTACATAAGTTAAAATTATAATCAATTTTATGAATGTAATTTCAAAATGATGCAATTTGTATGTGAACATTTATTCAAAAGCCATAATCTTTCAGGCTCCAACCAATGTAATATTGCAGAAACTGTGCCTGCACTACATTTGTGTTGATATAGGGCTTGTGATTCATATGATATAAATTACAATATGTATAACAAAATAAGGACAGGATGGATCACTTGTGTATGTTTTGCATCCGCAAACAGAGATGAAAGTATATACAAAACTAGGGCCAGCCAAGTATATAAAAAGTCAGTGCTTACTAAAAATAAAAGCTTGTTTCTTGAGCTGATTAAAAAATGTTAAAGTCACTGAAGAATAGGCTACAGTGTTCTGTGGACAGAGCTGATTCAGGCCTTATAAGGAGAAAGGAGAAAGACACAGAGACTCCAGCAGGTGGCTGCTGTCAAAATACACACGTCTCACTTTACAGAGCTGCAGGCAAGTGCAGAGTAGAGGAGAATACAAAGGCTAAAATGCAGCTTATTCTCAAATGCACAGGCGTCTGCCTGTATGTATAGGACTACATCACTGCTTTTGTATCTGTTAAACAGTAACTTAAATGTATGTAAATGCAATGATGCTTTCAAATGCAAAAAAGGGATATAAGTTTTAAAAAAGTCAATGAGAGGTAGCTAAACTGGTGCATTCCTGTATGAGCATGTGAATGTGCGTGCATACATGAAAGAATATGTGTGTACCTGCGTCTCTCACGGCCGTCTGAGCCTAGTATAGTGCCAGTAGTGGAGGTGGTAGTAGTGGTGGCTGCAGTGTTGATAGTCGGGATAACAGTCGCTGACTCTTTCTCTTTCTCTGCACTGTCCTCCGACCAATACCTACACAAGTGTGTTATAACAATAGATGTGGTGAAAAAAGTGACAAATGATAATCTATAAAAACTACCAACATTTAATTTCCTACAACTGGTGCGCAGGGGTCAGTGGAAACCAGGTAGTAGTGAGTTTGCAACAACCTATTATATACCGTATAAAGGTGCATGTGTGTGAGGCTTTGTATTCAGTACCAAATGTCCTCATAAAGATAGGTGTACACTCAATCTGTATAAGTAGGAACATGCAGATTTAAACCACTTGGTGACTAAGATTCAGATCTAAATCTTTATGGAGACTCGGTTATTGGAATACTGG
>JBBPCX010000135.1:29943081-29963910 GCA_037974365.1 Hydrocynus forskahlii | reverse complement strand
AACATGCAGATTTAAACCACTTGGTGACTAAGATTCAGATCTAAATCTTTATGGAGACTCGGTTATTGGAATACTGGTTTTGTATGATCCTCAAAAAGAAATGTGTTGTTGGCACCACAAATTCAACTGTGTGTGCACAAATCTGAAGAGCTAAATGGGGAAGTGCAAGTGATTGTGTACATATACTGAGACAGATTTCTATGTGTGGCTTGAGAATTGGTGTGTGTGGCCCTGTATTTACAGTGGGTATTGAAAAGAACCTCCCTCTTCAAAATATTCACTTTATGTTGCTGTGCAGCCTAAAATGAAGACATACACAAAAAGGTGTATTTACTCAATGGAACTTTTAATATCAAATGAAAGATATGATAGCAACAGTTCAGAAAAATAATTCAATCACTGAGATAGATAAAATGACCCTCTATGTCAATACTTTGCTTTAGTTACTGTGTTGAGTCTGTTGGGATACTTTACATTTGATGGTGACTGTTGGTGGACTGCAATCTTCAAGCTATGACTTCGATTTTCTATAGTGTTTGAGTCTGGTTTCTGACTAGGCCACACAAGGACAGTCACCTTTTTCTCCTTCAGCCTCTGTCTGGTAAATTTTGCTGTGTGCCTTGGGTCATTGTTCGGAGGGAAGGTGAATCCACTTCCCATTGATGACTTCCTGGCAGACGGACAGATGTGTTCAAGAACTTAATGGTATTTTGTTCCATTCATATTTCCTTGTCTCCTGACAAGTGCCCCAATCCCTGCTGTGGAGAAACACCTCCAAAGCAGGATGCAGCCACATTCATGCAATACAGCAGGCGTTGTGTTCTTTGGATGGTGAACTGTCTTGGCTTTTTGCCAGATGTTCCGAGTTGATGTTGATTTTGGTCACAACCAAAAAACCTTTTTCCACTTAGCCTCGGAATCTTCAAGGTGTGTGTTGGTAAAGCTCCAAAGAAACTTTATGTGGGCTTTCTTGAAAAATTGCTTATTTCCCCTCATAACCCTCCCATACGATCCACATTTGGTGGATCACTTGTGATATTTTTGTAACAAGCACACAATGACCACAACTTTATCCCTGAGGTCTTTTGACAGTGCCTTGCCACCCATTGTTGATTGTTTGCTTTCAGTTGTACTACCAAACACTGGAATTCTCCATTAACAGCTGTTTTTAACCTGAACTAAAGAAAAATGATAACAATTGAGCACAGGTAGAAGCTACTTATCGTTTTTTGTAATGGAAAAGGTTATTAGTTAACCTTGACTGAGTTTACCAGTATCTTTAGGAGGAGTGATCTTTTATCTATCTCAGTGATTATTTTTTTTCCTGAACTGTTCCTATGATATATTACACCTGGATGTTCTAGGTATACACAGCTGAATGTGTGTGTGTGTGTGTGTGTGTCTTCATTTCAGGCTGCAACGCAACATGTGAATATTTTGAAGGGGAGAGTCTATCAATGTATCTCTAAGTGTGTGTGTGTGTGTGTGTGTGTGTGTGTGTGTGTGTGTGTGTGTGTTTACCTGCGTTGACCTGTGGGTGAGGTAATAGAGGAGGTGGTGCTTGTCGTTGTGGTAACTGAGGAGCTGGATGCTGTAGAAGTCACAGCGTCATCCTGCCTCCTCCCAAATGAACCGCTAAGGGAAGAGCATCAGATACACACAAGCACAGGCATGAGCGCACTCTCAAAATGATGTGTGAAGTGTTATCAACACTTTTTGTGTCATCACTAACAGATTAGCTGTCAGTTCAGTGAAACACAGCATTGCCTCTGACGCAGAATATATTTAGAATTTACGTTTTAAAATGCCTCATTCAGTATATTATACTGTACAAGAGTATACAATAGTACGTATTACCATGTCAGTCTTGAGTGCTCAGAGGGAGGTAGTAATTATCCAAACAAAAAAGATGTTTTGAACATGATAATGATCTTTAGAAATATTTTGGTTAAAATCATATAATTTGGTCCTCAATGCAGCATCAACAGCAAAGGTTTAAATACCTGCTACTTTATGCTAAGTGGTTCTTTATTCTTGCAGCTTAATGCTTTTAGCTATTTTTGTAGCTATTTAACTATGTAGCTCTTTGCCTATTTAGCTTATATGATATTGGCTAGGAAGATACTTTAGAAGGATATATAGGAAATAGCACAGATAATCATAGTTCACAGCACTTGACTGCAATTGCATTCCCTACTATAAGACCCAGTTACAAAGGTGTGTTTGTATTTATTTACAGTCGGGCCTACAACTATCAATTTGCCGTGCCATTCATATGCAAAAACGGACCCCAGAGCATCTGTACCACTAAACAGACACTGGCACACATACACACGGTCACTCAATCACCGACACAGAAGAACATCTCAGTCAGGAAAAAAACAGGTTTAATGGTATAAGCTAAGGCAAAGGCCACATGCTGTGTGCCAGTGTGTACGTGTGCGGCCATGTGGGCAGCAAGCTGGTGCAGGGCCGGTACCTGCGGTGTATGCTGTAGGCCTGGCTGTAGGAGGAGTGCGGGGATTGCCAGGCTTTAGTGCTGTTAGGCTCCAGGCTGGAAGCAGAGGACGACTTGGCAGGAAGGTCGCGGGAGCTGCCACTGCGGCCGAGGGTTAGAGTGTGTGACGTGCTGCAGTGTGATAGTGAGCAGGCCACAGAGGTGTGTTAGCGGGAAGACAGGGACACATATAGGCACGCACACACATACATATATGTGCATTTTATATATGTATGTATTGGGTGATACGATCAAAAACCTCATCCCAAAACATTTCTCATATGTGTAATAATTTGCATTTAAATTTAAATCTCCACTGAATAAAGTACTGCATAATATTTATTGATTCAATTACATATATCTACATTCATTAAATCAACACAAATTTCTCTTTCACTTTTAGCAACTGATCCATATTCATGAGGAAATGGTGTATACATTTGAATCAAGTAAATGTAATGCACTACTTTTAGCATCGTTCCTAGATGTTTTCCTGTTATTCACAGATTTGTACTCATGATGAAGAATGAAAACTACTAATATTTGCTCAGTCTGGCTGGCATCTCGCTGATTCTTCCCTGTCTAAACAAACCCCCTCCCCCCCAAAAAAAACCACACACATCGCCTCCTCGTGTAGTAAAGAATCACACTATGTTCCAGAATCTACCCACAAACCTTGGTTGCTACCTGCAGTAATGTTGGACAAGCTTTACAGAATGTCCATCCAGTCTAATTAGAAAATGTAGCATAACTTAATCCTACTGAAAACCTATATTTAGAAAGTGCTCATTTCAAATGTTAATTATTTGGTATGTGTGTGAAAGCTCACACTGTTTGGACAGATCATTGCAGCGCTGTCGCTTAATCCAGTCCACAGGCTGAACAACTATCTAGGATTTAATCATCTTCTAATCTTACAGACCCACATTTTGTTTTACATTTGTATTTGAAGATTTGTCTCTGTTGTTTCCTTTTTGGTGCATTCACTAAGCAGAAGTACTGTTAAGATATTCATTTAGTTTAACTTGGGCATTCTATTTTGCCATGTAATCTGTGATTTTGTTAGAGTAGCTAGAGGTGTAGGCTACAACATTTTCATGGTAGCAACATTAAGACTACACAAGCTGATAAATATAGTGCTATGAGTTACAACTGTAATTAACTAGCAACATTAAAACAGCTGAAACCACTGAATATTGATGTTTATCTTATAACCTTCTCTGTCTGACAGTCATATCACCTAAAATCAGTAACAGACTCAAAACATTCTGATGGCCGGAGTGGTGTGCTACAGTGTCTCATTAGGATGAAAGTGATATTAACCCCAGCTCTTGAAATTTCTGAATGACAGAAGCTACAATTGTGGAGCATGGATAGATCAGCTGTAGAAATTTTCAATGTATTTCTGAAACACATTATTGAGGTGAAGAAAAAAATGTTTGATTAGAATAAATTTTGCTATTTCATCATCCAGACCTACAAGACTACTAGACTTATACACACAAACACATTTACACACATATATATAAACAAACAAAACTGCAGAGACAAACTGAACACTGGAATTTACACAAGCCTTGGTTTCTTAAATGTCAATGTTTTTGTCAGTAGACTTCATACACTCCCTCCCTTGAAAACAGCAATGCAATGGAAAGATTGATTTGTATCAAATTATAAAATCCATTCAATTCAGGGTCCGGGAGAATGATGACTTGAAATATATGAAAGAAAGACAAAAACAGAGTACACACTGCAAATGTAGTTGACCAGCCAACATGTTTGGTGTCTGGTTTACTCAGACAGAAGACAGAAAAGAAATTTGACATCAACAGAAACCAGGCCTCTCAGGTGCAGGATCAGCATTGTATGCATGGCTTCAGTGTCACATGCTAAAATGCAAGCGCATGCATGCTTGGGGCAGTTATAACTTAATCAAACAACAGGATAGGCAAGTGAATGATAACTAGGCTACATTTCTAGAACATTTTCAAATAAAAAGGCTATTAATGACAGTTGTTAGATCTGTAATATGTAGGTTGGATTTCTTATATCATTACTATTATATTTATTTTACTACATGAATGTGAGAGGAGGGTCATTGGATGTCAGCGGGAGGTTGGCTTGAGTGATATAAGAAACTTTAAGAGTTCATCTGGTTCTAGAGCTCTAGAGCAATGGTCTGCACAATATTTGTACAATGGGCAAAACCTGTGGCATTTGGTGCACAAAAAAATTTGATGTCTGCAATAGCTACAATCAATTAGCTTAGCATTATGAATGCTTGTAGTGGTCTGTCCTATGTATTTGCCAGCCATTTCAAGTATCAAGTCAAGTAGGTGTTTGTCATTTTTACAGTTTTTTTCTTTTCAGACAGTCACTGAACATATCATTTTTATGAGCCTATACTAAGCAAATCAGCTGGTATCAGTTATAGTCACTATAGCTAACTGGGTAAACTTAGGAACTCTAGCTAAGACTATAGGTTTTGGCAATATCTGCACCGTGTTATCAAGTCATGATTTGCTGCCAATATTTGTTGTACAAAATAGATCAGATTGGGGCATGGAAAGCATACGACAGAGGCACCAAAAATGCCTGTGTGCACATATATGCAGACCACTGTTCTTGATCACTTTTATTCTGCATCTGGTTCAAGAGTAAGGCTAACCTGCGCTGGTAGCTAGATGTGCGGTTCTGCAATGTGGTTCCATCACTGTTCTTCAGTTCCTCATCCCAGCGCCTCCGTGTGTACGAGCCGCTGCGTACCAGGCTTGCCGCCGAGTCCCTGAGAACCAGAGACTATGATAGCATCGCAGCGTCTAAACTATGTACTCACACCCACTCCACCAGGCACTCACTCACTGTGCCTCAGGTGCTTCTTCCATCTTAGCCATCTATAGTCTGTTTTACTTGTGAAAATTGTTAGGAAGCTACATACAGTCAAGTGCAAAACTTTGCTTCTCCCTGGTCTAAGTGAAAGTCTAATGTACACATTCTCAGTAGAGAATACATTTCTATCCATTTTGGTGCACAGTTACTGTTTATTAGCTGTATTTAACACACTGGGAAAAATGTGGAGTGCACAAAGGCTGAGGCACATAGATATGTTTTTTCCCAGCATGTTAAATTCAGCAAATAAAAAGAGACAATGCTGTAAAATTGGCAGAAAAAGTCATAAATAAGTTTGTTCTCTGTGAAATGTGTGTACTCACTGGGCCAGGGGTATGAAATCTTTTGCACTCAACTGCAATCATATTTTCATTTTTCAAAATTTTACACTGGACTTATTATACTGGAACTCTGTGTTTAAATACACTGTAAAATTATAAACATTTCCTTTGCTACCGTAAACCTAAAGACTACCATCATGTAAAGTACCAGTCAAAGGTCTCAACACATGAGTGAAGATATGCTTCTCAGGAGAATTTAATCCTAAGGCTTGTGTTTACATTTATCTCTAACCATTTTACAATTTCTAACAATTCGGTACAAATTCAATAAATATTCCAGTTTCCCAAGTCTACTCATGAAAATTCGTACATTTTTGTTTTGGCAAAAAGAGCGGATTGGAAGTGGGAGGGTCTACTTTGAAGAATCTAAAATAGGATTTGGGTTTGTTCAACACTTTGTGTGCATGTTCTTGCACAGTCTTTGCTATCATTCAAGAAAAATGGGTGTGAACACTTCACTGCTACTGCACATACAATTTTACAATGTATTCTGATTTTTCTCCCCCTCTGTAATTCCAACTCTAACAGAGAGCACAGCAGCTGTGTAGGCCAACATCCCATGCTAAGCAACACGAAGGCCTGCCATGAGAGCAGACTGCAAAACACCACAGTCAACAGCAGGGGGCACTTCTAGCAATGCACACATCCAGGCAATCACAATCACAGACGCCTCTCGTTACCTGTTCTCCTTCTCATCAATGTCCGAAGTGCTCGCGAGTCTCCGTGGGATGGTAGGAGCGACGTAAGCTAAACGAGTTTTTTCCTTCTCCTGTAAGGCAGGGAAAAGGAGTGTTCAGTAGGGTGCTGTTATGATGTGATCTCCAATCAGCTAGCCATCAACTGCACTTCATTATGTTGCAGCACATATTTTTACATTTTACAATACACAATACACATATATAACGTTGTACTGATTGTACTGTAATGAAGTGCATTGCTCATTCTTCATTATTGAAACATAGGTGAAACAATATTATTTTGTTCCACTGCATAAATATTGGATGCCTTAGAGTGACATAGTAATCTAATCTCTTTCCACTTACAATAAAAAACTAAAATTAGTAAAACAAATATCAAAAACAAAAAAATTCAATTACCTCAACCCTAACACACCTGACACACTTGCCTTACCTAATAACACTTCCAGTAATGAGCAGGCACAAGCCTATTAAGAGGCCTAGCAGTTGTGCATCACTAGCTGACACTGCTTGTTAACTGGTGGCGCAAAAGTATTGAGTCAGTTGGAAAGCATTTGATCTCAGTGACCGTAGGTGGTCCAATATGAGTTCAGTTCAACACTGTGTAGTCATGTGATGCAGCGCAGGTTCCTATCTAAGACTGCTTTGCTTACATGAAAATGGAGGCTGATTATTGCTGTATCTGTGGTTCCTGTGCTTTGTAAGATGTCCTAGTTTATATATCAGAATCTAAATAAATAAACAAACAAACAAACGTCAGGTGTCAAGCAGTGTGGTGTGCTGTGGGAGGTGAAGCAGTGATTTGTGTTTTGCAACGACATCAAGCTGCAAAATTCAATGCAAAGCAGCCAAGGTTAGATAGCAAGGTGACTCAAAAATGTGCAGGTCACACAATTTCAGACAAATTGTGTGACCTGTTGGTATAGGAGTTTGAACAAATAATACATTTCAGACTGTAGTTTAGACTTCTTGAGATTTCTTGTCAGATTGGCAATAGAAGTTTCACATGATTTATTTGTGTGATGCAGCGAATGAACATAGGTTAGCTGAGTTTTATTAGCTGCTGTATTAAAAAAATTTGCTCAACCAAGCAGCTCTATGAAAATGAAGCTGCTGAGAAAGCTTGCTTCTGAATGTCCACCAGCACCCAAACAAGCGTGTACAGTAACAGTAACTAACACTGATGCTTGTCTTACCTTCTCTTTGTCCTTGTTGTCCAGTGAGGATGACAGACGAGGCGACGAAGCCGACCGCATCACTCCAGCTGTATCCTTTTCCTTCTGAGCCTCTTTGGTGGCACTGATTTCCGCCAGCGCTCCGTAGCTGCCTGTCTTTCTCAGGCCCAGCCTCCAGGAGGCCGGGGACTCGTCCTTGCGCTCTTCTTCTTTAGGGGACACCTGGGACACCTTACCAGCAGGTACACTAACCTGTAGAGAAAGAAGGAAAGGAAGAACGAGACAGTTTACCGTATAGAGGTCTCATTTCAGCACATCAACAAGGTCACCCGGTCTATACACCCATACTAGAGCCGCTCTACACCCAGACTAAAGTGTCAGTCACACTAGCTTTTCGATGGCAAAATTTCACAAATATGCCAACAGCTGTGACCAAATTGGATCTCTACTGCCTAATCAGTACTGTGCTAATACAGCGGGAAAAACAGGATCTGACGTCATGGATGATTAGCTTGCATCAGCATTTACCAGTTAAATAAAGAGACCAAGATCAAATATTAGTACCAGGCTGAAGTTAGCTAAACTTGACTTTTTGCTAAACTTGATTTTGACTAGGTTACACTTTTAATTTATGGTCCATGGCTACAGTAACTCACAACAGGCAGTTAATGACCTAGGGTGTTTGTGTATCATCAGCCAACAAAGTTTCTCTGTATGTTGCTTAGAAACAAGACACCCAATTTGGTATACTTTCAATGGTAGTGACATACACCATGGTGAATAATGAGTGCATTTTTTGAAACCGTGCCTTCAAAGCAATCAAGTTCCATTTTTTAGTTTGGTCACTGTGGTGACGTATGTAACCGCGCTCTAAAACACGAACAGAGATCCATTTTGGTCACAGTCGATTAAAAAAAAAAAATCTAATATGTTCCATAGCAACGTTATTTCACACACAAGACTTCCCCTCGAGTTTGCTTCAAGTTCACTCAAACTTTTGAGTTAAAGGGATGAGGGCAGCTTGTCATGTAGCACTAAAAATTCTCAGTGAGGAAGCACTTACTTTAGCAGTGTCTAAGCGTGATTATTTTAAACATTTCTTGACCTTTGTAATTTTATGCTAGGGTTACACAATATAACATTTTGTAATAGATGCAATCTAGGCCATTCACAATACTGATATCGCAGAAGAGTGCAATATGCAAATGACCCTCTAACCAATCACAGTGTAAGCATTCTGACCAGTCACAGGTCCATCTGAGTGCTTTGATTAATCAAGGTGTTCATGTAATCCAACAACAAAATTATGTTTTTGGGTCAAAATGATTCAAGGTAACTGTGAACCATGCCACATTATCAATCCCCCAATGTTTTTTATATCATTGTAAATAGTGTGTCCATAACATGTAACCCTGTTATAACATTTAAATAACTCTAGACTCCAACAGAGTATTCTTACTGAATACCCAATTGCTAACTGCATTAAAACAGGGAAATCATTTGCTCACAATAATTTCGCAAAGGGACACAAATTGCAGATTTCTAGTGTGACTGTGGGCTTAACAGCGCCAACGAGAATTCCTGTGTATTTGAATTTACAGCACGAAGGGTAAAGGTACAACTGTCTTTATCTACTGTGTGTGGTAAGAAGAGGGTGGGAGTGGTAAGGCAAGGGAGAGGGCCAGCTGGAGAGGAAGTACTGGTTTCTTCATCCAAAAATACACCATATGACCCGCAGGTGAACACACTGAGAAATGCTTAAAACAAATTCTATTACTCACATAACACACTTCCCTTCAAACTCTCAAATCTAATGTCCCTGTACAATTAACATGCTTGGGTAAACAAATACATTAAAAAAAAACATTGTTACTTCAGAGCAGTTAGTCTTAGTAGATTCAACCTGTTAGACCTAAGTTAAAGCGATGACTTAGCAAAAAAGTTACACGATTTTGCTCCTTACCCCAAATGGAATCAATCAGTCAAGGCATCATTGGTGTCTAGCTAAACACAGTAGCTATCTTAAAGCCCAAATTTTGACTGTACTTCTGTACTTTATAGATATCAGTATGTCAGAGTATCTGAAGCTATAAACAAATCTATTATAAATGACTTCACAAGGTGAGTGTGTGATGATTTAGTTTTCACTGTACTATCTCTGTGCTAATAAACTTTCATGTCCTTTTAGCGATGTTAGCCCCTTAGCTCTTCTGTAAAACTAAAGAAGTAAATTTAAGACATAAAACACATCTTGGCGTACTGACTACATTTGTGGTAAGGAGATTTTTTTTTTCATTCAAAAGTTTATTTTTGTCAAACTATCACTTTACTATCACACATATATGCTACAAATGGTCCTTTTACTCAAACAATAACCACATCCTAGTACAATAAATAAGACTAATGCAGTTTTTAGTCACACAAAGCACTTCACAGTCATGACGGACAGCGACAGCACCATGCACTGAGCCATCGAGAGAAGAGGTTATGGTCTTGGATTAGGCAGACTGTTTTCTGACTGGTTAGGTAAATGGTCATGGGAGGGATATATACTGGTAGTTGGGTAGCTGGGTGGGGGGGGAAAACAAACAAAACAAAACAAAAACGCTGGAACACACTGAAGCCTCACCATCGCTTTTTTGGGCACAAGAGAAATGCCAGTTTTTCGCAAGCCTTGACGCCACAATGCAGGACAGGCAGCTTCCCCCACAGGAATAAGGGCAGTAATAATATCAGACTAAAGCCATTCAAAACAAGAGCGAGAACGAGAAAGGAGAGAGAGAGAGAGAGAGAGAGAGAGAGAGAGAGAGAGAAAGAGAGAGAGAGAGAGAGAGAGAGAGAGAGAAATGAAAAAAATAGAAAAAAGAGGCATAGAACAGATTGAGGCAGAAGAAAGAAAAATAGGAGGCAGAAAGAGATTGAGTGGAAGAAAGAGAAGAAGAGAGAAAGCGAATGAATGACAGAAATAAAGAGACAGCAGTAAAGAGAACATGGACACTTCATGGGACAGGAGTGAAAAAGGAAGAAAAGTAAAACGTAGGGAAAAAACGCTCAATCACAAAACACGGACCGTTTGGTTCACTTCTTTTTGAATAGCGAACCAATTTATTATCTAATTTATTGAGCAATTTATTCCATACCTACTTAAGAAAAAAAAACCATTACATTTATATTAGGTAACTACATTCAGCAATCATTCAGCAATAACCAGAAGTTACATGGCAACTATAAATTCAGTAATTATTATGAATCAATATATAATTTTTTGGAGGTAAATAGAAATATAAATAACAGATAGAAATGTACACTATTGTAGTTTTTATTCTGTCCTGTAGATAGCAGCAAGCACACAGGAACATGAAGAGGGGCCATTTTATCTTCTTTCCTCTATAGTGCGCTGTAGCAGACCGACACTCACATGATTTCCTGAAAAACCATCAGCTTGTCTCTCTCTTCCCGGCTCTATTTTTCTACTCCCCGCCTGATCTATTTTTCAACTGTTCTCTCTCCACCTCATCATTCTCTACTCCTTATCCACATCACTCTCCATCACTGCCTCTCCGTACATTAGTGGACTTCCAGTCAATGAATGCATTCTCCTTCACCTTAAAGCTGATGCAATAATAATAATCATGTCATAATCAATAACAAAAAGATGGGCTCTAAATGTAAGAGGATAATTATTTTAGGTATTTTACAGCTGTTACCAACAGCTTGTGGAAAATGAAATAACGCACATGTGTTCCTGTCAGAAATGAAATAGACTTCCATATAGAAGTACCTCGTATACACCTGGTCACTTCATGCGACTAGTATCTGGACTGTATCCTGATTTTTGCCTCATGCAGTTGCACATGATAGTCAAGAGTATCTTATGTCAGCTGGACTGAAATCCAATTTCAATGTGGTAAGTGATATGCAAATCAGCTCCAATACAACAACAAACCATCCGTTTTGCTCCTTGTTTTTCTGTTCTATTCAGAACTAAAGCACAGCTTTGCACAACACTATCACTGTTTGTAAAATGGGGCGTTTAAGAATAATTATCCTCCTGTGTCATCGCCGTCAAAGGTTAAACAAACTGCTGCTTTATTTGTGCTAACTGGCTCATCTACAATGGGCTATGGAATTAAAATAAACAAGAGTACAAACTCACGTCAGGAGCTGAACTGAATGAGCTGGAATGCCCACATTAAGTGGTGACAGTCCAAACGGAGGTCTCTTCCATAAGTAAAGGGGGGACTTGTCACCAAAGAACTGGGAGAGGTTTTGCTTATCAAATGTACCTTGGATAGACAGGTGTGTTTACACTGCTCTAACATGCGGCGAATGGGTCTCAGAACACCTCCTAAAGTGGAGTGAGCAATCAGATTTATACCTGGTTTAAATTCATCTTGGAATCGTTGACACCTGCATTTTTATGTGGCTTGGCCTTACACAGATATAATCCAGATACTCAAGACACAAAGTGGCCATGTGTAAACTGGGTCATCATGTGTGTCCAGAATGACCGAAGCAAGTGCGTGTTTTAGACACCACAATCAGAATCATGCGCTTACCTTTTTGACAGGTGATGTGGGGGTGGTCACCTGGTTGGTGGGGCTTGTGGGGGGAGAAACGGTGATGCTGGTGGGGGTGGGGGTAGGAGCAGGGGCCGTACTGTTAGAGGTGGAGTTACTGACCGGGGCAGATGACTTGGTCTTGTCTGGAAAAGAAAGAAAAAAGGCTATTGCAGTAAGCCATTATATACATGTATAATGATACTGGATATGGACAGAACATGCATATGTTACTGGAAATGTTAGTTGCTTAGAACTGGCACCAGTTCTGGGGGTTAAACATTTCAGTTGAAACAATGCATACATATGTATAGTATTCACTTGCAAATGTTAGAAGAAGAAAAAAAAAAATCACATTACCAACATCAAGTCTTAAACATATTTATAAACCCATGCTGTAGCGCTTTGTCTCCTGAAAGAGTCTTGTAAATGCACCAGCATGAAGAAAGATTCAGTCAGTCAAGAGCCGTCACTACTACTCAAACTCAATTTAAGTACACTCACTCGCTGTACACTCCTTACACAGTACACTCGCTGGGCAATATGAAGATATTACAACAATGATATATGGTCAATACTTAAAGAACTGACCATCTGCAGTTTTCATTAAAGGGAACATAATTGGTATTCTTTTACATGAATTCATTAGGGTGTGTAAGGTTGAATAAAAATAATTCTACTCAAAAAACTCAACACCGATTTACACTTCACTGACACCAATACAAATGTGTCTAATCTGTGAATGGCTGCAAGTTTTCATAGGGCTTATAGATACAGGTCTTGCACAATCATGCTAGCTATAAAGGCCTTTCTCGCTCATGCCAGTCCTTAATATGGCTCACTCACAAACCTATATAGGCTTTTATGACTTGAGTAATACAGTTCTATATAGGCTAGCACAAGTGAATAAGGTTTATATAGGCTAGTACAAGTGTGTAAGACCTAAATAAACTAGCATGAGTGAATACGGCTAGTGTGAGCAAGCATGTGTCAGGCTGTACACCTGACTCACTCATGTTAGTCTGCATGTGCTTTATTCACTCTCACCAGTCTGGGATACGTGCTGGAGCCTTTCTCAAGTGGTCAGAGGTCAAATGGAGGAAAAACACCCTGGAGAGGTCACCAGTCCATCACAGGGCACAGGCCTTACCCACAATAGTCTGTATACTTCTTACTCACTCTTACACACACGCATATGTGCGCACGCGCACACACAAACACCCCTATCTCACCCACAATAGTCTTTAACACTTACACTCAGCTTACTTACAAGAAAATGTTTGATACCTGTATCATCTTTTGGGATGCATCCACACAATATTTGTAACACTTGCAATATACTTTTACGTCAGCAGAGTTTATTTAGCAAAGTTTATCTGAGCTGAGTATATTGTAGCACTCTGGCTGTGTGCCTGATGCTGAAACAGATCAAAATGTAAATTGATTGATTCATTGCGGGTGAAAAAAACCCTGCCATGACCCACCTCCTTCATTTTCAGATTCTGAATCTTCTTCCTCCTCCTCCTCACTGGAGCAGCTGGACTCGTCCTTCTTTCCTTCTTCTTCTTCATCCACCTTTTCTGGCTCTAGCGTTTCAATACGTGGAGCATTCTTCTCCGGCTCTAGTAAAAGCGTCTCTTTGCTAAGGCACAGACACAGGCACAGCTAAGAAGACTGGCTTGACCTCATTGAAAGACAAAGTCAAATATAAAGGAAATTAATGATGTTCAGACAGTTTTTGCCCCAACCGAAAAAAGGGCAATTTACCTCTTCATTGGTTTCACAGATTGATTATTGTCCCCAGTGGTTGTAGTTTCTATTAATGGAGACTTCTTAACGTCTTTCTTTTCACTCATAAGCTGCAAGAAGAAAAATAGTACATTAAGCATTACGCATTAAGCAGAAAGCAAAATGAAACACAGCTTTTAAGAGGAAATCTTAATTCAGTAAAGAGACCATTAAAAAAACCTATACAGTCTGAGCCAAGAACCAATTTAACTTCACAGACCAAATAAAGACATATATTTGACTATGAGGGGTTTAGAACATTCATATTAATATTTATTGCTTCCGCAAATATAACAAATAGGGATTACTAATCCATCAAGTCCTGAGCACTAATGAAAGAACAGAAAAAGTCCTTGCCAGATTCTGTTTCTTTTGTAGTTCTTCTAAATAGCCCAAGACATCCTCATCAGCTACATCAAACGCAGTTTGACCCTAAAGAAAAAAATGGCTCATTAGTGATCAAATAAAAGTTGATATAATGTTGACATAAGGACCATATAGATATACAGTACTACAAATTCTCAAAGAGCAAATTATTTGTAGACATTCATTACAGAAAACGTTTATGTGTTCAAGTTTTCATTGTGTGTGTGTGTGTGTGTGTGTGTGTGTCCGTCCATCCGCATGTTACTATCCATAGCAAGATCATCTAATAAATCCTATATTAAATGAAATCAGGTGCAGCTCATGCAATGTGTTTTTCTACTTTTTTATGTTTGTCTTTACTGTAATATTATAGAATGCTTTAAAGGCACACAAGCACTTACCACTAAAACAGTGGTACTGTTCAAAAGAATAGCCTGCCTATTTCTTTTGAACAGTAAAGGAGAAATTTTTCTAGAAGCATACCACTTTATTGACAAGGTCCATGTCGCACATGTTCTCCACCAAAATCCTGCAGGCTTCCTCTTTACCCCAGTGAGCAGCAGCATGGAGCGGCGTCCAGCCATCGTAATCTTTAATATTTACATCATACCCAGCCTGGATTAAAAGCCTGAAAAACAGCCAAAGCCACAAAAACACCATCAGATTAAGCAAATCTGGGTTTCCTTGGATTTGCTGATGTAGTCTAATGAAGTGATTGAATGCAGTGAGGGAAATCAGAAAGAAAGCAAAAATGCTGATTGAAATTGAGTGGAAATTGAAAAAAAAGCTTAACATTTTAAAAATGCATCAAATGTTCACCTGAAGGAAACATTTTAGACCTCAATTACCCTTAAAAGTAAGAAATAGAGGTGATAAGAAAATGTATATGAATTATAATTCAGATCACTGAAAAGTCGATGAAAATTAAGTGGTTTATATTCTTGACTTGTGTAAATATAAACCATGCTTTATATTGTAGTTGTGAAGTACAAATTCAAACCTGTTGATGCAAGGCAAATAAAATTCAATTTGTAAATAACTACACTATTCATTATGTAACGATATGCAATCCATTCATTCATTATCTGTAACCACTTAATCCACTGTGTATAATTTCACCTGTTAGTTAGATTTCCCACAGTCACCTGATATCACCAACATTGGGAGCTCATCCTTCCTCCAAGTCACGTGAAGCACCAACCCATCTTTTCAAACTGCTGCTTATGCAACATCACTGGGCAGCTTAACATGCTTGGAGGAGATCACTAATGGCCAATTTTGGCAAATCAGCTAGCAGACACCCACTGTGAACAGACGTGTCATCACTGGAGAACTCAATCTACTGACGGACAGGGCCAACGCTTGGCCACATGGGTGCAGCATGGATTTTTAACATAGTGGAACCTACAGACCAGTCCCATATATACAGGTGTATTTTTAAGTAGATTTCTCTATGCATTTTGGCCTTTGATCCACAAGCAAATGCCATTTTAGGTCACTGAAAACCAAACTCTTGGAAAACTCCTTCTAGGGTAAATATTTTCAGAAACTCAGTTTTCAGCATTGACACGTACATGGTTAACTGAATAGGGAAAAACTCTATTTAAAAAAAATTAAAAGTCAAGGCCCTGGTTTTGTTTGTGGCATCTTTCTTTAAAAATCTTGACACATATTTACTGCAATCAAGATAACGCAGCTCTGACTGGTTGGCCAGATTTTTTTACGCATTTGGACATTGCAGAAAATCAAGCTGACTCTGATTTAAATTTTCATCCACCACATTTGGAGATTAGTACATACATGTTTGTACAGATAAATTAGACTGAAAAAGCTTTCAGTAGTTAAAATGGCTTTTTCTCACACAAGAAATTGGAAAAACATACTTCTTCACAACGGCAATATGTTATTTTTCAAGTTAAACTGTCTGAGTGAAGAGTGTTTGGGGAGAAGGAGATGATCTGTCTGTGCTTACACACCTACTACCTAACCAGAGCACTTTCACCAGCTTAGCATAATCCACACTGACTGAGACAAGCGGGCAGATTCAGCCAATCCACACTACCCACAATGCCTTGCAAAAGTTTGGGGACACTCAAGTTCCCTGAAGGGTTTGAATACAAATTATCATGTTTTCTTCATCAAAATCTTACCATTTTAAAGTTAAGCAGGATTATCTAGAAGAAATCAGTGCTAGAGGTGTAAATATTTGTGATGATTCTGTTTTTTCAGGTGTTCAAATCACCTTTGAGACAAAGGAGTTTCAGTGTGTGTTTTTAACAACACTTTAAAATTTTCTCTCTACAAACCGAGAGAGACATTCTAAACTTGAAGCACTTTTTTAATGCATAGCTGCTTGATGCTAACTAAACTTTTACAGGTATTTTTTCTGCATTAACTGGAACTTAACAGCTAAAAAAAAAAAAAAAGATAGACCATCAGGATTTTTTCCCAGATGATTGTGTGTTTTTTGTGCTTCATTAATGAATCTTCTAAATGCCCCATTTTAACTGTGGCAGCTATTTGGTCTATCCAGGTTAAACAGTCTTTCTGTCATTCAAATACCATATCATCAATATTTTAACCATATGCCTCACAAAAATCGAAAGTGCCACAATATGACTTACCCTAATATTGTTGCACTAGTTTACTATGCAGTAATGTATAAATACAAGTGCCTATGTGTCACCCTTCAGAGCTAGACTCATTAGAAGCAAGGCTATAAAACACACTCTCATGGTAGTTCAATGTTATAATACTTTACAAAAGCATTTTTTTTAAATCAGCATTCTTAAAAGCCAGACTAAAAGTGCAACTCACTTTAAAACCTCTGCGTAGCCCTTTGCAGCAGCAACGTGCAGTGCGGTTCCTCCAGATTTGGCATGTCGGACGTCGTTGATCTGGCCGCTATTGAGCCACTGTCTGGCGTCCCGCAGCATAATCCGCTCCTCCTCCTTCCTGGCGGCCTCTATGTCCACGCCTGCAGAGCGTGCAAAGGGAAAGTCACAGGCATGTACACATTGTTTTAGTATTAGTATTTGCACTGGTACAAATATGCCACAGCAGCACAAAGGAAATGTTATTAACACAGACGAATACACCCATAACATGTTTAATTATATTATTTGAGAAAGTATATTTTGTTCATTACATTAATGTGGTTTCTGACCACTGCTGCTCAAACAGGCTTGTCCCAATTATGTAATTTTGAAATAATCACAATCATTTAAGCTGATGGCAATTATTTTCCACAGTTTGAAGGATGGCCTTCCCACTGCCCCCTCACTTAGCATGGTGTAAGCCAGGATGAGCGTCTGGTAGTTGACAGTGGAGGATAGAGTTGAGTTGTCCAATGAAAAGAAAGGTGTCATGCATCATACATCATGTGCGACACTCAGTGTCTCAAAAGCTCAGCAGCAAATGGAATCAACACTGAATTTGATTGAACTTTGAGCACAACGACAATGCAGCAAAATGGCATGGCAGAGAGGCAAATCCAAGTTACCACCATAAGCAAACAATGGCACTGCCAACACAAAGCACTTTCGATGATAGTCATCAGAAAGTGGCCCGAAAACTTAAAAGCTAAGCAGAAAGTAATGTTTGCGCTTAAGCTGTTCTTGCCTTTATTTTGGCGCCACCAAGCATCAGCAACTACAAAGCAAGACACAGCCAATTTGGCCACTTTAGGTTTGTACCTTACTGGATGCATACAATAAAAAAATAATTATTCATGTTTTTAATCCCAATTGTCTGTGATGATTATTCATAGCGATGGACCATCAAATCAGATTTCACAGCTGTAAAGGAGTCAAAAAAACCTGAGCAGACTCAGGCATAAAGCGACTTAGGTATGCAGCCAGCAAGACGTAGTGAAGTACAAGCTTCCGCGACTTGTCAGCTACATTAGCCGTGTAGCTTCAGGGCTACACAAAAGACACCAACTTCAGGGACAAAACATGTTTGAGCTACGGCTGGGTATTACAATTCAAAATGTTCATAGTACATTTCAATACATAAAAATTTTAATACGTCAAGTCATCAGCCTTGGTACAAACAGCAATTATTGTAATTGTTAGCCCCTTAAAATCACTGTAAGAAATGTGTCGCATTCACAACTACTTGAAAAATTGTCACAATTATATTTTACTTATATTTGAAAGATATTTTACACAGACATCAAGCTTTGAAAACTTCTTCTAATCCAGGTAGATGAAGTCTCAGTCCTCCTTTACATAAATCTTTATGTATCAACTTTGGTAGATATGTACATGAATATTGGATATAGGCATTGTATTACAAATCCCATGTCAGTGCATCCCTAGTAGGGCCCACAACATTTTCATATCAGTCAGGCCTGATAGCAATGCACTGAATGGCTGTGATAAATAGGCCACAGTGGCCAATGGTTTTGAGTTCAGTCCTTACGTCACTCCATCTTATTGAACAGCACATGTAATGCCATTACTGTCCTGAGTAGGTTCATAATGGCCATCAACTAGCACTCGGTTCCACCATGCTTTCAATCCACCCCTGCAATATTCCAACAAAAGGTTATGTATCTGGTGACTAACAGCCGTAGCATGCAGAGTGACTTAAAATGGTGGACACACACAGAGACATCATCATGGAGGGGTTTATAGACTCACTAATACTCAGTGACAGCACAGACTCCAGAGAACCACTCGTGATTTTCAAGGTTTGGTGAATATCCATGAACACAGACACTCAGACAACCCATTCCTCACAGTGCAAAGTAAAATGCATGAACAGAAAGCAGGGAGGGAGGGAGGGATAGAGGAAGGGGGAAAGAAAGGAGAGAAAGAAAGAAGGAGGGATTGATGGAATGAAATGGACAGATGGTGTAAATGGATAGATAAACAGACAGATGGACAGTAAACGAAAAGATAGATAGGTGGACACATACATACATAGGCAATACTACCCAAAAGACACCTAAGCAAGTACTTTACTATGAACGTGTATGTTGGCAGTAACTATGTTCGTCAGTAAAACACAATTTAGCATTGAAAATACAATGGATTAAAAGAGCGATGCAGTAGAAACTGCTGGATATTTTATGAGCCGGACAGAACACCACAGGTTTGTTTTCCAATTTCTACTTAATTGCATCGATTTGTTAAGCCTTAGCAGCAGGCCTTGATTAACTGATTTTATGCAGGCAAAATTACAAGTATAGTAGCTACAAATTCCGTATAAAAGAAAACCATTTTGATGAGTCATATTACCATTAACATCAACAGCTCAGTTAAACATCTGTGTTTACAAAAATCAAGACCAGAAACTAGATTTGAAGCCCTATGTACTACATTATCTAACCCAAAGGTTACCAACCCTGGTGATGTGCAGTTTAGTTCCAAATACAACCTGCAGCTAACTAATTTATTCAGAAATCCTTCACTGAATCAGATGCATTTGTGTAATAAAAGGGTGAGGCAGAACGCCTGATGCACACTGGAACAGAAGGCAGATTTCCAAGAGGAAGGTTGATCACCACTACCACTGAAGAACTCTCTTACAGAACTTAATTATTCAGTTTATAGAAAAAGGTATATTTTTGTTACATGATCACCACTCTGCTGCCGGAGGTCTCCCTTCTTGTAGAATGTCATTCCAGAAGGAAACGGCACCATCTTGTGAACTAAGACAGAAATGCATACATGCAGGGTTCTAAATAGAACCTTCACATTGAAGAGGGTTTGATATTTCTAAACAAGGATCTGGATACATGTTCACAAAACCACCCCCAAAACCAAAATACTGGCTTTCAATTAGCCATACTGAAGTTCCAAATATATCCAGTAAACATCAACAATATTCAGACGCTGCTCCTTTCAGCAAAGAGAGGCTTAATAAGGAAATAAAAACAATGTAAAGATGGGACTTTCCCGAAACAATAAACAATCATTATGTGATAAGCTATGCATACCATGAGCTTTACTGCTCTTCCAGTGGTCTCAGATTACTGAGTCATGGTTTTCTGTGCACATGTGAGCACGCCTAATGAACTCAGACAGTTCTAAATAGCAACAAAAATGAACTGAACTCAGACGACCTCCCAAGGTGGGCTCAGTGCAGTCCATTTGTGGTTTGCTCTGTGCTTTATGCTTGACTTGCAAGGTAAAAAACGGCCCTCGTTCTCTTCGCATTTTGATATATGGTTAAAGCATTGCAAGGCTTCCATAGCTCCACAGCCACAGTCCTTGAACACTTTTCTAATAATAAATG
This sequence comes from Hydrocynus forskahlii, assembly GCA_037974365.1. Classification (NCBI taxonomy): domain Eukaryota; kingdom Metazoa; phylum Chordata; class Actinopteri; order Characiformes; family Alestidae; genus Hydrocynus; species Hydrocynus forskahlii. The sequence continues at coordinate 29,943,351 of JBBPCX010000135.1, read as the reverse complement.
TGGGTTTGTACAGTCTTTGTACAGACAACAGCCCTAGCATATTAAAGCAATAAGCCATTAAAGCCCAAGTGAGTGATTTCACCATGGTTAATAGGTCAAAAAGGGCCTTTTTTCCTGACCAATTGCGGGAAATATGTAAGCAATCTAATTTTAATGTTTCAAGACATAGCGAAAAGCAAAGCTATCGAGTATCATGTCAACAGTTGAAAGAGTATGATTTACTTACTTCAAATGTTACACAAAAAATGATTAAAAAGTACTCAGACATTT
>JBBPCX010000135.1:29870595-29936206 GCA_037974365.1 Hydrocynus forskahlii | reverse complement strand
CACACACACACACACACACACACACACACACACACACACACACACACACACACACACACACACACACACACAAAAGTGTGTGTGTGTTTGTGTGTATGCGTGTGTGTGCATGCTGCTCCTCAACAGCTGAAGTGTCAGCTCCTTGACCCGCTGAGAGGTTTATCAACACACTATTCTGGAGACCCCCAAGATGAAGAGTTATGGAGATGAAGAAAACAAGAGCGAACCTGAATCACTACTCAGAGACAAACTGTTTTCATGGAGACTGCTGACCTAAAAATGCAATTTGATTATGATTGAAAACAGTTCTAGTTTTTTTTGCCATAAAATGTACATAGACCTTATTTATGTTTTTCTAATAACTGCAATAAATCTTTTGTTTCAGCTTGCAGCTCTCGTTTCCATAATTATTCTTTCTGATGACCCCTCCATGTAAATGTTGTTTGTGCAACAACACTGGGTCTTGCTATCCCTAGTAGTGCATCCCTATTCCCTTACAAGTCAAATATTCCTGTACATTCTTGGCATTGATGTGTGGCTTTTCTTGGCATACCTGACCAGCCTGCAAACATGTTCTTCAGTGGTCTATTTTGTTTCCCAATCTTGTATTGACTTCAGTTACTCTTTTACTTCCATTTCTAAATGACATTTTAAACAGTGAAAATAGCAAGCTGGAAGTGTTTAATTATCTTTTATAAACTTCTCTTGCTTCGTATTTTGTAGTCACTTTAATTTTAGGTCCTCAGTCAGCTGCTTAGATAAGCCAGTGACTGTTAGGAAGAATACAATGAGAGTTAAGAAGTGTCTCATAGTTTTGTCATCCTCACCTGTTTGAATAAATGGCAACTGTACTCTAAAACATACATACAATACATACTACTCACTGCATATATAACTGAAGACAGTACACTTATATAAATGACAATGAAAATGAATTAGTTTACGTTTCTTGTGCTGCACTCATACTGCATATCTTGCACTGCAACTGTGCACCTGCTTCAGTAACTGTAAGAGGCTGGAGGCTGAATGAACATAGCTAAAAACACATCTAATTGAAGCACTCTGATTAAGTGAAAGTGTAAAACTCCAACACTTCTACATCTGGATCTTGTTTGGCCACTTAAGAAACATTATATTGTGAAGTTAGATCTGACCTACTGTATATGGTCTTTTTTAAACTGTTATAATGATGCTATAAATGAACAGTTTGCCACAGTGTCAGATATACTCATGTTGCCTTAAATGCTGTTAATCAGTCGGACATTTTTGGTGTCTGAAGTTTACTTCAAGCAAACAGCTAATGTAATAGGAGACCAGTGTAGATAATGGAAGCTTATTAGCACACCAATAAGCATTCTGTAAATTGTATGTCAAAGTGTTAAGAAATCTTAAATAAAGGTGGTTTCTGTCGCTGTATTAAAACTGAGCGTGATCAAAGCTACCATAGCTCACACACCGATCCACTGGAAGCTGCTGCTGATGATCACAGACTCTAATTAATCTACAACTGCTAACTATGGACTCACTGGTCATCAGTGGACATCTGTATGTTTTGCGGCTTATATAGTAAAGGTCATCCCCACGGTGTCATTCTTTTATTCTCTCTTGCTAACTGATGTCAGCCAAAGAATGATGGGTTCCTAATTCCTCCCAAGGTTACTGTAGCCTATAAATAAAACTGACTTTGACATTTTTATGAATAACAGTATTTATAAGCAAGTCACTAAATGTGATTTGTGTATGTGCCTGTCCAGTGTGACAGTTTTTAAACCTAATTCTCCAATTTGTATGGAGCAACATAACCAACATACAGACTCTGGAGCGACGCTGCAAACATGCCGACTAGAAGGTTCTGGACTTTAAGAGCATTGCGAAATATCACCTTAGACAAGTGACGAATGTTAGGTTCTACATTCGTGACGAAATAGACACCCGTCAATGTAGATGAGGAAATCCCCACCATGTGCTTCTGAAGAGCCTGAAGCCTTTACCCAGTAAGAAATATCCTTAATTGAAAACAAGTCACACATGGTGGTAAACACACATGACCATTCCTCTGAACTGCATTTCAAATAATGTGTCCTAACCCTCTTCTTTTCTTCCTACGTTTAATAAAAAACAACATATTTCTCCTTTTGATGCAATTTTCTAAATGTGTGAAAAGTGGTCAGTAAGTAAAGTTATTATAGTAATAATACTGGGTACATACTATTAACAGTTATTACTTACACTTGCCTATTTTATTTATTCAGTGTTTTTATTGGAAGATTAAACAATGCAGGTTTAAATATACACAAAATACCAAAGAAAATAACGAATGAATTCTAATAAATAATAAGAGAAACAAAAGACATATAAATATCACACTAGGGGAGGGACTGTCTATATGGGAATGCAAAACTGAATAAAAATGTTTTCAGAGCAATTTTAAACGAAACCTGAAACCAGAATGCAGCTTATTTGTTTTGTTAGATCATGTCCATAATTAGTGTAATTAACTGCACCACATAATTAAAATGACAATTTTTCATCAAAAGGTTACATCAAAATACATTGATATTTGCCTGCCTTTGAAATGCCTTCAAATGTCTTCTATATTTGATTACGCCACCATGCACCAGCATGCTTGGGAAATCAGTGTTAACCAATAATATCATGTTTAACCTTCCCCCTCTCGCCACTCCCTCTAACCACAGAGAGAAAAGCTCTGAGACCCTCTCTGATACCATGTTTCACTCGGGCACATGTAACTGCAGGGAAGGTGTCGGACATATGTCTTGGTACAGAAGGTGTTAGACATATTTCACAGTATGGAATGTGAACATATGTCACTGTTGGGAAGAAAGAGGTGTTTTGATTTCAGATTCATGTTGACTTTAAAAATGCAGGGAATGTCAATCAGCTGTCTGGTTTTCAGGTTGAAAAAAATCCAGAGCTACAGGAACCGACTGCTAAATCTGCTGACGTGTTGACATACACTGTATGAAGTTTCAGCACATTTGAACTGTGAAATAACCAATGACAGAGTTTTCTTGCATTACATTAGGTACAATATTAACATGACCAACAAATCATGCCCCTCTGAAAGATTCTTTTACGAGAAGGAAAATATCTCTTAATTGTCTTCAAAACAGTTAATTGTCTGAATTTCTACCTTTTTGAAAGATTTTTAATGTACCTTTATAACAACTTTAAAATTATGAGGGTAAAGTTTCACCCCAATGAGTCATTCTGCCCTAACAGTGTATGAAAAAAGAATGAAACAACTTGCACTGGTTCCAGGTTTATCATGTGGCCTATACAGTAGATGGTCATGTAATCTGAGATTGTGCCAGTGGTACACAATATTAAAGTGAGACTGTGAAACAGATATTTAAGGCACCTGTGGTATGTTTGTGTGATGTTCAGCTTTCACTGAGTGGTGTGAACGCATCTAGATTTTTTTTACCCAAACTGTTGGTAGTAAAGTCCCATTGAAAGGTGTTTGATGCGCTGTGACAGCTAGCTGAAGGGATAGAGTTTCAGATACTATATTTAAGTTCAGGGGAACTTGTGTCACTGCGCTATTTAAATGCCAGCGACAAAGTCCCACTTACTTCCAGTGAGCTAGACAGTTTAGAGCCAGGCCAAGCACAACATGATGGACCTTTTTGAGACCAGCACTTATTTCTTTAATGATCTGCGCTACATAGAGGCAGACCAGAGTTCACTACAGAATTTGGATATAGCAGAAGTGTCTCCTCTGTATCAAGGCAACGGAAGCCCACAATCTCCAGGCAGAGGTAGGTCAAATCTAACTACATTTACATGTTCTCCACTGAAGGTTTGATGGATTTGTACTTTCAAATGATGACACTTTTGTTTATTGTCACTGTAGTAACAAAACCTTAGATCTCCAAAGTAGAACATTTACAGCAGAACTAAACATTTTAACACTGAAATGTATACTAATGTAAACTGAGCTGGTCTATTTTCATTTATTACCACAAAATAGATTATAAAATATTTTCAAATGGTGAAAAGCTATATATGCAATCTGCAGTTTTGTTATAGTCATTTGGGTTTGAATTCAGAATGCTGTGTTGAGTAAGCTAATTAAATTATTTGCTGTTGCTCATCACTTTAGCATTTTATTTTAGGCCAAAAGGATTTAAAATATGATATATTATGATATACAGCATTTATCAGCACGCTTCCAATACGGAATGATGCTGGATGTAATAAGATGTTAGCCTGTAGTTCTACTGAGCAGTTCTTTTGCGTGTTGTTCTCATGTTGCTTTTACTTTTACCTAACTGATTATTTTCCAGTAAGCTTTTAGCTCAGTGTATACCAAATCATCTAATCCAACTGCTTTCATTCTACAAAAACACCATAAGTCTCATCAAGAAAACCACTGACATTCTTCAGCAAATACCACCATGCTCCATCAAACATTATTAAACATTATTTAACAAACAAACATTTAAGTCTCCAAAAATATTATCATTCTGCAAGAATCTTCAGCATTCAACAACAGTGATGATTCTCCAAAAGATTCTCCAGGAGTGACCACCATTCTACATCAAACACCCTCACTACCCACCAAAAACTAACATTCACCACCAAAACATCCTCATTATTCACCAAAAACCAACACTATCCACTCTTGTGCTGTTTCCAGGCCAAGGTCCAGTCCCAAGCGAGCCAGGTTGTGACAGCAGCGGAGAAGAACATGTTCCTGCCCCTTCAGGTCTCCAGCCACACTGTGAAGGCCACTGCCTCATTTGGGCCTGCAAAATCTGCAAAAGAAAGTGTGCCCCAAATGACAGGAGGAAGGCTGCTACGTTACGAGAACGAAGACGGCTAAAAAAAATCAACGAAGCCTTTGATGCACTAAAGAAAAAGACAGTGCACAATCCCAACCAAAGACTTCCCAAGGTGGAGATTTTACGCAGTGCTATAAACTACATTGAGAAACTCCAGGACCTGCTGCAGACCCTGGGCGAGCAAGATAAACTCTCTGATAGGAGTGCATATGGCTATACTGTGAAAGAACACAATGTAAGAACTGCAAAAAACCCCCCAGCAATATTTGCAAGGGGAGGGTAGAGTTGTCTAAACACAAGTATAAGAAGTATAAGTGACTTCATCAAAGAGAAGTAAAAGTAAGCTAGCAAAAATCAGTCTGAGCCAATGACTGTACTACTTTGTGGAAATCAGGGTTGCTACCAAACACTAAAGAGATTCAAAAACGCTTTGTGCATCCAGTTCTAGGTATCAGCAGAGGCTCTATTCTGCTCTTTTTAAACCTTTCGGTCTAAAATAAAATAAGCTTCAAAAGTGAGCCCTGTGAGCAAGAGTCCAGGAGCTGAACCAAAGCAACACTGTGTAATTAAGCACAAAAAGGAATTAAGAATAAATGTTAATGACTAAAATGTGGAGTAATAGTATTTCCACTCCAAAATAACCTAAAAAGTATGCATTTATCAAAAATGTACGTTAGTAAACAACATTCTACCCATATCTGGCTGACTGCTGGGCCTTGTGTTGTGGTTTTATTTATAACAGACTTCTTAAAAGAATATTTCAGTCAGAAATAAAAATAAAAAGCCTGCATGAATCTTTATACAAATGATTTAAAACTAATACATGTTTTTTTAGTTATGAGAGTGAAATGAAGTCTTGTGGGCGGGGGGTGTAAATATATCATCAATAACAGATAAAAACCTGACATGTGGAGAGGGAAAGATACTGATCAAATGTGTCCATTTAGATGGCTCACAACGAGTGTCATTGGAAAAAGACGTGTCAAAGCTGGCAGGGAACTGTGGATCATTCCAGTGAGAGCCTGTCTCAAAGAGAAGGTCAGTACATTCTGAATATTCTAGATTTCACTTGTATAAGTGCATGTTTGTGGAAAACCATTTTGCAAAACCATTCAAACAAAACTACATAACTACAGAGTTTGTTTGAAAAAGTTGGGAAAACCTGTTCACAAAATATTATACATTAAATTAAATATCACAAAGTTTTCATTTAAAAAAAACTGTTTAATTTATTTCTTCGAATAAATTATCAATAGGTTAATTAATTTAACTTGCCTATAACTTTGTAGTAAAGTATTCAAGCTGTTACAGTGCACCTGTGAACTTTTTTTATGTTTAAAATGTTTGCAGAATTTTTTCCGAAAAAAAAGGTTTCACACTTAATGACCATACTTCCAAGTCAAGCTGTAATAAACTATGAAAAATTATATGTAAAATCTTAAATCTAAATGTTCTGTAAAGAAGTTATAAAATTCACTTTTTTAAAGCTGCCACCAGTCTTTACTCCACATTTGTTTCCTATTTTGTTTTTGGATGTTTAGGATGTACGTTGGAGTCATCAGCGTCCAGCCTCCGCCGCCTCTCCTCTATTGTTGACAGTATTTCCACAGAAGACACTAAAGTGCCTTGTCCTGAGGATAAGACAGAAAACGAAAAGTGATAAATGAGAATACATCTCACATTTCCAAAATGCTGTTATGTTTCAAATCTACTCGTTTATTTATACAAAAATGTATTTATTTCTGAATGTTTTGGCCAGTCTGTTGTAGTACTGCACGTGATTCCAATCTTTTAAAGGTCATTCTTAATCAATAGAGTATTCCTGGAATTTCATATTTTCTTTCAAATGTTATGTACATAAACTGTAACGTGTTGCTATCAGCTAAATTATTTTGTATTTGTGAATAAAAAGTAATGAAAATGAAAGGATTTTGAATGCCCTCAACTTCATGCAAAGATAACTTAGCAATAAATGGAAAATGTTATTTGAAATATGTATAAAGAGAACTTTGACTGTTTTGTTTGTTGCTCTATTAGCAAAGCAGGACAGTGGTTGGTGGAGAATAATGGCGTTATCTTGACAGTGTTAGTTATCAATAATTATGGTGGCTGAGGGAGAAAGTGGTGCTCGATGGAGAATAATGGTGTTTGATAGGGAGTATTAGTGCTTGGTTAAGAACAATGGTGATTTATCAAGTGTGATGGTGTCTAATGGAGAATAATGGTGTTTATTGGAGAATGATTGTGTTTGAGAAGCATGATAGTGTTTGATGGAGAATGATAGTGTTTGAAAGAGAATAATGGTTTTTGGGCGTGTTAGTGTTTCATGAGGAGTGATAGTGTTTGTCAGAGATGGTGTTTGATTGACAATGATGATTTTTTTAAAATGCAGAATGGTGCTTGGTTGAGGAAGATGGTGTTTGGTAGAAAGTGATTTAAAGTGTTTAAAGGAAAATTAACAAGGTCACTGTGGTAGTGGTTAGGACGTTGCCCCTGCAATCAGAAGGTTGTGGGTTCGAATCCCAGAGCTGCTAGTGTCATCACTGAGGTACACTTGAGCAAGGTACTGTCCCCGCAAACTGCCTGGGTGCCCCTCGTTGGTGGCAGCCCACTGCTTTACTTGGTGAATGGGTTAAAAGCAGAGAAATAATTTCAAATTGTTCGCACTGTATGCTGTGCGTGTGGCGTGTTCACACGTGACTATAAGAGGCCACTTCACTTTGTGTTACGCAGAAGACCAGTCATTCGTTTTCACCATACTATGCAGTGGTTTATAAGTTGAAGTTAGCAGGCTTGTAGGTTTCCTAGTGACTTGTGCTGGCAAGCAAGCCAAATGTCCTTATTAACCTTTGGATTAAAAGTCATCCAGAACCACCTGCTTTTGCAGTCTGAGATTTATGAATAAGCAGTGCCCATAATCAAATAGTGGTCCTGAAATAGTCTCACTCTTGCCCGCTAGCTTCAGATGCCTGGGTTAAACTCCAGCTCTGTGTAGTAAATTTAGTCACAGCCTTGAGCTTAGTTCACGGTAGGGTCAGGGGAAAAAGTTGCAAAGCCATGAGCAACGTTAAAGCCATTGGTGTTAGCATACTATTAGAGAGTGTCATTACTTTCCATGTGTGTAACACTGTAGCTAGCCAGATCCATCCATTTGATACTGTTTTATTATGCAATACACATGTGATTTGGGGTTGTGTTCTATTCAGTGCCATAATGTCCGTTTTTGCTATATAAATATTCAGCAACCCAACACACCTCCTTCTATAGCAGGGTCGATTTGTAATATTTTCCATTTAATAGTTAAAGTGAAGACACTACCCTAAAATAGCATTGATGGAATTAATTAACCCTCTATGGCATTAATTTTTATTTTAAGAGGAAAAAATAAAATAATAATATAGCAGTCATAAAATGTGTCCCACCCAAGCCCCCCTACAAGATTTTGGTTTGTTGCCTCATTGCAACAACAACAACAATTTCAACAAGTGTTATTTCAACAAACATCAGTTTTATCAATCTGTGGGTTAGAGATTGCACCGTGTGTTTGTGTTTATATATTTAAATGAATAAATAAATATATATATATATATATATATATATGGGGCAGTGGATGGGCCAAAATAATGGTTTGTTGCCTGAAGGCAACACCATGCCATAGAGAGTTAATTTTATTGGTAATGACCAAAAAAGTGTTAAAAAAAAAAAAAACTAACCTCCATTTGCCTTCAAACTAACCTCCATTTGCCTTGATGCAGCTTTTCACAAGCAGCTTCATGAGGAGCCGTCTGAGACGCTTTTGCAGCTGGACAGGGGAAGATATGCTCATACCATGCCGGCTCAGAAATGTTTTAATGTTTTTAAAATCAGTTCTTACATGGGGCTCAATTTCACAATTTATACTATCATGTCTAACCACACACTTAGATGTAGATAGACAGGTTTTTTTTTATTATTTCATTTTTTTATTTACTCCAAGATGCACATGTGATTCTCACCTTTGGTTCTTATGTTGCACTTCTCACTCACACACTCACAAATACACATGCCTACTTATACTTACAGATGACACAGAATTACCAATGACTCATTCTGTTAGACTGTAGCTGTGATGCATGTCTAAAGGGAGAACGCACACCCTCAAGATTCATCGCTGTTATGTACTATAGCCTACTGTAGTATGTAGTGTGGATTATGCAGCCAAGATACATCAAAGCTTTGTCACGGGGTGATTTTTCTCCAAAATACTTGTATATTTTTAAAAACTCAAGTTATTCCAATGTTCTTACAACATTACTTATGTCTTTAAATTAAAGTTCTTTTTTTAGTTTTAAATTGGAGGATTTCTTGTTTGTTGTAGTTAGTGCTAACGTTACCAGTACTAACCTGATCCTTTTCCCCAGCTGTAAAAATGTATATTTTGTAGCCTGTAGTTATAGACATAAATAAATATCCATGGCTTAACTGATGACTAATAATGCAGATCTCATTTTAAAAGGAATAAGGAATCATCTACAATGACTTACAGTAACTGTCCTTGCCTCCATTATGTTGAAAAAGTAAAAGTCAGTAACGAGGTGTAAACTTGTTTTCTGATTTAATTTGTATATAATAATGTGAGGGGATGTTCATGTGCAAGTTTTAAGGTGACAGCTGATTTTCATGATCATTCTGATTGCACGTGAATGCATCAAATATCTTTTCTTTCTGTAAATCTTCTGGAACCGGCAGACAAAGAACGAACAGCCTAAAACATACTAGAGTCACTGATTTGTGCTTGCTGAGAAGATAAAAATGATCAAAACATCATTCTGGTCTTCTCTCTGTGGGCTGACAGAGTGAGCTTGAGTGTGCGTTGGGCCGATGCATGATAAGCTGGATCATATCCAGACTGCAGCACTTCAAAGGCATCTCTCATTTCTCTGCTCTGATGGTGTGGAGTTAGAGAGGCAGACTGAAATCAGATAGCTCTCTCTCTGGGCTGGGGCTTTAATGGGCTGAGGGTTCGGGTTGGGTGTGATTTTATGGAGCTGGATCACTCACAATGCCAGACGCTCCACAGGAGTATAGATACACAAGGGCTTTGTGGAAATATTTTCTTAGTTCTGGATAATACCAATGATTTTCAATACTCAGTAAGCATAAACACACCCAACTTTGATTGATCATCTATTAAATTTTAAACATTTTTAGGCAGATCCATCTTCAGTGGTGAGCCTGGGGATTGAACCCTTGTCATCTTGGCCAGAAAGCAGCAGCCTTACTGGTTGAGCAAAAAAAAAGAAAATAAACAGAAACACAAGGAAAAGATGAGATATGAAAAGAGGAGATAGAAAGGGGAAACAAATGTTCTGGGAAAGCAATGAGACAATGAAAGGTGAAAGAACATACAATGGAATATAATGCCACGTAAACAGGAAAACTACAACTAAGCAGAAGTGAGGTCAAAAGAGGAGGAATGAATGAAAATGGAAAGGGGGAAGGTGGGAGAAAGAAAAGGATCAGAAAATGTAATTAAATGAAGACAACAAGGGATCAAGGGAACAAGTAAAAGCGAGTGAAGGACTGAGAGAGGAAAGGAGTATGAAGAGTAGATGGAGCACAGAGAGAGAAAGAATTAACATAATGACAAATGGAAGACAGAAAAAAGAATGATAAAGGAGCAAACTGCAATAGTTAAAGCTTAAGGAACACTGACAACTAACCTGAAGGCAGTTTGCCTACAGATGCGCAAAGAAATGGATCAAACAGAGGTATTGAAGCAGAAGTGGTTAATGTGAGGAAATGAGGTCCCAAGTAAGGTTAGAGGTCCCAAGTAAGGTTAGAAGAATACTGGGAAGGTAGACACACCTTCCAAGTGTCATGGTGCAAGTGACTTTCCCTTTTTGGAGTGGGCATCTATCTAGTGCTGATACAGAAAAAGGATTAGACAGAGAAACCCTAGTATGGTGAAGCTTTTTAGCCAAAATCTCTTCTAAAAAATTGCCTGCTGCTTCAGATGCCTGTTGATGCCTGCTCCAAGGACTGACCATTTTATCAGCTTCACTTTCCAGTTTGGTGCACTTTGTAGTTAATTACAGACTGTAGTCCATTTGTTTCTCTGTAATGTTTCTTAGCCTCCTTTACCTTCATCAACAGTCAGGACCCCCACAGGACCACCAGTGAGCATGACCATGAGGGGTATTATATCTATGGTGGATCCGTCTTAACACAGCAGTATCCCTGACATGGTAGTGGTGTGTGTGTGTGTGGGGGGGCTGGAGTTTTTGAACACTGTTACAGATGTAAAGTTATTGATTGCAGTTCATCTGGTGCTGCACAGTTTGTGTTGGCCATCCTCTTGTTCTTCATCAGTGGTCAGTTTTGGACCACAGCACACTGTTGGATGGATAGTTTTGTTTGGTGGACTATTGTCAGTCCAGCATTGACGCTGAGGTCTTTTAATAACTGTGAGCGATACATTCCATGCAGCACACCACCTTTTTTCATTCCTCAAGGACTAAAGATACTAAAAAGACTGGGAAACAAGGCTTCAGACTGGTGTTGTCTAAATTTGTAACACACTTTCTAAATAAACAGATCACACTGCTTAATTTGCCTGCTCTGTGTTGTCATTTATTGTTGCTGTTCATGGCTAGTCATGCTAGAGCAGACTGGTGTTGATGGCTACTAGCACACCTAAGTCAAATTACAATGCATAAAATACATTTTTGCTGCATATATGCATATTATAAATTACATTTAAACAGACAAATCTTGTGGGTTAAAATAATCTAAAACCTTTTCACAGTCGCCACAACATGTGATTTCTGCATGTTTTGTCTAGGGACCCTTGGTTTAACATTTTTTCTATTGTTCATGAATGTTATTTATATATATTTCAGAAGAATGTGATTTACAAAATCAGAAGCCAATTGCATTTCTTATTTCATATGCGGGCAGCTGAACATTTGTAAAAGTGTTTTATTGTATTTAAAATGACCTACTCTTCTTCACACACAGTGATTTCAGGATCCATTCTTATTTGAGTTATCAGGGGCTGCCAGTAGATCTTACATGTAAAACCTGCTACATCATAATTCCACATAATGGTTCACATCTAGCACTGCAAAGAAAAGCCGTCCCCGAAGGACATTTATTTTCACTAATTTCTTATTATTCACATTAGATATACTAACTACAAATATGGACACATGTAGCCTTTACTAGTGGAGGGTGAAGATTGAATAAGACAGCGGTATTTGCATTGTAGACATCATGACTCCTGGCCCTATCAATATCACCATAAAGAAATTCTACGTTTCTCTACAATTAACCATTTCATGATTGCATTATATAGAAAATCCTCTTCAATATTTCAAAGAATTTGTTACAAAACAGAATAATAATAATAATAATAATAATAATTATTATTATTATTATTATTATTATTATTATTATTTAAAAAAAGTTTACTCACTTGCCCTAACTGAATGTAAGCTTTGTTCTACAATTTATTGGCTTCTAACTAGGTGGAACAGTTCCTAATGAGGTTAAACCATGTCGAATTGTCACACATTCGAGACTGCTGAAAAGATGATTTGGAGTAGGAAGAGAAAAGTGATGATTTATGACCATTTCTGTGTGTGTTCTGCTTGGAGGTGATTCTTTGCTGAACTGGAGCTGGCGAGATGCTTCCTTGCTCTGCCAGACAAATGCTGCTGTCAATCATTCTATCAGGTCATGTGATCTAATATGATCCTGTTATTGTAGAAAGAAAAATGCAGCCAAACACTGGCCTTAGCAAAAAGGGGTCTTGGAAATAGAGGGTCATACAGAGGTGGTGAGCACTTCTCCCTCTTCTTTTCCTCATTTTGGTTTAACTTAGGAAGTAAACCATGTTTACTTTCTGATTAATTAGCAAATAGAAATGCTTTAAAAATAACTCTAAAAAACTATAGAAACCTATGTAATAAAGGTAAATTAATTTATTCGTGAACATATCAGAACAGGTTAGTCTCAGCTTTTGTTTGCTCTGAATGAACAATAAAAAGTATAATCATATAACTGTGCAGTAATAACACTAGTGCTTGGTCTATATCGTCTGGACCTGTGTCTGAGAAAAAGGTCAAATGAGAAAGTTGATTTCTGAACACTAAAGAAGTCCCTGCTGCCCCTGCACATAGCACAGTCCCTGACCCCTAAATACGGTCTTCAGCGGCTAGCGAGAAAAAACACCCTGAGGCTTTCCCAAGAGACAACAGCTACCCTACACGTCTCAGCACAGGTTGGTCGGAGCCTCAGAGGACTAGTGTGCTTTAAACATGTGCTTATGCAATCTTGGCTGGACTCACTTATCGGCTCTGGCAGGTTTTCTCGTTGTCCATGTTGTCCACTGTCAATAGCCTTTGATCCCTGGCCCAGTTAAAGAGTGTTATCCCCCGTCCATGTCTTCTTCTGCTGTGTGCAGAGCAAACTACAGCTCTAGCTGCTGCCTGTGTTTGTTTAGCTGCAGAGGCCAAACGCTTTTAACACACTGCGAGAGATACCCACACTGTATCCTTATTAGCTGTCAACACTGACCACAGGTAATGACCTTTACAACTAAGTTACCTGATTCCCTTCCAATCCAGTCTCTATTATGTCCTATTCAAACAAAGGTCTGTAAACATTTCTCAGTGGCAATCAAAAAATATCTACTCTTTCCACATTCAGAGTTGCCAGGCTGATTTTTGGTAGTCACTCAGCTCTGATACAGCTTACACAGCACTTGATTGTTAATTACCTACTAACTTAATGAGCATGAAGTAACACTATCCATATCCCACCCTCATTAGCTGTGTACACTGAGGGCCTCAGTAATCACTGTTTTTTTAAAAGGAATACATGTAGGATTGCTATTCATTAAGTTAGCTTTAAATTTGAGCTCCTTTAAATCTCACATAAATCTCCTTTAAATCTCTCTCTTTAAATCTCAAAATGTCTCAATTTTATAATCTTTAAAAACATGCTCAGTATTGTTGGATGTATTAAATGTTTAAAGAACTTTAATCAGCACCGCTTTGTACATGAGATCCATATAAGCTATCTACAAGAGGTGCAAAGAAGAAATGAGGAAAAAACTGGGATCAACAGTTCAGTAATTTAGCTTCAAATGTGTTTCTATGCACAAATGTCCAACATAGTATATCATGTGTTTTACAGATAAATGCTGTTGAATTTTCTAAATTTTTAAATAAAATTTTAAAAAATCAATCTACAAATCATAGTTTTTCATTTGTAATCTCTCAAACATGTAAAATTCTATCTGCTTCCTGTTACTCGATTTAGCAGTAATGTTTTTGTTAAAGATTTGGCCTTAAACATTTTTTTAGAATACTTTAATGAGAGATAGATACATACAATGCATTAAAGGGAATCCATTATTGATTAAATCTCCATTTTTTCATGTGTTAAATCCAGGATTGGAATTGTTTGCCAAATCCTCCTCAGCTGGTGTGCTACAGTAATGTCTTCCTTCACATATGATTGTTAATTACTCCTAAGTAGTTTAATTATCTTTCAGTTACACTGCAATGCGAAATTCCTGACACCCTGCAGCTCTATAGCGCCCCCGTGCAGCCGGGGTTGCATCAACAACACTGCTAGTCATAAAATTAGCTGAAATGTAACAGCTGAATTATTTTTCTTGTTTGACATCAGAGAAACTCAGAAAAACTTTCTTACTCATGATTTCAATTCAGACAAATTAAAATGACAAAGTATATTAGACATCAAGTATTTTAAGTTGTTAAAATAATATTAAATATCCTGAAAAAGATTTCAGATATGAGTCTACCCTACTTTAGGATGAGCATAATTGTGCCTTTTTGTGAAAGTCAGGAAAGAATAGGAAAGGAAGCCATGATAAAGATTTTACATTTGTTTGAGTCCAAGACAAATTTACTATCAGAGTTAACAAAATACCTTGTTTTAAATCATAATTGTAATTCATATGAAGATGAAAATTATTGCCTTGCCAATTTTACTACTGACAATGGTAATACACAATGTGAAAAAAAGTCTTTAAAGATTTTCAAATTTGGCTCAAAACTATATCCAGTCATAAGTGCATCTGCATTAGTATACAAATTATCGTGTATGAAAGTTAGGATAAAAAAAATAATGAATTAGTGTCCCTTCATGCTTGCTTTTCTTGATGATAATTCCCTCTTGCTAGGCCCATCACACCAGGAAGCTGTTTTAACTGAATGAGATACCACTCCTTCATGCAGATGTGGGAAACACCACAGGGTGTTAAGAGAAGCGGGGAGGGTGAGGGGGGTCAAGGAGGGGGTTAGGAGGGTGAGGGAGTTGGGTGGAGGAGAATGGTGTGTGGGGGGGTGGGTAGTGCTGATTTCACCCTTTGGTTTGGGCCAATGAGGGATGGTCATCACAGCTGGCCAATGTGGGCCCACGCTTGTCAGACAAGCTCATATAAGAAGGGGTCGAATGGCAGCAGCTTTTACATGTCACTCTGAAGCTACCAGCTTCAACAAAGACTTTTCACATCAGTCTGAAGGTAATACCTTCAACGACCCTCTTGGTTACTAGCCAGCAAATTTATCTAAGAGGTTTCTAGAAAACTCCACTTTTCTGTAAGAAGTTACTAGCGAGCTAGTAAGCTAATTTTCTCTCTAAGAGGTTACAAGGAAGCTTTACTACTCTGTAAGAGGTTACTAGTGAGCTAATCGTCTCTCCAAGAAGTTTCCATCTTATTCTCTCCTAGTCCAAGAATGGATGTTTTTTGTCCAACCCAAGCTTTCTGTGCCTCTTCTCCTGAGGCACTGGAGTTTGGTGCCTCAGGAGAACTAGCCGGATCAGAGGAAGATGAGCACATTCGGGCCCCTGGAGGCCTCCACCAGCCTGGCCATTGCCTACAATGGGCCTGCAAAGCCTGCAAGCGCAAAGCCAGCAGTGTGGACCGGCGCAGAGCAGCCACCATGCGGGAGAGACGCAGGCTGAAGAAGGTCAACCATGCCTTTGAGGCGCTCAGAAGATGCACCTCAGCCAACCCGAGCCAGCGGCTGCCTAAGGTTGAAATCCTGAGGAACGCCATCCAATATATCGAGAGCCTGCAAGAGTTGCTGAGGGAACAAGTCGAGGAATTCTACAGCTTGCCCACAGAAAGCAGCTCTGAACCAGCTAGTCCATCATCCATCTGCTCCGATAGCATGGTAAATATTAAAAACTATCCATATCTTTTTGACCTGACTGCACAGTGAATATAAATAGTCGTGCACTTTCAGCTTTCCTCTATAGCTTTCAGTACATCATCACCCAGTTCAACTGGAGGGACTTTTTACTTCATACCTCACATATTGTGCATGTACAAATAAAAATTAAGTGGTTGGAAATTCAGAGCTAGCACTGGCATTGAAGTTGCTGAAAGTGTTTATCAGACGGATGCATGCAAATGCAACATTAAAAAATAGTGTGCATTTCAAACTCAAAGTAAAGAATCAAAGTCAACGTACAAATTGCAGTATCGTTAATAAAGGCCATGTGCATGAAAAAACTGGAGCTAAATACAATGCTGTTACTCTATAGTTATATTATAGTAGTAAGTTGACTGTACTCAAAGTGTGATCAGGAAGATGTTTCAAATCAAATGGCTACAAAATGGTCCAGTTGGCTTACTAGTAATACACACTGAATAGGTTAATGCTTTCCCTACTGTAAACTGTAATGGAACCACAGGTGATGCAGCAAAGAAAACTGCAGGGCAGTGGCTTTTGATGTTGAACTAATTGCTCTAGTCGTAGTCTGCACCTATGATTTATGACTCCTGCAATGATGCATTTATACTGGCCCAAGGTCCTGACCTGTTTTCTCTAAGTTCTATACTTATACAGGATACACTCATATACTATTGGTTGGATCAAAGATCAAGGGTAAGCCTATTTGAATGTGTTAAATTCTGAACAAGCAGTACATTCACAGTACCAACTCTTCACAATACCAGCCTTGGAAGTCAACAGCATGCATGTATTTATATTTCCATTTTACAACTGATCAGACTTTAATCACTTAATGATTTGAACTAGACATGTTAGAAAAACTATTAAAATAGCATTCGTATAAGTTTACTATTGTATTGATAATCACTGATTTTGCATTTGGAAATATTCACTGTAAAAGTGATGCATTCAATGTGTGCATCATGTCTATATGAAAAAAATACATATTTTATATAATAATTCAGATTATTTTAATCAGTGTGGCAAATGTAACGTTCAGATGTCCACTGGATGTCTGTGTCTTTACATCCTATCTACTACTTTCTCAGAGTCTGACCTCTCTCTCTCACACATCTCTCTGTGTCTGTCTGTGCAAGTGAATGACTGTCTCAACCTCAGCATGTCTATAATAAATTGCTGCCCACATCTGTCTCCTCTTATACGCCAACATATTAGCTTACTGCTTCTTGTCTAGTCTCTCAAGGCTTAGGTGGATTTTATTAGCGTGACGTCCAAATTGTCTTTATTCTTGCATTGCTTCTTTATGGAGGCTGGGAAACAATCCAAAGGAAGGAAGAAAGTTACTCTTACTGATGAAGGCCCATTGGAATGTGCCGGGGTGGCTTCTTAACCTTAACCTCATTAATGTTTGTGATTAATTTATTCTGTAGTTGCTGGTTGTGTACCTGTGTATTTGTATAAGGGTCTATGTAAGGGCTTGCAGATATGATTCTTGTAACTTATAAATAGCGGATATGCTTTAAAGTTTTAAAATGTTCTTCACACGGAAACACCCTGTTTACAGAAACAGTTCTTTAAAGAACTGTTGATTAAATGGCTCTTTAGAGAACCAAATGTGGTTCTATGGCGTGGTGGCATTCTATGGCTTACCTTAATAGAAGTGCACACATTAGTTATATAGTTATATAATAGTTATAAAGTAGTTGCTGAAAAATGACTGAATAAAAAGTCTCAATATTCCAATACAAACAAAAGGCCCGCACTTGAACAGTTTAATTTAACATCTGTTCAGTTTTCCATTATACTAAAACATGATTTTGGCCTAATCTGGGTCATTTAACCATTTATTTAGCTCAATCACTTTCCAAGATGTTGCCTCTGAGGACATTGGTGATTTAAGATGTTTTTAGATGGCAGGCTTTACCCATTCAGCTCTTTATGGCGTAAGAAAGCCTGAGCTAATCCAGACTGGGCAGGCGGGCAGGGAAGCCTAAACGGAGTTGCATTCCTCTCTGAGCTCACTGCCTGAGCTCTGTTCCTGCCAGGATTTTCTGCACATTTACTCTAGCCAGAGTGTCGTCTTGCACGGGCTGGTGTGCTTTTCACTGACTCGATTGATTCGGCACGCCTGGAGCCTAGCGTAGCGTGGGAGATCCTCAACAGGGTATGAGGGGGCAAGGAGGGGGAGGCATGCAATAAAGAAACAGCAACCCTACAATTGAGGAACATGAAAACCTGGTTATTGTCTCTACATGGACAAACAGGATCCCACTTGACCGAATGTATGAATCCTATGAATTTATTTCCAAACAAAAAGGCCCTCAATAAGTAGCTTGCTTCATGGCTGGCACCATGCGAGCATCTTGTTAAAGCCTGTCAGAAGCCTGTATCCTCTGCGGTTTCTCATGAAGCTGCTGTAGAGAATCCCAAGAGTTCATGACAATGTTTCAAGACAAAGGAGGCCTACTTTAAAAAAAACAAAACACTTTTTTGCTTACTGTACCATTCCATATGGATTATTTCATGGTTTTGAATTTTTTACTATTATTTTAAAATGCAGTGTGATCTTTTGAGCGCATGGCTTATAGTGAATGGAATGTTTTTTTTCTGCTCTCTTTACAGACAGACTGCAGCAGCCCTATCTGGTCTCAGATGAATTTAAACCGCAGTTCGTACAGCTATGACATCCAGAGTGGTAAGTTTTGTTTATTCTTATCAAATGGCTGCAGGAACAGTACTCAACGTCGCCCTCTAAAGGTGTTGTTTTATCTCATTTGACTCATGACTCGTTATTTTCCATTATTAATATTTTATCTTTATATTGGAGCAAATGAAATAACTTTTGTTCCTCCTCTTTGATTGTGCCCATTAATTACTGACCTGACTATTTCAAATTCTCTCTCATTTTTCCAGTTAGTGCAGTGGACAGGGCTGTCGGGGCATCCAGTCTGCAGTGTTTGTCCAGCATTGTGGACAGGCTGTCCTCAGTGGATGCTGGGATCGCCATTGGAATGAGGAACATGGAGGCAGTTTCACCAACACACAGCGACTCCCAGTCCAGCACTTCAGACAGTCCAGGCAACAGACCAGTCTATCACATCCTGTGAGAGAGAGAGAAGGAGAGAGAGAGAGAGAGAGAGAGAGAGAGCGACGCTCCACAAAATCACATGATCCTACCAATCACCATTGTAAAATAAAATGTTGACTTTTATATACATTATTTACATAGCCATTGCTGTCGAATAATCTACATAAAACCTTTTATGTAGAAGATAAATTCCGGTTGACTGAAAGGCAGACTTATTTCAACCTTATGTTGTCATTATCTCTTGCTTGCACAGTAGTATTTTCAGTAAGATTCAGTTGACAGGTCAACACAGAGACAGTAGAGTGAGCTTTGTCCTGTGTTGTCTGTAAGGTGTCTATAACGCTGCCATCTTTGTGTTGTAAATAAGTTCTGTACATACTGTATGTATTTTAAATTACCATTACTGTATTCAGTTATCGTCACTGTAGCATATTTAAATTGTTTTCTTCTTTTTTGTGTGTCTCATCTGTAAGTTTTTGATGAACTGTATTTAATAAATCACTTTAAGCAAAGAATGAAAATATTGTGTTTCTAAAAAAAGTTACATATCTTACACTATTTAGCAAAATTTCGGGTGTGTGCATGTGTGTGTGTGTGTGTGTGTGTTTGTGTGTGTGTGTGTGTGTGTATGTGTGTGTGTTTGTATTTTTATCTTTGTACTAATAATGAGGAAATCTGTGGAACAGAACAGCTTGTCTGTTGTTGCTGAGATTGAGGCCAGGGTTAGGTTTAGGCGCAGTATAACTGAGATAAAGTATTACCCAAGTCAATGGACTGTCCTAACAAATATAGTAATACAGTATTTATGTGCATGCGTGTATGTGTGTGTGTGTCGCAGATGATGGAGTGATGACATGAGAGGTTGATGAAAAAGAGGAGGAAATGAAGTGTGTGAAGCAGTATATTGTAACAAATGCTACACATTATTCACGTTGTCATGAACAAAGGGCATTGTGCTGACACGTCAAAGTGCGAAGAGCTGTGTGTGTGTGTGTGTGTGTGTGTGTGTGTGTGTGTGTGTGTGTGTGTGTGTGTGTGTGTTTTGCTGGTGAGAAGAGGATGTCGATATGTGATTTTGTCTTCCCATTGTGTTAGATCTCAGAGGCATAATAGGAATATCTACTGTTATTTCTATTTGCTGCTCTGTTGTAACCATTTCTACAGTTACTTATTGCCACCTTGGCTTCTGCATTATTTCCTTTTCTTCCCAAAAGAGAAGCGCTATTCCTTTTACAACTTTCCTTTTACAAAAATCTGTACGATAGTAAATTTTTTATCCTGCTGATATTAATTGTGAGACTTAATTTGTTTAATATTTAAAGGTTAAAGTTTATATTTTTTTCCCTTTCTCTTACATGAAGTAACAGTGTGATTGAAATGACAACTGTTGTTCATGAACCACTGTGGTGAGATCAGAACAGCTTGGCATTTATTAGTCAATACCTGCATTCCAAAAGGTAGTCTGTGGTCCTAGAAGGCTACATTTCTAGATTGCTTTGTAGACTGCTCTAAATAGTTGGATCTTTTCAATACAGCTGAGAAATGGAGCATATTCTGAAAAGTTCTGAGGATTCTACTGTACTCATCATCAGAATCAGAATCAAAAAACTTTATTTATTGCTTATGTTACCCATGATTATACAGTAAAACATTATTCAGTGCGACATACGTGGGTGCTTTGTAGTTCACAAGAAAACACATTACTCACACTAGTAAACCTAGACTTAAAATTAAGAGCTTATAGTAAACTGAGATTCTACCAGAGATGGAGCCAACCCCATCAGATCTCACACTCACAGAAGAAATTTTTTAAAAGTTAATTGTGATGTTCTTGTTAGTTACATTTTTGATAGGAATATGTAGTTTGTGTAGAACACTCGGTGCTTACTGAGGAGGCTGGTCTTCAGTCGCTGTTTGAACACGGCAAGGATCTCAGCAGTTCTGATGATCAGGAGAAGTTTGTTCCACCATTTCGGTGCCCAGGGCTGAGACAAGTCTTGATGCATGTCTTCGACCTTTGAGGAGGGAGGAATCAATTTGGGCTGTTGGTGATACGCTAAGAGGGAGAGCTGTGATCTGTGGTCTGATCCATACAGACAGGTAAGATGCAGCTGGACCATTTTTGGCTCTGTAGGTGAGTGTAAGAGTTTTAAATCTTATGTGAGAAGCCACAGGAAGCCAGAGAAGGGTTTGTAGTAGTGCAACAGTGCATGAGAATTTTAGTGTATTGAAGACCAGATGTGCTGCTGCATTTTGAAGAATTTGTAGAGGTGTTTTTCAGAAGGCGGCCAGCCAGAGGTACAGTAGACTAGTTTTGAGATGACACATGATTGGATGAATATCTTCTGGCATCAGAGGAATGGACAAATTCTCCAGATGCTATGAAGAAAGTACCTGCAAGTTCGAGAGAGATGGTTAATGTGAGATGAATTATTTTCATATCGGAGAACACCTAGATTTTGGTGTGAGAATGATGACAGCACTTCTAAAATTGTGACGTGGTCTTGGGTATGCATCTCCTGGGATGTACAGGAGCTCATGGAATTTAGATTAGGTAAAGCACCTCCTTCCATCCAGGAGGAAATATCATTCAGACATGCAGAGATCCAGCCTAAGATCCAAGAGTCACTTGGAGGAAAGAAGGGGATGAGTTGAATGTCATCTGTACAATGATGGTAGGAGAAACCCTGTGAAGATAAAATATCACCAAGAGAGTGACTGTATAAAGAAGAGAGAAGGAGGCAAAGCACTGTTCCTTGAGGAACACCATTGGTAAGTCTTCATAGCACCTTTCCATGATACTTAGTTACTGTGATCCTCAAGGTGATGCAGAACCAGTGGTTCCAAGTTTGGTGAGTGAAGCCACGAGGATCTGATGGAGAAGAAGGAGAGAAGAGATACTGGTCTGTAGTTGTTCACATCAGTGATGTTGAGTGTGGTCATTTTTTTGGATTTGTAGGCCACTGGAACATGGCCTGTTTCCATGGAGTCATTTATTATGTGAGCAATATAAGAGAGAAGATCCATAGATATGTCAGAAATGTGGGTGAAGGGACTGGATCATGGGGTGATGTGGTAGGGTTGCAGGATGTCAGGACTATGTAAGGTTTATTTTAGCAGACAAGACATTAAAACAACTTCTTATTCACAATGACAGCCTGGCAACTACTAAACAGACGGAGAGGGAGGGAAAAAGAACTCACACACACAAGATCAAAACAAGGGCCAATGGCTATTATTTAACAGAGTTCACACATTTATAGGTATGCCCTCTATCACACAGACTGAGATTAATATGTCAAGTTTTAAGGTTTTTGTGTGTGGTGTCTGTGGGGACAGTACCTTCCCTCAAGGGTACCTCAGTGGTGCCACTAGCCACAAAGATGCAAGTTAAAGGTTAACCAAACTGACACTTTATTCAAGATAGCTTAGATAAAGTAGGCTGCTGAATGAAGGCAAGTGATCCACATCAGGTGAGGACCACTAATGTACATTTGGTTACAGCAGTGCAGAGGGCGGTCTTTTTTTCTTAAGTGGAACTGCAGGGTGCACTGTCACAAAACTGTGACCTACATGATGTCATCATAGTCAGCCTGACTTTAATGAGTGTGATGCCATCAGAGCAGTCTGTTACATATGGGCCATTATGATGTCATCTGTGAACTTTGCTGTACCATTAATGGACTACGGTGACATTATCATTACATCCACTCACTTATGGGTCACTGTGAAATCAGTGCAGCCTGTCACATATGGATCACTGTGATGGTGTTATTGCAGCTCAGTTTAGTCATCATGATATTGGATGCTTGACTCTGTAGTACCAGTGGACATATGCTTCCTCTGATCTGCCTATGGCAAGGCGATCCCATCTCTATTCTTCTCCTGCCGGCATACTTATAGGCCTCAAACAGGAAAGAACAGTTTCCAGGACGGTCTTTCGGGGAAATGAGGAAGCTTCACAAGGACTTCTTCAAAATTACAGCGTGGCAGATGTTTTGTGATGCAGCAGGTGAAACACCAGTGAAGGCACTGACTCCATCACAGGCTACATCAGTAGGTGCACTGATGACATTTCAAAAATCACTATCAGATTATTTGCCAAGCCCTGCATTAATGCCTTGGACTCACACCAGTGTCCGTGCCAAACTGAAATTTAGGTGACCTTTAATAGGGCCAAATATGACCTCCAGAGAACCATTTGGCTAGCCAAGAAGGACCACAGACAAAAAGTGGAGTCTAACTGTAATAGCTTTGACCTCTGCGCTCTATTTCAGGCAAAAGGGAGAGAAATGTTACCAGGAGTTTATGTGTCTCATCACTAGATGAGCTAAATGTCTACTATGCTTGTTGGGAGGCAAACAACCCATCCTCTCTGGACTGCCTGATGAGCAGACCCTAGCTGGTAAAAATAAGTAACTGGGGCTCAGCAGGGATGTGTGCCTGTCTCTCACAAGTCATTGTGCAACCTGTCACTCATGGGCCATCCAGGGAATCTGTAGGAAGACAGGACACAGCAAACCTAACAACATGGAGGAAAATCATACATGCCCTGTTGTGTAACTGGATGTCATTAGTGGGGTGGTAGTAGCCTAGTGGGTAAAACACTTGCCTGTGAACCCAGTGACCACAAAGTTGCAGGTTCAAACCCTTGCAACCTTTCATATTTAAGCCAATGTGACGTGATGAAGCATTCATGGACTACGGTTCTGCAGCTTGTCACAAAACGCCTTTCCACTTGTTTGGCACTGTGACATCTTTCATGGAACTTACGACTTTGGGACATCATGATGTTATTGGCTCAACCTGTAGTTTAAGGAATTTTGTGGCTCTGTGGTATGGGTGGGACGAAATACCGATTTGGCGAAATATCGTGATACGATTTGGCGAAATATCCCGGTACGCTCTTTCCCTATATCAGTTGTTTAACCACTACTGCAGAAGTCCGCCAGGGTGGCACTCCTCATGAGAATGACATTGGCTTAAATACGAAAGGTTGCGGGAGGACAACACCAGGCGAAGAAGAAACAACAGGAGAGAGTCTTTTCAACGGCCGGGGACATTATCACCATTCAGAGGAGCTCACTTACTGATCTTCCTTAAGAAAAACATGGACATGTGAAAATGGCATGAGTACATTTAACCAGATTTGCAGTTTATTACAACTCTGCTTTGTTTGCTCCAGAGATGGGGACTCGAATCACACTTAAGTCGCACAAAGACTTGTGACTTGACTTTAGACTTGCCCTCAACGACTTGAGACTTGACTCGGACTTGGGTGTTGTGACTTGTGAGTCATAACTCGTAAACAATGTTCATTTCATAGAACTATTTATTTATATCTCGCACTCTTTCCAACGACCCCTCGTTTGCCGTAATCCGGAGTTATTAGCCAAAAACTGTTCACCTCGCCCCGGTGTCCCATTACTTTTGTCTGAGGTGAACTGTTTTCGGCTAATAACTCCGGATCTCCGGGGGCTATAATGGCAAACGAGGGGTCGTTG
Organism: Hydrocynus forskahlii; assembly: GCA_037974365.1. NCBI lineage: Eukaryota > Metazoa > Chordata > Actinopteri > Characiformes > Alestidae > Hydrocynus > Hydrocynus forskahlii. The sequence continues at coordinate 29,911,590 of JBBPCX010000135.1, read as the reverse complement.
GAAAAGTGTCACCAAGCCCTAGCTAACTGTGAAGTTTCACATTTAACATTTAGATTTAGGATCATTAAAGGCAAATCATCCATGTTGATGAGGGAATATCACAGCACACAGTCCAGCCCCCTTCTAAGTAACAGTCAATTGAAATCACGGTGCGTTGCCAATTAGCATATCTTCTAAACATTTAGAGCTCAAAAATCCCACATTTAAAGTCGCCGTTTGTAAAAGAGCAACATTTAGATTTACTTTTTTAACACATTTAGCTCTAAATGTGTGAAAATTGTGTGAACATTGCGCTAAATGATAAAAAAATGACACCTCTAAATTTGCTACGCTGTTTTTACAAACGGCACCCCATAGACTTGGACTTGGGACTAAAGACTTGAGACTTGACTTGGACTCAAGCACAAAGACTTGAGACTTGACTTGGACTTGGTAAAAATGACTTGTGAACATCTCTGGTTTGCTCTGAAATTATGTGACGAGGCAGCAAGTCACACAGGCTCCCATGAGCCTCTGCGAGCCAGCAAGAGTGGCCAGTTGGCCGTTTATTGAGTTGTTGGGAACATTAGAGGGGGGTAGATGTGTGTCTAGATTATGTGTGTTTATGTGTTATATTGTGTGTTTTTATAATGTGCGGTTTTGTGTAGTTGAGCCTTTCTCGTCCATCACCATCCTCCGGAGAGTTATCTTCCGGAGTGTAGTGAGGGACAAGAACACTGTGAAGCATAGGGGTTGGGTGATGTAATGGAAGTACACCAGTTGGGGCGTTGTAAACCCTGTAAATCTGTATTTGAAGGTTCGTGAGCTGACAAATAGAAAGACTGTCTTTGTGAAAATTAACTTATCTTTGTCTTCTCTCTCTCTCTCACGCCCACCACAGTTGTTTTTGGAGTTCTGTTTTTGAAAATCTCAAAGACAAGCCCTTAATATCTAGTTTATTTTTATATGAAGTCTCCTGTTTCTGCTTAAAAAAGGAAAACATTTGTTTGTTTTTTATGTAAAAATACATGAACATTATTGGGTTTTTCTTTACTGTAAAAACATGTGCCTGCAGCTTTGTATTTTTATACCCATAACCATAACATTTGTTTCATGGAAACTAATTTTTGCTTTATGTTGCACTAAAATTGTGTCACTGCAAGGCACTTAAAGTTTTGTTTACATTGATTTTGCAGTAAGAGTGTAACTGTAAGGCACTTAAATTTTTGTTTACATTGATTTTGCAATAAGAGTGTAACTGTAAGGCACTGTAAGGTGTTTACACAAATTGCCACTGTTAAAAAGACATTTAAAAGCAGTTGATTCTTAACTGACTGTATTTCAGTAATTTCAGTGCAAAACAAAGTTAAAATAAAAAAATATATATTTGTTTTTTCTTTAAAAATTAGATATATCACGTAGGCTATCTTGTGCAATATATTGATTAGCGCAGTATCACAATCATTATCGCCGTGATATTATCGGTATCGTGAGGCATATATCGCATATTGTATCGTATCGTGAGGTACCCTGAGGTTCCCAGCCCTACTCTGTGGTATCATCAGTGCAGTCTGACACTCACAGGGCAGTTGTGATGACTGTGCAGCTTTTCACTTCTAAGCCATGAAAAAAGTCATCAGAACAGCACATTTATGAGCCATTGTGATGTCAGTGCAGCTTTTCATTTCACTTTCATTGTGATCTCATCAATGCGGTGAATGACTTTGGGTCATCGAGATATCTTTAATAGGCCCTGTCTGCCAGGTTCTCGTATACTGATATTTTTCATGCGCTGGTCAACAAACAGACATGGTTCCCTTTTACACTTGCTGTGTTCAAGTCTCGCCTGTTCAAGACAGTAAATGATGCATAACAGCTTGTGAAAATGTAGTGTAGTACTCCTTCTAGCAAGCAGGAAGTATGTATATAGTGTGTCTATATATTTATATATAGACACACTATATACTGTCTTCTGTGAAGTAAATGAATTGATGTGCATAAGATGCAGTTACAATATATAGTCTGCTTTTTGTTATTTCCATTCACTGTTGTAAAACAAGCTGCTATTTCTTCCTAGATTGTGTTAAAGGACTCAACCCCCCTGTTATTTTGGTGAGCAGCCATTGCTCCTGTGTGGCAGGATGTGGCTCGTGCATGCATTTGGTTGTCCCTCTTTATCAGAGCGCACACTACTCTCACCTAAACATGTACTGTACTGCAGGTCCACATGTGAATACTACATCTACTGTATATGTACATCCATATGTGGCTATCATGATGCAAGGACAAATGTGTTAGGGTGTGAAGCCAAGTCCAGGAGGAGAAATGGAGGTTCACAAAGTAAATGACTGAACTGCTGACTGTGTGAGGTTAGATTATATTACCATTAATCAATGTAGTTTATACACACAAGACTGACATTGGATGAGAAAAATGAGACATACATCTAAACGTTTCTACAAGGTATGCCAGGTTCATGAACATGCATCTGTTAAAATTAGGCAGACAGAATCTACAATTGTGCAGACCAAGGACATGAAGAGATGCATAGAAATGGCATTAAAATGAAGATATGAAATAGATATGGCCTTGAAAATGTGAGTTGTGTGAGTTTGACACTTCATGGCTGGATTGCTCTCCTGATGGAGCAAGCTCTGAGAGCCCACCATTTGGTCTTTTGGAAGTCAAATGCCCCAACATTCAGAGCTATGTGGACTGTCCCTGTCTAAAAAAGGTCCAGCTATGCTTTGAAACTTGAGATGCAGCACAAGTACAACTGCCAAGTTGAAGGACAGATCCTCTTGACTGGTTTGAAGTGGTGTGATTTTGTTGTGTCTGCTCAGGAGGACATGCTAGTTCAGCAAATTTACAAATATATAGAAGGACCATTAGAGACAGAGCACATCATATTTCTTTTACCACTGCATGCTGGAGTGTTTGCAGTAAGTCATCAGACTTACTATATTGTTAAATAATTTTTTTGTTACCAAATGTCATTAGATTTAGGCCTTTTTTTGTCCTGTCAGGGGAATAAACTGATGTTACAGGGTTTACATGTCATCCTGCAAAATACAGACTTAAAAAAATCAGAGAAAGAATTTTGCTTCTACAAACCAAAGAGAGTTTATTACAGCAAGTTATCACAGAGTTCATCAGTGTCAAACAAAATTAAGGTACCAAAAGCATGGATTGTACAGATAGACATTTACTGTGACAGAGTTAGATACTTGGTATTTTGACCCATAAAACAAGATAGAATACATTGGTATCAAAGCATGTATTTGCTAAACAAAAAGATTACTGAACAAAATATCTTGGCCACATCAGGGATAAGGAGAGAGATTATTTTGGACTGGTTGGTCAGATCTCCGTCACAAATAGACCCTGAATAGAGTCCAGAAACTTCTAGATCTGATGGTGTTGTTTTTTTCACCATTTTTATTTTTCCCTAGGACTGTCTGTGAGTCACAACATTATTCCAGTCCCCAAAAAAGCCTGCTGTCATCTGCCTAAAGGACTTCCACCCTGTTGCAAATACTTCAGCAATCATACAGTGTTTCAAGCAACTGGTCAAAACACATGTCTGTTCCTCCCTTCCAGTCACCATGGACCCTTTCTAGTTTGCGTACAGCTCTAATTGATCTACAGACAATGTCATTACGTTGCCATACTGCTGTCTCACACCTGGACAAGAACGCTTATGTGAGAATCCTGGTAATACAGCTCTGGAATAAATAAGAGATTGCTACAACAATGTTCAGTTTCTCAGGTTTTATTTTTTATAGGTGCAGGTATTGAACTGAACAGCTTTGTCTTAGTTTTAAGAACTGCTGACTGATTGTGAACTACAAAAGGTTGCAGGTGGGTGGGGTTGATTCTCTTATACAATATTAGAGTCAAAGTGGAAAGAATCAGTAGTATTACTGCTCTGTACACTTCACTTATAACCTGATCTGGTTCCACACCAACACAGTGGTGAGATCTGAACACCAGGAACTCTGTAAAGGGTCAAGAAGTTTGCCCTGCCCTCTAACATCCTCATCAATATCTAGATTCTAAGAACAACAGAGCTCACCATAGGCAAAAAACTCTAGTCACTATCAGTTCGGATACCTGAGGAATGGACTGCAGTAACCTGGTATATAGACCATTCATCATTTTGGCATTGAGCAGGCAATACAGCAGCATCCAGTTTTTCAGTTCTGAGCCATTGAGATGCCCCCAGTTCAACCGTCCTTAGTGATATCATCAGTACTGCCTGACACAAATGGGACATTGTGATGTCAGTGCAACTGATGAGCCACAATTGTGTCATCAAATCAACTTGTGTTGTGTTGGCCATTGTGATGTCATCAGTGCAGTCTGATGCTTCTACAACATTGTGATGTTTTGCAACATGTCACTTATGAGCCATTGTGACATCATCAGGACTGTCTCTCAATTGTGGGCCTTCATGATGTCAGTGTAGCATTTCAGAAATGCGGTATTCTAATTACACCAATGGAGCCTTCAATGTGATGTCATCAGTGTAGTGAATTTATGGCACTGTGATGTCATCAGTGCAATGTTCCAGTTATGGGCCTCTGTGACATCAGCACGGCCTGGCATCAGACATTGTGGTGTCATCAGTGTACAGGGTACTGTCATTTTTGGGATATTGTGATTTCAGCAGTGCAGTCTTTCACTCATGGGTCATTATGATGCCTATTATTATAGTTTTATTTCACTTATGGGCCACCAGTGCAGCAAATTACTTACTGACTGCTGTGATTTAGTCAATTCAGCCTATCAAAGCTGCATGTCTCTTTTGTACCTTTGATTGTAATTACTGCAGCCTTTTATAGTAATGTCATCAATGAAGTGTGTGACTTTGGGGCATTATGATGTCTCACGAGTACTGCAGCCTTTTATTAATGGGCAATGTTGATGCCATCAGTGCAGCCTGGCAGAATAGATATATGGGTGATGTCATTAGTGCATTTATTAGCCATGTTGATGTCATCAGTGAAGCCTACCTCTCATGAGTCATGGCGATTTTACTTCAACACCTCACAACACGGAGACATGCAAAGAAAAAAACATGCATGCCTTATTTTCATGCTATTGTGAGGTCAAAAATGCAGCTAGTGACTTAATGAGCATAATGATATCAGTGGACTCTCATGGGCCTTTGTGACGTTTTTAGAACAGCCTTCCACTTACAGGGCACTGTGATGTCATCTATGTAACATTTGACTGTGACATTGTGATGCAATTAGTGTCATTTGTGACTTTGGGGCATTATGATGTTATCAGCTCAAGCTCGCATTCATGTACCATATTATAATTTTAGCAGAGCAGCCCAGTCACATCAGCCGGGTGTTGAGAAATCCGTCACGTATAGGTGATTGTAATGTCACCGGTGCAGCCTGTGACTTTAAGGCACTGTGGTATCATCAGTGCAGTCTGACACTCATGGAGCAGTTGTGATGACAAGCTGCACTATAACCTGCATTTGTGATGGCAGTGCAGCTTGTCACTTAAAAGCCATTGCAAAGTCATCAGAAAAGCCTGTTGTCAATGCAGCCTTCCTTTTCTCTTTGATTGTGATACCATCAATGCAGCATTTGTCTTTACTGTCAGCGGTTCATGCTACCACTCATGAGCCACAGTGATGTCATCACCACAGCCTTCACTTCATGGACCAGTGCACCCTGTCACTTGTCTGCCATTGCGATGTCATCAGTGCAGCCTGCTACGTATAAGCCATTGTGTCACCAGGACAGCTTGTCTCTTAAAAGTTATTTGCAAGCGGAGGCCAAACCTTCCACATATGGTGGCAGTATAAGAGCCTTCATGGCTGAAGGAGTTGAGAGAGCTCTTAGAACTTGTGCTGGAGTTATGGGCAGCTTCTGCTATGAGCTAGAAATCTAGACCCATCTCTTTTTGATGCGAGGAGATAGGGCTGACAGATAGAACTGAGGAATGTCATGGTTGTGAGGTGCAAAATGAGAATATGTAATGAGCATATGGTGTTTTAGAAGTCCCTGGCCTGCAAGAGATGATTCTGTTGGAGTGTCAAACTGATGAGAACTGCAACAGCTTAGGTAGAGAACTTAGTATGGATGTACAAGATTTGCAGTTATTACCAAGGTGTATGTATGAGATATAGGATTAATACCAAAAATTGGTCAGATGGTGGCGCATTTGAATGTCTGAGTTAAATAGGGTGTGCTGGGATTCACATGGAGTTGAACCTGATACATCTTCGAACACTGAATTGTGAAAGACATTGTAGTACATATGGGAGTGTATCTGGTTAGGGGTTAAATGAGTGTAGGATAGATTGTAACTTTCATAAAGTGATCACAAAGGCACTTATTGGTCTTTGTGAAATCATCAGCGCCACCTGCTGCCCGTGGGTCTTTGAGATTTTAGTGTGACTTGTCATTTATGGGTCACTGTTATGTCATCAGTCTAGTTTCCAAATTAGCAGTCAGTGTTATGCCATTACAGTCTTGCACTTACAAAGTTTTGTAATTCCATCAATGTTCCTGTGACTTTGGAGTGCTGTAATGCCAGTTTTTGACTTTGGACATCGTGATGCTATCAGTACAGACTGCCTCTTGTGGGCCTTTGTGATGTTGTCAGTGTGACCTTGAATTTACAGGCCACTGGGATGACATCAGAGCTGCCTATCACTTTTGGGCCATTATGATGTCATCGGTTCAGCTTGTCTGCTATGGTCATCATGATATTTTCAGAACAGGTGTCACTTATAGGCCATTGTGAGGCCATCAGCATACCTGTGACTTTGGGGCATTGTGATGTCATCAGAGAAACCTGTCACTTATAGGCCATTATGATGTTATTTGAACATCCTACCACTGAAATTCCTTCATTTTAGCAAGGAATTTTCCAGTTCTAACCACCAAATGTCAACTGTTTATCTATAACTACCGTGCATATACAATTCACCTATTTACTCTTTACTCGTGTTCATGCTTTTCTCAAGTCAACTTGCCTAGTTCCATCCGTTGTTTGCATAACCATATGCCAAAAAAAGAAATAATTACTCTCAAGGCCTGAAACACATTGGTTATATAAGTGGAAATAGTTTTAATGAGATAGTTTCATGCTTTGTCAAGTCGCTTAATTGCTACGGGCACCATCAGATACATTCAGCTTTAGCAGCTTGCAGTACAAGACACAGACCATCAGGGGGGCACAGCCTGCTTTTCGCAATGCACTACACCCTCTCTGTCATTTGTTTGTCATTTCATGAACCTAGTCAGACTGCATGGCATTATACTTTTTCTTTCTACATTTCTACAATGCAGGTATTAAAAATAGCTTTTGGCCTCAGGAACAAAAACTAAATTTCGCTCAGACATTACCTAAAAGGTGTCTCTCAAACTCAAATAAAGAGATTGGAAAGAATCTAATTGGTTTTAGTGTGGTCTATGAAAAAAGCAGCAGCAAAGGAAAAATAAATGAAAGTGAAAAGGCAGCTATGTTTTTTTTAAACCCTCCTCAAAAGGTTTTATAGTGCCTCACTCTTAATTTCTTTAGTTCCGTTGTCACTGGAGACCTTGAATTGATATGAGATTAGAGGAAATGAAATTGGATTTGGATTAAATCTGTAACGAGTAATGAGGTGTTAAAATATAACTTACTTTAGTTCATATCAGAAAAATGATCATAAAGAGAAATAGCGGACATTGATTCTTCTGATCATGATATTGGAAATGTGAAGCACACACAGTAAAATCAATAGTGTAAAATTTGGAGTGTTAAATTGAATGAACACTTTAAGAGTTTATTTTAATTCTGTAAGTGTTAAATAGCCCTTAGAGTAGGTGTTGAACATCAGAGTTCAAGCCCCGTTTCTCTGGAGAGTAACATTGGTTACGCCTCCTCACAAGAAACCGCCAACGGCTCATGTTGAATTTTTTTTTAGTTGGATATATTAACTGCTCTGTATGGTGGCAAGAGGGAACGTCTCACAGTGAGTTTGCTGAAATTTTTAGACATTTTTTACTTTTGAATATTGACCACAGGAGTCTTAGTACCTGTTAAAATGATTTAGGTTTGGTACCTTGTAAGTTATGCAATTCTTGCTACAGATGTTTTCCGCGCTCAAAATAATGTTAGCTAGCAACCTAGCATAGCTAATACTAGTATCAAAAATCATTGAATACTGACTCCGCTTTTAGTCTCTCCGCTAGTATGGTAGACCTTCCTCTATCAAAAATTGGCAGCAATATTACATGAATATTTGAAATTTGCAATCATGTGGGGAATTTTGTATTAGGCTATATGCTATATATACGCTAAGGTCGTTTTTTGCTAAAGATGCCGTTTGTTCGTGCTGTAAGATAGATATCACACTCAGCACATAATTCAGTACTCGGATACTATCGTAAGAAAACGTATGTCGTGAGGAATTAGAATAGAATAAATATGTATAGGTAGCCTAACCTCGTTGTTACCTCACACATGAACAATGCTAATTTAAGCAAATAGCGCCAGTGTATAACCTAAACCTCATTTGCCAACTAGCATTAATAACAGTGTGCAATTGTGAATCTTTTTACACACAGTAAGTTGACGCCCAAGATGCTGGTAAAGGTCCGATTCAAAACCGAACAAAAGTTTGTTCGTGTCAGGGAGCGGAAGCTCGATGTCTTTGTAAATGACGGTAGGTGTAAAGAAATAACTGAAATGCAGCAACTTTATCTTACTGTTGCATGAACAAGATATTATCTGAAGGGTAAAAGTGTGTGCAATTACTGTCGTTAAAATGTGGAGAATTATACAACAGTTAGAACTTCCAAGTCGTTGATTAACTGTTGCCTTGCTTGGGAACGGGAGACACAAATCTAAGCTTGGAACTATTTTGGAGGGCGGAGGATGAACGAACAGAAATGAAAACTAAACAGAATAAAATACAATTCGATATCTTAAAAACGCCGTTAGTTGCCAATGGAACTGTTGTATAAAAGCAATATAACACTCTACAGAGATCACCAGGCTGATATCCGAGAACACCACCACTCCCACTCGTATTATATTGCTTAATTATTAACTGAACTGTATTGTCCAAAAAATATTTTATTTTGAAACATATTTTGACTGTTCCAATGCTACTGCCACGAAAGGAAAACTGTAGACAGGCTGAAAGAGATGCATCACTGCTGAGTCGTGGTTCTCTAGCATACGTTTGATGGCAGTATTCCACCGAGAGAACGCTAGATAAGCGAATTGAATGTTTGAGAGGAATGAGAACCCGAGCATATTCTTGTTATGTTACAACTAACTTGTGTTAATGATATTGTACTTTATGAAAACGATGGACACGTGTGGTGAGTCATTTAAAAATGTGCATTAGGTGAACCCTAGGCAGACAACAAGGCAAAGACCACAAAATTAGGCAGCCTAATTTGTGACTGAAGCTTATCTTCGGCCTTCTCTGACATCAGTATAACGTTAGAAAATGCTGAGGCTGTAAAGCAGGGTTGCCCGACCAGTCCACCAGTCGATCGCCAAGGCAGGTAAAGACGTTTAATTTCTCCTCGCTTTGGCTTTGACATGCAATTGAGAAAAATGCAGTCGGCACAGTCTGCGGCTGCTGCAAAACTAACGTTACTGCCTAATTTGTGATGAATGGTGTCTTTGGTCTTATCTCTTCTAACATAAAGTATACAAGTGACTACGCAGAAGTTCGCCGGCTCAACTGTTTATCGGAAGGTTGGCAGCAACTGAGCTGCACACTGACATGAGATGGCAAACTAGCCTTATGTAGTAGTCTCATGTTCTTGTTAAAGGGGACCTATTATGCAAAACATCTTTTAGTTATAATAGGTCTATGGGCTATACAAAACATGTTCATGAAGTTCTTTGCACAAAATCACTTTCACATAAAGAGATATCACCAGCTCTATTCTTCACAGTTTCAGTCCCATTCAAAACGAGCCGTTTGGACGGAGGGCCCCGTGTGACGTCAGTAGGGGGCCAATTTGCATAGAACCGCCCCTCATCTGTCGAGACCCCACCCACTAGCCTGTTGCTTGTCACCCCTTTCAGCGGCCATCTTGGGTCTTTGCAGCTTTATGTATGCTGAATTCAGCCGTTCCTGACCACTGCAGTTGCAAAAACTCGCTCCGCCCAGCTGGCCAATACTCCCTCAAAACACAGTAAAACAACCTTTGCTATTGGTAAAGGCAAAGAAATGAAAATACACCAATCACGGCGTAAAATGCATGTTTTGTTCCCGTGGACGTATATGGTAAGGCGTGCTCCGCTGCGCCTCAACTCCAGATTAGTTAAAGGTCCACCATTACATCTGCTAGTTTTACGAGCACGGATAAGCCGAGTGCAATGTCTGCCGGCACACATGAAGTGTTGTGTTCGTCTTGCTCTGGGTCCGACTCGGGGTCGAACATGTAGGGCTGGATACCACCTGTTTTCTGCCTTTTCCACGTATGTTAAATGTCCCAATACTTTTGTCCACCTAGTGTATCTCTCATTCTTTCTCCCTCCCTTCCTTCAGCCTGGTCACCATACAGGCTAGGACCATTGTCACTTATTGAAGGGATGGAAGAAAGGAAAGAAAGAAACACTTTCACTGGTGTTAAGGACCTGGAGTCTAATGTAAAATCCAGAAGTTAAAACACGCAGCTTAAGCATGGGATGGGTGGGGCGTGGCCAGCAACAGTTTATTTGCATAAAAGGGACACAGTCTTTAAACGGCTCGTTTTGAAAGGGCCTGAAACTGTCAAGAATTAAGCTGGTGATATCTCTTTATGTGAGAGTGATTTTGTGCAAAGAACTTCATGAACATGTTTTGTATAGACCATAGACCTTTTATAGGAAAATTGCCCAGTGATATAGCATAATACTGATAGTGTGATGCATCATATTTTAAAGGCTTGTATTGGATATCTAAACAGCTAAAGAACCTAATGGTCCACATGCTGACAGTGATGATTTTTTTGTGAAATTTTTGACCATGAAATGTAGAAGTTATATATTGCTTTTTTCATTTTTAGTACTTATACATGCAGACAGACTTACAGAACTAAAGCACGTTTGTGCTTGGAATCATGATTTTTGTATTTTCTTTCAATCTCAGCTTTCTTAAAGTTTGGAATTCATGGTGCTTTGTACCATATAGCCAAATTTCTTGATGAAACAGGCACAGAATTGGATGAAGATGTTTTTGAGGAAGTGCTGAAGCAGCCAGATATTGGTGTTCTCCTGCTGAGGCTGGATTGTGATGGCACTCATGGTCAAGGTAAATGTGGTTCTCTTTAACCATATTGATCAGATGAAAGGCACACAGAATCCTAAAACATTCATTATACTTTTGTCCTAGAATTTGAAACCGAGGCACCATCCAACAGTAGTTTAATCTCTACTGCCATCGTAAGCCCACCAAGCCCAAGACAGCATGCTGGAGGAGAGGAAGCCAAAGCTGTAAGTCTTTATCACAAGTTAACTGTTGATATTGTTCATTTGAAAAGTTAAATGTAAAATGTGTGTATTGTTTGCATTGCATTTTGATGTTAGTATCTCCACTAATCTTAATCTTGGGTTAACAACAAATAACTTTTTTCTCCTCTGTATGTTTGACCACCACATCCTCCTCCACTGCCTACAACACCTCGCAGGGTTCAGTGGCATCGCCCTCGATTGGTTCCAGTCATATCTCACGGACAGATCTGAGTTCGTCTCCATTGGACATTCTAAATCGATGAGTCATCCTGTTACCTGTGGTGTCCCTCAAGGATCAGTCTTGGGCCCCCTTCTTTTTAACTTATACATGGCACCACTTAGCTAATGTTTTTAATGATGAGTTTTTTATTTGTTTATTTTATTTAATTAATTAATTCAGTAATGTATTTGTCCATATGCACTTTGAGATATTTTGTAACGTGTAAAGTGCAATATAAATAAAATTTATTATTATTATTATTATTATTATTATTGTTACTATTATTATTATTATTATACTCGTGTGGCTGGTATAACTTACTTCTCTTTTCTTTTTCCTAAGGAACATTACTTTGATCCTCAGAGTGGAGAGGGATATCTGTCCTGGAAAATCAAGAATATCCAGAGGAATTGCTCACAGAAACAAAGTCGATCAAGTCATTTTGTGGAGGGCCAACAGCTGAAAGAAGAGCATCAGACGTTCCTGATGACCTTTCTGAAGAAGAGTGTGAAGAGGCCATCTCCTTTATGAAGCATTGCTCTGATGAGACTACAATCAAGCAGAAGATACAAGTTACGTTTCAGTACCGGCGCCATTTGATTGAAGACCCAGACAAATGTGCAAATGTTCTAACAGAGTTCCCGCATTTTAAGGATGTGAAAGGACTGGTAAGTTGTTGAAGCTGGATAATGTGCATCCCTTTCATACATGATAACACAGCTGTTCTAGTAGAAATCATCAGATGTTAAAGGAGAAATCCGGTATGATTCAATTCATAGCCCTGTTATTCAATGTCACCGAGTGCTGTTCGTAGGAAAAAGAACAAAACAGTTTGCTACAACATAGACCAAATAGTGAGCCAGCAGCTAATACTAACGGATTGGGGTACAGAAACTCACTTTGTTTAATTTTCCTATTCCCTGTTCAGTTAATGTTAGCTGCAGGTTTGCTATCCGGTCTATGTTGTATCAAATGTTCTCGTTCTTTTTCCTAAAGACAGCACTCAGTGACCTTAAACAATTGGGCTATGAATTAAATTACACCGATTTGCTCCTTTAAATGTGATTGCATTATATCAAAACTTTGTCTGGGTTTGTTGTGTTACAAGATTGAGCAGGACTTTGCTCATCTGTTTGGTGGGGCGGTGTCCGCAAAGTTTTTGGAGAGATGGCCATCTGCATTCAAGCACAAAATCATAGACCACAGCAAGTGCTTGCGTCTGTCACCAGATCTTCAGGAACTGACTGCTGCCGCAGAGGCTGTGGGTGGTGATAATGATGGAAATGATGCAGGTCAGATAAGAGACCTGGCAAGATGTCCGCTTTTCAAGCAGAGAAGCATGTTGTCATCCTCTTGAAGGTTTGCAAGGATTTTTTTTATATACTGAAGAAAAACATAAACGCAACACTGGTTTTTGCTCCCATTTTTCATGAGCTGAGCTCAAAGATCTGAAACGTTTTCTACACACACAAAAGACCCATCACTCTCAAATGTTGTTCACAAATCTGTCTAAATCTGTGTCAGTGAGTACTTCTCCTTATCCGAGATAATCCATCCCACCTCACAGGTGCGGCATATCAAGGTGCTGATTAGAGCATGAATATTGCACAGGTGTGTACACCTTCATCCAAACAACAATCTACAAAACAGACATTGGCCAGGGAAAGGAAACACCAAGGGTAGCAGAACTTAGAGCAAAAAAAAAAAACAGGGTTTTTACAGTACAGCCATACAGAAATGTTGTTTTATTTGCAAGGCTAACTTTGACCGCTCCGATTTTCTCTTTAGACACCTTAAATTGGCTCATTGTTTATGCTCTGACAGAAATTTGCACCTTCAGTGTGGTCAGTCAGGATGTATCCTTGAATTTGGATCTTTTTCAGGATACAGAAAACACCTGAACAGAGTACATAGTGAAATATGTGAAATTCCAAATGATGTACCGACAGTTGTTTGTGCTAGCAGTCCGCATTACAGTGCCGGTCAGCCATTTGAATTGGATTTGTGCTCTAGTACCAGTTCCTGCAAGGTCCCAGTTACAAACAAGTCAATCCTTGATTTATGTGGATCTGTTTTGGCGCATTTACAGTCTGCAGGAGTGGGTCAGTCTATTGTAAATCAGCATGCCATCATGCTGGAAGAAGTTGCCCATGAGATTCAAGCTCAAGTAATGGACATTGCATTTGAATGTGTTTCTTCACAGAAAACAGTAACTGTTTCAAAAGTCCAGAAGTCCTTTGATCAAATTGCAAACCCTTTCACTCCACTTAATTCAGCGTCTAAAAGAGATGTGCATTTTAGAAAGAAATGGACTATTGTTGACCCTGTGGTTAAAGTTCTCGGTGTCAGATTTGAAAATAGGAAAAGTCAGATCACAGGGATGTATGATCAGCTTGTGGTCACAGATAAATTTTCTTATGTGCCCATTTTAGAAACCCTCAAGTCTATTTTCAGGAATCCACATGTATTCTCTGTACTGAAATCAGACCATATCTCCCAAGATGGCATTTATTCAGATTTAGATGATGGGATTTACATGAAGAGTCACCCTCTTTTTTCTGCTGACAAAAACGTGCACTTCAAATTCAGTTGTTTTACGATGATTTTGAAACAGCAAACCCATTGGGTTCAAAGAGGGGTATTTACAAATTAGGGAGTATATATTTTACGATGCGAAATTTTCCACCAAAATTCAACTCTTCTTTAACATTTGTCTATGTGCAATCTTCCATTCACAAGACATAAAGACTTACGGGTTTGAATGCATCCTGACGTCACTTGTTCAAGATCTGAAGGTGCTTGAAACTCAGGGTATTGAAATTCCTAATTTAGCTGGCTGTGTACGTGGGAGCATTGGACAGGTTGTGGGTGATAGCCTTGGCCTAAATTGACTCATTTAGTTCCACCTATTGCTGTTGTTTCTGCCTTTAAGCAAAACCTTAACAAAACAAAATGTTTTATGATGACGACCCGTCTGTTAAGTTCAGGTCAGAAGATGAACATTTACAACACTGATTCAGTACAGTCAAATCCAGCCTTATCACGTGTTTGGTGTAAAGAGGCATTGCATACTCAACACTACAGTTCTTTAACACTAGAACTGCCAACATTCCAGTCCCCCTAGAATCGCCAAGTGGGGTCTCTATTTCTCTATTTCCCTAATTATTTTTATTAAGTAATTTAATCATTAATTACTGTAAGTTAACACAAACATGAAAACAACACCACTCAAATAACAGACTATTTACAATAACAAAATAACAGATTTCAGTGTTTTAACTATTTTAGAAGAACATATAATGTAACGCTGCATGCTCCCGCTCTCGCTCCCTTTGTCACTCACACACACACGCATGCACGCACACATTATTCACAGTCAGCACACACGGTGTACACTTTGACTGTGCACTGTCCACAAACTGCACATTGGCACTTCATGCACATTTTTGTGGTTTTGTTTTTTGCGCACTTGCGCTTTACACTGCAATTCCTCCTCTTCTCATTGGGGGTGACCTGCGAGATAGCTGGTGTTTGTGCTGGCCTTGAGACGTGCTCACTGCGCAACAGCTTGCAGAGCTCCAGGATGAAATCCCGCCGGGCAATATTTGTACCCGTGCAGCTCCGGAACAGGACCCACGCGTTCAGTGCGGCTATGTCCAATACATTATAGAACACCGCAACTGGCCATCTCCTGGTTGCGGCTCGGGCAGAGTATTGCCTCAGCATCTTGTCCAGCACATCGGCTCCCATTTTCGTCGTGTTATAATAATGGACTGTCTTTGGCCTCTTCTTCGCATCGTTGCGGATCTCCACTGATGTGTGCATGGTGCTGAGGATGCACACGTTCTTCTTCTCCTTCCCCTGATATATAGTGAGCCTTGCGCTGTTGCTCTGCATCACTGTGGTGTTGTACAGGGCCGCTTTCAGGTGCGCAGAGGGAGGCAGTTACCTCTGTTTTTATTTGTGGTCCCCACCAGGCTGGTGATTTTTGCCAGGAGTTTGTGGGTGAGGGGGAGAGAAGTAAAAAAGTTGTCTGTGGTGACATTTCTCCCTCTCCTCAAAAAAGGCTCCATCAGTTTCAGAACCACACTCTCCCCTAGGTTCTGTTGTGTTGGGCGACTTGGATCCCTCCTCAAAGATGGATACCCATTTAGCATGTATTTTGTGTCCACGTCAGCAACAAGCCAGAATTTTATGCCGAATTTATCTGGTTTATTCGGCATGTACTGCGTAAAAGGGCAGCGCGACTTTGTTGGGAACCCGGTTTATTGGATGCCAGGCTGTTTTGGACTAGCCTTTCCCACACCTCACTCACCAGAGCAAACTTGTCTTGAGACAGCCGGGTGCGCCTGGTGTTGCGTGACATGGTGGTGCTGAAGAAAGGGAGCCCCCATTCTTTAGGCCACAAGTCTGCCACGTCCATGTGCATCCCATTGTGCACTCCTCTGGCTAAGAGGAGCGCAATGAATGCCTTTGCTTCAGCCAGCCTCGGTTCCCAGCCCTCCTCTCCACACCGGCGCGCCTCTGCCACCGTACAGTCACAGATGTGTTATAGCATCTGACGGTCCATCAGGCACGTGAACGTATTTTAATGATTAATTACTGTAAGTTAACACATGTGAACACGCTCAGAGTCATTGATGTTGCGGCGCGCTTATGGAGTTGGGCCACCTCTCTCTGTCAGGACGTTTTGGGACTGGGCTCTCCCGATCCGCAGTCCCGTCTGTATGAGCCTCCAGTCGGTTCTGTCTAGTGTTGCTAAGCAACTGGGAGCAGCAGGAGGGGCATGGCGCGAAAAATGACAGCTGTATATGGTGATCTAAATGAGGGGGTAAAAATGACTCCTCGGCGGTTCTAGGTAGAAATGGTCGTATTTATTTTTCTTTTTATCACACACTCACCAAAATCCACTAGATGATTAATAAAGCCATTTTAGGAAAAGTCATGAACTTAAAGATGTAGGGGTTTTATTTTAACAGAACTACAAGCATTCGAAAACGCCAGTGGGTAAAAATGACCCCCTTGGCAGTTCTAGTGTTAACACCTCTAAAAATTTCTGTTGATGCCATGCACGACATCTTGGAGGGAATATTTCAACTTGAGGTCAAACTTGTGTAACTCTATTTGAAGGTCAACTTTGTCACAGCCCGAGAAATAGGGGTTAGGGTACAGCATTTCGACTATGGGTACAGAGAAAGGCTTAACCGCCCCCCTGTTCTTAAACTGGATGAAGAGGATATTGATTTGGGTATAAATGCTATTCAGTCTTGGTGTTTACTTTGTAATTTACCTCTCATGTTTGGTGACATTGTACCAGAAGGCAATGAACATTGGTCTCTTCTTTTGTTGTTGATACAGATCGTGAATATCATCTTTTCCCCAGTATTAACAGAAGGCATAACAGTTTACCTAAAACATCTCATTGATGAGCATCATAGACTCTTCGTGTATTCCCAGAAAGGTCACTGACACCAAAGCACCACTTGTTAACACGTCCCCGAACAATCAGAAATGTTGGGCCAGTCATTCATTTCTGGTGCATGCGTTACGAAGGGAAGCACAAATGCTTTTAAAACAACTCAAAAGTTTCAGAAATATCACTAACCTAAGGTCCAGGAAAGATGGTAGGATTAGGTGACATTGCAGAGGGCTATGACATTGCAGCCAAGTTGAACTTGATGGATTATGAAAATACACGTGTCCTCTCTGTTAAGTGGGTGAAACACCAATGTACAGAGTATTGTTTTGGCTCTCTTGTTTGTGTGAAAGTGGAGGTTGATTTACCTTTGTTTTGCCAAATGAAAAAGATTTTTTGTTAAAGATGAGAGTCTTTTTTCTTGGAGAAGAGTTGAAAACTGTCTGTTTTAATGACTATGTTAATGCTTTCAAGGTCACTGCCATGAAACCCTTTAAGTTTCAGGTCATTGAAGTTTGTGATTTAAAATACTATAGACCTTTTGACATTCAGATGAGTTATGATAAAAAATGATTATCAGCAGTTTGTTCCATATTGTGTGCCGCTTGCATTGTGATTTTGTTTAAACTGTTGGCTTTTCTGACAATATGAAAAAGCTTGTCTGGGAAAAAAAAATTTTCTGTTTTCTGGATTCTGTTTTAATGGCCATGTTAATGCTTTTAAAATCACTGCCATGCCAAAAAATGTTTCAGGTCAAAGTTTAAAATACTCAACATTTTTGATACTGAGAAGAGTTATGATTAAGTGCAGCTTGCATTGTGATTTTTTTAAACTGTTGGCTTTTCTGATAATATGAAAAAAACTTGTCTACTATATTTTTCTAAACAGAAGCTGAAAATAAATGATAAAAGATCAATGTGTGTGTATATGTTGATATCGTTATTCTTATTTCTTAAGTAGCATCACTAAGCACTCAAAGAATTGTATTGGCTGTGGAATAGTAATGTATTGGGTACAACACTAATAAGAGTATATAACATGTTACACTAAATAGAGTTGGAAAAAATGCAAAAAACTTAAAAGTCAAAAGTGTTAAATCACATCAACAATATTAAGTGTAACTCAACACTGGTAGTGTTCTTTTCTAGCACCATCCAGTGTAAAATTAACGACACATTCAACACTATTATTAGTGTAATTTTAACACTAAATTGACCATATGCTCAAACAAATCAACTCTAAGAGTTAATCCAACACTGTCAAATTTACTGTGCAGTCAAACTCAATCAGCACATGGTTTATACTGAATATATTTCGACATTAACAGGTGTGATAGTAATAAAGTTGCAGTCCTTAAAAGGTGGGTGTAAAAGAATCTTGTACTGTTTTCTACCCTATTTTATGCCTGTACAGCTTCTCAGAGAAAGAGTGGTTCAAGTGGTTCAAATGCTGTTACGTTTTAATGACTCAGTGCAGTGCCTCTGGAATGAAGTCCCAATATCAAGGTCCAGTGACTGCTGGCCTCCCCTAAGCCGACTTGACAATGACTATTGGATAATTTACCTGACTATTAACTCATAATGGGGGTTAAGGAGTCACTTCAAAACCTGGTCAAATGCACAGACAAAATATAGGCTTCCATTTGGCTACTACTGCTTTTAGCAATCAGGCATGCTTTTATGTAGAAAAGTGAACAAAAGTGTGTCGTACTGCACCAGAAACATGAAAAGTCTATCTGTGATTAAAGCCTGTTATGTTATGTGTATTATGCACTGCTAATTGGTGTGGTATTATCTTCCTTAATTTTTGGCTACTGTACATGAGCGTCACAGAGCCAGTGTAAATCTAAAGAGGCAAACATCAGACACCAAACGGGGAAAACTAATACTTTTTCTTGTACTGAACTACCTGCTATATTAGCTATTACCTAGACTCGCCTAGAAAATTATTCCCATTGACCACTTTATTTATCAACTGTCTGCTCACTGACAATTCTATTGGAGACTACCAAATCCCGCCACTTGTGTATATGCATGTACACTATATGGAAAAAAGTATTGGACCATTACACCAAGATGCTCTACAGAATTAATTTGTGCCCTTTCATTCTGTTGACCATTTATTAGGTCAGGCACTGATGTTAGATGAGAAGGTCTGGCTTGCAATGTTCATTCCAGTTCATCCCAAAGGTGCTGGACGGGGTTGAGGTTGACTACTGTTGGTCACCACCTGTTCCAACTTACTGTTCTGAGGTTAAGGCCTTTGATGACATTGATACATAGACTAATATGGAGCTATAACAACTTCCACTCTTCTTGAAGGCTTTCCACAAGATTTTGGAGTTTCTGTGAGTATTTGTGCCCATTCATTCTGTAGAGCATTTATGAGGTCAGGCATGTTGGATGAGAAATCCTGGCTCACAATCTCCGTTCCAGTTCAACACAAAGGTTTTGGATGGGGTTGAGGTCAGGGCTCTGTGTGTCTTTATAGAGCTTGCTTTGTGCACTGGGGCACAGTCATGCTGGAACAGAAAAGGTTCTTCTCCAAACTGTGTCCACAAAGTTGGAAGCGTGATGTTGTCCAAAATGTCTTGGGATGCTGAGGCATCAAGACTGACTTTCACTGGAAGTAAGGCGCCTAGCCCAAACCCTGAAAAACAGGTGTGTCCCATTACTTTTGTCCATAGAGTGTATATTACTACAAGCTGTATCTGGGTGGTGGACCCACATAAAATGCATTGGTGTCACTGCTAGGTTGAAAGTGGTTCACCAAAAAAAACCCAGCAGCTCTGTGTTCGGAAACTGACCTCTGATTAAGTTTTGGGGCTCAGCCAGTAAACTGTTTTTTATAAAGTCGCCTCAGTGTATTGTTGGTCAGACAATATCAACTTGAAGTATTAAAGATGTAGAAACACTGCTGACATGTCCTTGGAGCTGCTAACTTGCTTTTGTTATGCTTCACTTCACTCAAAATGATTTGTCTTCCCTTAAACATTTAACATCACAGAAGGACGATGAGAAACAACTCAGATCCTTGAACACACTGACATATATATTTATTTATACAAATATAATATGTAAAACAATTGCATATCACCTGGTATTGTTTTTGTCTCTCTGTATAGTAAGTACAGTTTTAACCAGCCTTGAAAATGCAAGTCATCGGTAAGAAAAGTGTTTAAGTAAACATACAAAAAGGGACAAAAGTCAGTAGATGTACAGCTTGTACAGCAGATAAAGGGACAAAAAACAAAACTTCACAGCATCATCTGTTTCCACTAAAAATATCTGTACCTACTAATAGTTCTCTCACAGGCATCCACTAGCGAATGAACAATGTAAAATATCCAGGTTCTAAACGAAATAACAGTAATATAGATATAGCACTACCATTGACTATTGTTGGTCATCACCTGTTCAACATACTGCTCTAAGGTTAGGATTCTAACTTATAATTATAGATATAAGGGATGGGCTATGGTGTAATGGTGTCACTCTTGTAATTTGGAGTAATAAAAAAAGATGCACTTCTCTATAAATGATTGTCCAAAGTGGATCGGTGTATAGGGAGGAATACAGAACATTCTGAAGGCGATCTGACTGGACATATGGTCAGTTATTAGTTGCAGAATATACAGTAAAACTGAATACAGTAACACCACAATTAATAGCCTGCTAAAAACTCAGAGACCACAAATATAAGCATTTAAAAATAACAAAATATTGTTATGATCCTCCAGTCCCACCACCACAATATATTCATTTTCTTAAATCTGTTTGACATTCTGCTTGTCCTCAAATAAACAATATAGGAACTCTCCATATTATAGTAACTTTTCATATTATCTCTTAACAGTAAATCTTGTTCTAGCATAAATAGAATAGAATCTTCAGTTGGATTTGTGAATAGCTTCACTGTAAAACTGTGTCAGAACCGTGTGGCTGACATCAGTGCACAACTTCTGCATGGTACTGTAATGTTGTCTTCTAAATGGATTTCTCTTTTTATGGCAGAATTTTATGCTCTAAAAGGATAGTTTGGCAAAAAAAATGCTAACATGGCTGACAACAAAAGGGAGCTTACAAGCAGTGCTGGACTGGTCATCGGGCATATCGGGCATGGGCCGATGGTAATTTTGGGCCGGCGCGGAATCCCGTCAGCACCCCCCACCCCTTTTGGAACGACAGCGAGAGGGGCCCCGGGGCAGAATCCCATCAGCAGCACCCCCCTACCCTCGGGAACGACAGCCTGGTTGGACGGTCTAGGTTCAAAATGCCCGGGACGATTTTTTGTCCCAGTCCAGTCCTGCTTACAAGGCATGCAAGTAGCATGCTGGCTGGTGCCCTGCCCTGCTAGTTTCTATTTGTGGCTAGCCATGTTAGATTTACTGATCAAGCGTTCTATTAAAGGGTCAGAGCACTACCACCAAAAGCTTCTGTGTCTGTCCCCCCTACAAGATTTGACAATGAAGCATGTAAAACCAACTTTAAGTGTGTTATTGCTAAATCTACCTTTTTATAGAAAATATTCCTTGCTACAATATGGTATAAAATACCTCACTTTTATCTGATCAAGGACAAGTTTGACACAAAAAGCATTTTTCTTTCGCACAGACACAAGCACCAGAAGAATCCGTCGAGAGGTTATTGTACAAAGCTGTGGCAACGGAAAAAACAAACAAACAAACAAAAAAAAAAACAATCTGTCAACACATTCAGTTGAATGCATCCGAAATACAAGTAAATACGGTATCACAAACTACGAGAAGGACTTTCTTTGGAGAGGGTCACAACTTGCAACTGGCTTAAAAGGACAACTAAAAAGTTAACAACAAAAAGGTAGAACAAGTGATCTCTCTCTGCCGTCTCTTCTGCAACCATATACATTTTCCAAGCACCAATGTATACGTTTCAGGACACAGATCATAGAGGTTTGTCGACCTTTGTAAAGCTGTAGGTAGTACACGGACGAGGGGGAGTCTTCATTGGAAAACATCATGACCCTCCTTTCACTTCTACTGGATAGCTGCAGGTCGTCAAATTTGAGTTCTTGCAGAGCTCACTCCGAATCCTCTATTTTTTTTTCTTCTGGAACAACCTGTGAACCACCAATGTACAAAAGCTGAGAGACTTGAGAGGAAAGCTCCAATACTTTTTAATTTGTTTGTGTTTCCCTCTCTCCTGCCTGCGATATCCATTTAGTGGTCAAAGCGATAGTTCAGTCAAAATCAGATCAAGTGTCCCCCAGACCCCAAATGCAGTTGAATATCAGTGACGTGAAATAGTGGAAATACATGTGAGTGACTGAGCACCAAACCACAGTCGAACGAATCAAGTAGCAGTTTGGCATTCCTCTTTGTGTAAACATTCGAACTGGGCAGGCTTGCAGAAATATACTAGCAGTCTGGAGAGAATTCTAGGCTACATTTTTTATGACATGGTGATGTCATAATTACGTAACTGTGTTGCTGATATGACATGATGTCATACTCTTGTAGCTGTACTACCAATGTGACATGGTGATGTCATACCCATGCAGATGTAGTACCCATAATTTAGCTGTAATTCTGATATGATGTCATACTCATATGGCTGTATTGTCAATGATGATGTCACACCCATGTAGCTGTATTGCTGGTATGACATGATGGTATCAAACTCGTTTAGCTTTAGTGCTGTATTGCTTTAAGTCCCGTTTTTGCCCTGGGCCAATTTTAAGATATGGTCTTGATAAGCTGTGTTTTGGCAGGCTTATAATACAGGCTGCTTCTATAATCAGTTTTAAAGCTTTGTC
Source organism: Hydrocynus forskahlii (assembly GCA_037974365.1). Taxonomy (NCBI): domain Eukaryota; kingdom Metazoa; phylum Chordata; class Actinopteri; order Characiformes; family Alestidae; genus Hydrocynus; species Hydrocynus forskahlii. The sequence continues at coordinate 29,888,707 of JBBPCX010000135.1, read as the reverse complement.
AGCACACTGGTGTCCTTGGTCTAACACTGAGAAGATGAACATGTTTAAGTAGCATCTGCATACCAGGTGATGCTACAAGAACATGTGACTGAAGAAGCAGAGGAGCATGCATGGGTATAAACGTAGTGTTCTCCATGAGTATGCACTTTGTGTTTTTGTGTGCTACATCTCTCCTTCATTACATAATGTTTCCCACACAGCCTCTGAGTGAGAACACAGCCTACGGCAGTATCAGAAGATTATAGCTCAAACTCAAGAGAGGCCTCACCCCTCTAAAAGTACTAAACCCAGGGATTTCCCTTCCTATACAGAAAGAAAGTTGTCCAATCTGCTGTTTGCATTCAAAAAGCAGTACAACAGCACTGTGGATTCTGAATGTGTGCTCATGCTCAGTCAGAAACTGCAGAGTTTCCCCTGCAGAGGTAGGCTTTAGTGAGTTAAATAAGACAAAGAAGGACTAAAATGGGCTACAGTGTCTATCATGCAGATCACATCAACTGAAACAGCACCAAACCATGGGTTTTGTAGTTCAATTGTGTATGAGCGAGATCAAAGCAATAGTCAAAAATCAAATTCACTGTTTCTCTTATAAAGTAAACATAGTCAATCAGTCAAGACATATTTGGTGTATGAAGCTCTTCAGTTCTGTGGTGCAGCCATGAGGCTAATGTAGATAATACAATAGAGCGGAGCAGTTGTTAAGTACTGTTTAACTGATTTGCTTATGTAGTCTTTTGTCCTATAAAAATCAATATAAAAATGGAGAAATATATGGACAAATTTCAAGATTCAAGATGGCTGCTACCGCATAACAATGTTAGTATACAAATACAGCTTAAGAAGGTACATATTTGATTTTACAATATGAGACAAATGTGTGAAGCGAACTGGTGGGACATTAGCTTCCACAAACTGTAATCTCACAGGTCCAGTACCCAAAAAATCGTCTTGGCTGATCAACTACTTTTGGGATAAGGGGGAACTGTGAACTTGATATTTCACGGAACTATCACTTTAAAGCCATGAAAAGCCTCACCTACGACATGTGGTTCTGTTGAGCATTGAGGTTTTGCTGCTGTTGCTGCTGCATCAGTAGTTGCTGCTGCTGGCGCCTGCGGGCCGTGCGGAGCTTCTCGAAGCGAGCTTCCATCTCCTCCAGGACCTTCGGAGTATAGCGCACCACCAGCTTCACACTGTCCTTGGCAGCTTTCAGCAGCTCCACAGCCTTCTCATGGTGTTCCCCCTCCACGCTCTGTGAACAGAATGCAGAATTACGGTCATGCCACACAAGCCAGGCGAACAACCTAACAGGCATGCACCGCACCCGGCAAGCAGCTCTAGATCCACCCTGTACTCTGGCACACCCTCAATTTCAGAAGAAATGGTAATGAGCATCTACCCGCTTTTGGACATCTAGTGCATGTGTGCAAGATGATCAAGAGAGCAAAGGAGAGAGAGGTAGCTCTGAGATAGGACATGGACAAATACAAATAAAGAAGTTAACAGAAAGTGAACTTTTACCTGTTGATCACATATTCAAGAAAGAAATACAACAGGCCTTCTTAATGTATATAATAACTTATAATTCACCATTTCAAGTTAAGTCAAGTACATTTTTAGTCACATACACAGTACAAAGTGAAACGAAACAACATTTTTCCAGAACTATGGTACAACACAAGAACAAAAACAGAACACCAAAAGACTGCATAAATGCAGACAGGAAAAAAATGCACAAAGTGCATAGGGAGCAAGAAAGCACAAGTTTGAGGCCTATATTTTATGGAATGTTTAGCCAGAGGAGGGGAAAGAGATGAGGTTGTGTGACGGGTGTGTGTTGTCATATACAATGCTGGTTGCTTTGCAGATGCAGCATGTGGAGTAAACGTCCATGACGGAGGGGAAAGAGACCCAGATGATCTACTCAGCTGTGCTAACTATCCTCTGTAATGTCTTCCCATCCAAAATGATAACAAATTCTTTACCATGCCATGGTGCTATAGAGAACCTTCTCTGTAGTCCCTTTGTAGATTGTGGTGAGGATTCCACTGCACATTGCCTGCGTAAGACACCCCATTGTATGCGCTGATCCAGTCCACCATGGTCATATCATCAGCAAACTTGATGATGTGGTTTGAACTATGCATTGCTGCACCACTGTGGGTTATCAGTATAGACAGCAGAGGGTTAAGTACACAGTCCTAGGAGGTGCCTATGCCAGGCATGGTGGTGCTGGAAATATTGCTCCCAATCTTGACAAACAGTCAGGAAATCCAGGATCCAGTTGAAGAGGGAGGTGTTCGGGCCCAGCTGTCTCAGATGCTGAGAAATAATGGTGCTGAATGCCGAACTGAAGTCTATAAACAGATTTCTCACATAAGTGTTATTTTTGTCTAGGTTGGTGAGGGCCAGGTGAAGAGTGGTGGTGATAGCATCATCCATTGAGCAGCTGGGACAACAGGCAAACTGCAGGGTGTCTAGTGAGGGAAGCAGCTGTCACTATATGTACCTCATAACGAGCCTCTCAAACTAATTCACTGATGATGGATGTGCCTGTGATGGGATGATAGTCATTGAGGCAGGACACTGGCCACTTCTTTGGGTGATAGTGATGGCTATGAAGCAAGCTGGAATGAGAGTGATACTCAGACAGATATTAAACATCTGTCAACTGCTCTGCACATCCTCTGAGCACAAGACCAGGAATATTGTCTGGTCTGGCAGATTTCTGTGGTTTGAATCTGAGCAGTTTTCCTCATAGCAGCCACAGTCAGACAGAGCCCTTGGCCATTGGAAGCAGGGTTGTGTTCCTCATAGCCATCTAATTTTGTAGTTCAAACTGTGCGTAAAAGTGATTTGACACGTCTGGAAAGGAGGCTTCACTGCCGCAGGCTGGTAGAGATGGCCTGTAGCGATGGCCCTGATGCCCAGCCATGTGCGCCGTGCATCCCCATTGTCCTGGAAGTGGTCATGGATTTTCTGAGCATGTGTGTGCCTTGCTGCTCTGTTGTCCTGGGAGAGGCTGGCACTTGCTGTCCTCAGGGCAGCCTTATCACCTAATCTGAAGGCGTTGTCTCGAAGTTCTCAGCAGTGCGCACGCCTCTGCAGTCATCCACAGCTGCAGACTGGGGAATGCAGAGATAATAGCGAATGTCATGAATGCACTTGCTGATACAGCCAGTAACCAACACCTTGTAGTCCTCCAGGTTGAGGTGCTGTATGTTGCAACCTCCCTACATATGTCCCAGTGGTATGCTCAAAACAGCCCTGAAGATGGCTCCTGGGGACCACGACTTCATCTGCTGCTAAACAGGCTTGACATGTCTGGAAATAGTATGACATGTGGTCTGAATAGCCGAGGTGAGGGCAAGGCGCAGTATTTGTGTAAACACAGTCCAGCACGTTCACCTCCCTCATTGCAAAGACCACATACTGATGGAATTTATTGAGAACTAACCAACCAGCGACAATAAACTGTCCATCTTAATGTGAGTTTTTGAGCTCACTGATGCACATGTGAGTGAAGGTTTTGTATCAAAGTCAACTGAAAACTACACTTTTGCATCACAGTGTTGGACCTAGCTTAGCACACCACCATCTGTGAAATGTCAAGTTCAACAAGTAATCCATTACAGTTTCTTTTTGCCATCTTTGACTTATCAAAATACATCCAGAGTATTTGGTGCATGTGCATATCAATGCTTGTTATAGAATGTATCATTGGGTTTGGAACTTTCTATGCGCATTAACTTTAAAAGAAGTTACATCCTGTATTTTGGTTGTTTCTATTCTGATATTTTCTGAGAGAGCATGTGTACATTTGGAACACATTCCAATATAAATGCTTATAATTGACTTTAGAAGTCATTAGAAGTTTTTTCCTGTTCATTTGTTTATATATGAATTTTCAGATGTATTAGCCTGTTTTCTTTACATATCAAAATGCAGTTTTGCAAATGTTGCAGTTATTTTAGAATGTGAGAAATAGGCAATTAAACTCTGCAACAAAGGGACATTAATTTCTACTTAGACAAGCAGCCAGTGTATGTTTGCCTTAATGAGAACTAACAATACAAAGATAATGAGATCTCATTACAATCTTCAGGCCAAGGAACAATCCATTCTTTGTGAAGCCAGCTGCCAGAAGTGGCCTTTTGATCAACCTGCATGAAAGCGAGTGATATTTTGAAGTCTGTGACAGTGGTGGACACTAAACTTCAGAAAAGTGCACACTTCACACGGCACAATAAAACTGTCAACTGTCTGGAAGTCTCATAGAGAATGACAGACCAAAACTTTTCTCCGGCTGCTTTTTAGCGGTGATGCAGAGCATCTTTTAAAGTGCAGACAGCTTTTAGAGCTGCAAAAAAGAGAGAAAAAAAACCACTCGTATCGTGCTGTTTAAAAGGCAGGGTGAATTTACTGTGAATCTAAAGTGACAGCCTTCTGACGTCTGTCCCCTTTGGGTTTAAATTCACACCCTCTAACAGCTACTAGGCTTATTATTCTACCTCCTTTGCCCTTACTGCTTTAGGCAGCCAAGCGCCAAAGGTAATTCAGAATATAACGTTTTAATTATCTGATTTCTGCTAGTGCTGGTCATACCACTTGCCACCAGGAGGCATGGTTTGGCTGGTGTCCAGCTAATCCTAGCGGCCAAACAGTACAAATCTTGTCTGGTGCCAAAAACATGCCAGAGCATTTTCAGAGCAACACTATTAGATCAGTACCTTATACAAAAGTACATGCTCTTAATATGAGCTTCCATGTCTAGGGAAAACTCATATTTGTCTTGTGACATTACATCATGTAGAACCAGAGTTATCAAACATTTAAAAAGAAACTATGCTTCAGTGTTTGAAAATGTTAAAATGCTGTTGTCTGAAAGCTGTTGAGAGTGCGGTGTGGTGTGCAGAAAAAGTGTATGTGAGTTTGTTTCACAAATTGTAAAGAAATGAACTTTCGGCCTGGAACTTTCGGCCTGCTTATTTAAATCTGTCAGTGTTATAAGATACCACCTTTTTATAAATTGGTCTATAAACGTCACAATAGCGGTGTATTTCCTCTGAGTTTGGCAGACTGGTAATGAAATCTACTGTGACCAGGGATGATGTGGAAGAGGCAGGGGCTCCAAGAAGCCTACGTGCAATTGATACAAGAATTTTGTTTGGGCACAAACAGGGCACAACAAAACAAAGTCAGTAACATATTCTTTAATAGATGACCACCAAAAATGATCAGTAAGAACACTAAGAGTTGTTGAAATTCCTGGGTGCCCAGAGTGTTGTGTTAAGGTTTTGTGGTGGGCTATGGGCACAAAAATCTTACCATCTGGAGTGTCATTCAGAATGGGATTTTCTTGGTTGGCTGCCTCAATGAGTTCTACAACCTCCCACCTGCTGCATGGAGATGGCTTGTTGCTGTGCAAGCACCGCTTGAGTGAGGCCAGCCAGCACCTGCTCTTGGTGGTCTAGAAATGACCTGAAGTGGGTGCATGGTATGGTGAAGTATTCTGTCACAGTTCAACCAGGATGGACCAAAATGCAGACTACAGAAGGCAGACAAGTTTATTCCAACGGGCAAAGCATGGCAAAAAACAAAAAGAAGCGACAGTCCACTGGGCAAACAACTCTGAATCAGTAAACTGAATCACAGAACAAAAGGGGTCAAAATCCAGTGAAGCAGTCGACTGAGCAAACACAGTGATGGGGGCAAGACAAGAATCAGGGTAGAGAAAAACAAGCAAGAGAATAAAAAAACAGAACATCAAACAAGAAGTAAACAAGAACAAGTATGCAGTGTAATCCACTGGCAACACTTCGCAAAGTTCACTGGTGTATCAGGTGGTATTTAGATTCAAGTGTTCAAAATGTGAATCAAGTCCTCAAGCGAGAAATGGACTGAGTTCATGGAAAAGAGCTGGGCTCAGAGAAAGAGTGAATGTCTGGACTGGAATTCCGTTGTGACCAGACAACTAGATGCAAATGAAATAAAATTAAATGGCTGCCCTGTGTTGTGCTTTATTTAAAACCTGAACCACTCCTTATCATTTCCGCATGAATGTGCAGAGCTAAACTGCTGCGAGCTGAACAGCCAGAGATATAGCGAGGTTCAAAGGTCTAGGACCACACTGAACATTAGTGATGTTTTTCATGTGAGCCCAGAACAAAACAATAGAAGTTTACTCGCTCACTTTCTGTAACCGCTTAACCCCCATTAGGGTTGTGGGTCCCCGGACCCTGTCACCATGGGTGGGGGCCAGCCCACACACCATTCAACTCACACCTACGGCCAATTTAGAAACCAGAAACCTGTGGGAGAAACAGGAGACCCCGGAGGAAACCCATGCCATTACAAGGAGAACATGCAAACCCTGGAGGTGTGAAGCAACAGTGTTACCCACTGTACCACCATGCAGCCCAACAGAAGTTTTAGAAATTAAAAAAAAAAAAATTAAGACAAAGAAAATGGCAAAGAAATGAAGAGATCTTCAAGAATCCGCACAATGTCTAGGTCACTATTCAAACTTAAGTACATTTTGAAATAGGCAGTGTGTACACCACGGTTTGATTTTTTTGTAGTGTTATCTTTTCTACTGAAGTGCATGTTCAGATTACTTTCGAATGGGTCATCAGATTCATGTGATTCATGTTCATCACTTTCCACACACTGTTAAACTTGTATGTTCAGAATATCTGAAAATATTTCAGTAATTTGGAGATTATTCACTTCACTCAGTGTTATGCTGATATTATACAATACTAAAAAAAAATAAAGAAGTTATTGCAAAGAATGGAAAATAGAAACAGTGGTCTCAGACCTTTGCACCACACTGTAAATGTGTTGGGATTTGTGACAAAAAAACAAATAGGCTTGTTCAACGGAAAGCTTAGATCTTACTATTTCTGCAAAACTGAAGGGAATAAAGATAAAGACAGTGTATCTTTTTTATTGCAAGGATTGATTTTTACTCAATACAAAACATTTTATCATTTTATTTAGTCCTGAAGCAGGCCATGCTAGATCCTACTCTATCTCATAGCTACCTTTCTTAATACCATTTATTGACTAAACCTTTTTTCTAATTGGTCCATAACAGTGTGGGCTGGTAAGTCCAGTAATGTTTGAAATCACTTCAGAGACGCTGATCCTGCTACTCTTTCCAGTACGGACAGGACTGTATTGATTATGGTGTCAGAAAGGCCATGATCACGTCGAGAGAGAGGGTTATACTGTGACACTTCAATGTAAATGTCAAATGAAAAGTTTCACTACAACTGCAGTTCCTCTCTGAGCTCAGTCCAATAATAGCTTCTGGCTGCTGCTCTCGTCTGCTTACAAAACATTTTTATCAAGCACCCTTCAAGTCATTACATAGTTCTGTTAAAGGAAGCTTTTTTTTCAAATTGAACAAAATGTATGACTAAAACAATAATAATAATAATAATAATAATAATAATATAAACAATTATAATAATGTAGTTACTGAGTATAGTTTTACGATTAAGTACTGAGTGATGTAACACTTTTATAGTTAGCAAGTTTCTTTTTTTCTTTTCCCACACCAAAAAACTGATACCAACACTGGTACATATTGAATCATTTTGCTTTAAAACAGACCAAGCTTTAAAATGAACATTTTTGTATAAACTTCCGTGTTTAATTGGCTCAAATTTCGTTCAAACAAGAAATACACAGCTACCAGTCACACGCACCAGTCACGAGGCACAGGAAGTGACACGCGTCACAGGGTATATAAACAGGAGGTAGGTCACTCTCTGCACTCAGTCATTCAGTCTCATGCCAGATTCTCGTTCTCAGATTAAGGTGCGTGGTTTATGGACTCTCTCGTGTGTATCCACGATTGGGGTTTTCCACTACGCTACACTGCACTATCCTTGGTTCAGGTACATTCTTGTCTTCCTCCGTGACAGTTTTATTTCAGGGTAGATTTGTTACAGGGCCAAGGCCGATTCATTCCTTTTTCCCATCAGCATTTTCTGCTGACATGGTATTTAGTACCATCTTACAATTAAATGTAAATTCAAATGAATTAGTACTCACCACTCCATTGACTGATAGAAGTTGGTCTCCTCTCTTCAGCCCTCCATGTCGTTCAGCCACGCCCCCAGGGATGATGCGAGAGATGTAAATGGGAGAGTTTTGTTCTTTGCCGCCCATGACGTTGAAGCCCAGTCCCTCATCAGTCTTCGGCAGCTCCACCACTCGTGGGTGGGAATGACCTTCACTGGCAGCGAAAGCCGCCACTGTGGCCTGATAGGAAACACAAAGAACAGAAAGGAAGATTAACTTGATGTTTCCCTCTTCTAAATGTACACTAAAAAATTAAGAAACCTAGGCATCACTAATCAAATGACATTCTAGAGATTTTGTTTATTTAATGATTTACTCATTTGCTTACAACTATCTTAGACACTACCTCACACACCAGTAACACAACAAACTACAACACAGAAGCATTGTGCGTATGCATCACAGATTTCTTTATGCTTCTCATTCTGAAATTTCACATTAAGTCTAGAGTGCAAGCTAATTTGCGAGTCAATTCTGGGTTGACGCCCCCATTCTGACGCCAGTGTCATTTCCAACTCGAGCGGCCATCATGCATGGTAACATTATTGGCACATATACGGATCAGCTACAACGTCAAAGCTACTGACAAGTGACATGAATAACACTGATAATCTCATTACAATGGCACTTAACAAGGGGTGGGATTTACAAGTGAACTGTCAGTGTTTAACGTTGATGAGTTTAAAGGAGGAAAAACAGGCAAGGGTAAGATTGTGATTAGATTAATTAGTCAAAGTCAGAGCATCTCCAAAACTACAGGTCTTGTGGTGTGTTTCTGGTATGTAGTGGTTAGTACCTACCAAAAATGGCTCAATGAAGGAAAATTGGTGAGTTGGTGGCAGGATCATGGGTGAGCAAAGTTAGCCTGTGTGTTCTGATCCCACAGAAGACCTACTGTAGCATAAACTACTGGACAAAATCATGCTGACTGTGACAGAAAGGTGTCAGTATACAGTTCATTGCAGCTGGCGGTGTGTGGGGCCACATAGTCGTAGACTGGTCAGAGTGCCCATGCCAACCCCTGTCCACCACTGAAATCGCCTACAACAGGCACATGAGAACCGGACAATGGAGCCATGGAAGAAGACAGGCTGGTCTGATGAATCATGTTTTCTTCTACATCATGTGGACGGCCGTGTGAGTGGTTCTATCTGGTGAAAGAGAGCACCAGCATGCACTGTGGGAAGAGGGCAAACAGTGCGATACTGTGCACAGTCTTATGCTGGGAAACCTTGGGTCCTGGTATTCATGAGAATGTTACTTTTACACATACTGCCTCCTTCACCAGTGTTGCAGGCCAAGTACATCATGGTACCAGTATTCCTAAAGGCAGCGGCCTCTTTCAGCAGGATTTTGTGTCTTGCCACACTCTAAAAACTGTTCAGGAACGGTTTAAGGAACATGACAAAGAATTCCTTAAATCTCAATCCAAATTAACATCATTGAGATGTGCTGGACAAAGTAGTCCAATTCATGAACACCAGACCTCAGAATGTATAGGTCTTAAAGCAACTGCTGCTAACGTCTTGGTGCCAGACACCACAGTACACAGTACAAAGGTCTTGTGGAGTCCATGCCTCAACAGGTCAGATCTGTTTTGGTGGTACAAGGGGGACCTACACAACAGCATTAGATTGAACCCAAACATTTCTATCCACATGAATAAATGTAAGTTTTTCAAAATCATTAAGGCATTTTGATCTATAAGCTTCTGCTGTCACACAATATCTTTCTAAGATTAATATAAATAGCCATGTTGATATCTTTGTATGAATTCAGTTCCAAAAAACTATTTCAATTTTGAAATGTCTCCCCAACAAGTACTTTCTTTGTGAGCCAATGTAGCTTGTTTATATGTACCTTCTTCAGTCCTGATGAAGCAGCATCCCAGGTGGCTCTTGATGAAGCCACTTGAAAGAATGCCAAGAGTGTGTAAAGCTGCATTATGGTTAAGAGGGGCTACATTGAAGAGCTGAACATAGAAGATATATTGGATTTGTTTAACACTTTTGAGAAAAATATAAGAAAGTGGTTATTTCCGCTGTTTAACCAACTGCTCCTTATTAATATGAGAGTTGCCAAGGCTGCTGCATGTATTTGATATGTAAAGTACATGATTTAACAAAAGCTACAACTGTGTAAATGTGAAATGTGATTTTTTTATTTATCAACCATCATTTGTGCATGCAAACACATAGATAGACACATGCTTCACCCATCAGAGATCAAACAAACCAGTAATAAGTGTTTACACAGAGATGGATTTTGAATATGTACAAACCTACAATAACAGCAGCGTGAAGCTTCTCCACATGCTTATCCATTTTACTTATGACCAGCCTGGACATATGCACACACCAGGTACTCAAGAGGCAAATTTTAATTGGATAAAACAGACAAGCACAAAATGCTTCTGAAGAGGTCTCTAACAATACATCAATCTAATGACCTATATGTAATTTCAGATTTATTTTTTTGTTGTTTTTTCCCCAAAATTTTCTCCCCAATGTTGTTAATGTACAATTCCACCCTCTATCTAGGACTACCCAAGTAACATGACACCACCAACTCGTAATAGTTTTAAGACATTCACTGTCATTCAAAAATGTGTAAAACAGAAAAAACAAAGCCTTCACGACGAATTTGGTGTTTCCAAATTTTTGACTGATACCGTACACACCTACAAAGAAATTTATCCGGCCTACTTGTAGTCTAAGCTCCGCTGAAACAGTGAAAAGGCTTTTTGGCATTTGATATCATCCTGTGCTGCCTACAGTTTCGTCTAAACCTTAGATAGCTGGGACTTGTTATTTCATCCAACACTTCCAGCAGCAGGCATAAAAGAGGCAAAAAGCTGTAAATCTTCCATTCTGCCTCTAGCCACAGGTGCCTCTCTGTCAAGTTCACTTCATTATTAAGGCACTGAGGCTCAGGAAAGGGGAAAGACAAAAAGAGACGAGTTTCACAGGCTTTATAGTCAGCAGATAACCACAAGGCAAAAGCTACGTTTTCTGATCTCATCCGTTCAAAACAGCTGCAGTTGGATCGTATGATAATAAAGCTGCTGGAATGCGTTGTGTATGCGGGAAGCATCTACACTCTCCAGGCATATCTTTACGACCTTCATCGCTTCACACCTGCTTAGGAAGAAGGCGACACACGGCAGTATATGTCAAAACAGCATTCATTTTGCTATCCTTCCCAAGCCAGGGCCAAGATACTGAGACCATACCCTACAAAGCCTTCCAGTACTATGTCACTTAACTGTAAGGTGCTGCAGTAAAGGCTAGTTATGGTAAGTAGGGACAAAATGATTGTCAGGTTTAATGATATATCAAAATACAAACCCAATGATAATACCATTTCACATATTTAACAGCACACATACTAGATTTTTCACTTTTTTTTTTTTTTTTTTTTTTACTGAGATCTGCTTATGTGCAGATTTACGAATGAGAACAGTGGACAAGCAACTGATTCAAAACAGGCCTAGTTGTCATGTCTGGTTCCCCTCGGTTACGCCCCCAACATGGCCCCCCCCCCTGAGTATTAGGTCACAGCCCTGGGCACGTAGTAGGTGTGTCAGCGGTGTGTGTGTGTCGTCAGGTGCCTAGACAACTCAGAGTCACACCTGAGCTTGGCTATCTCAGCAGGGTTGCTAGGTACCTGATGACAGGACCACCTGTCTTGTGTTTCATTTAACTGATTTGAGTTACTGGGGTTATTGTCTGCGTTGTGTGATTGGGTGTTTGAAATGCTAGGCGTGTTTAAAAGCCTGTCGATCCAAGGGTACGTCATGTGGTCACCAAGCTCCTACAGTGAGTCTTTGAAGTTTGGGTGTTTGAGGCTGGGAATGAAGCTCTTGACTCGTGCTCCTCCCAAAGGAAAGGTGCTTGTGAGTAAACAAGAAAAGAAACTGTTGTATTGCAGCCTGCTCTCCAAGGGGAACAGGATCCTAGAAACTGTATGCTTGGCAGCAAGCCCACTATGAGGCGTGAGATCCTCCACAGAGATCATCATGTAGCATGATCTCCAGCCCTCCTCCAAAACAGATCCTCCCCCAGGAGAAGTGACTGTGTCACCCTGATTCTCCTGTGTGTGTGTGTGTGTGTGTGTGTGTGTGTGAGAGAGAATCTTGCAGTCTAAAACAAATATTGAAGTCACTGCTTTTCGGTTTATGTCTTTGATGATTTTGTGTTTTAAGCAGAAAGCTGTTGTGACGTTTTTTCATTATACCAGCCGTGACACTAGTATCCATATATGGCCTGTCACTAGTGGTGATTTGGTAATTCAATAATCTACTGATTTTTGTTTTTTTGTTCAACCCTTTAGCCCTCAGCAGAGTTCTAAAGCTTTTCCTTTTTTCTTTTTTTCGCTGAATTACAAACTAACATGGGGCGGCTTGCCTGACGAACTTGCCTGAGGGTGGCAGTCCCCAGAGGCTCCCTAAAACCTGACTCGTAGGTTGCATAATACATCATGGTCATTAATCTGAGGGTTAGGCCTGAACCCTCTACATCAGTGAACACAAGCTTGTGCCCCTTATCAACTTGGGCAGCACAATCATTATGGCACATCCCAGGGTGGTCCGCCATGGGATGTGCCGTAATAATGAACAGAACATGCAACACTTGTAGAGTTGCCACTGCCCAATCCCGAATCAAGAATGGGCCCTCACCATCGGTCTCATTCCTGACCTGCCTATTCCCTCATCGATGGGTAGACACTACCTAGGCGTATCTATCAGCCGTATCAGCCTTGGAGCTGAGTCACCTATGTAGCCCTAGATGCTGTCCAAAGTTCTGGGGCTCCTCAGGCAGTCGTCAGCGTCAGCAATATTGTGGACAGCCAATGTTATGTGGTTCCACCCCATGGCTTGCAACCACACATGGCTGGCCCCAAATAACGAACCTATCCGGGACCGCCTGTCTGACTGACCGAGAACGCCAGAAAAAAAACCTCCACACAACTAATAGTTCTCTTTTCTCCACTTTTTGTTCTCTCTCCTAAACTTCTAAACAGGAGGCTGAATCACAGTAGTGCTCCACAAGACCTTACTTTTGTCTTACTCTTTCCACTGTTGTCCAAAGTGAATCTGAGTGTAGCTCTTTTTACAGTGTAATTAAGGCTTTGTCTTGACTTTCTGGATCTAGGATTGGTTCAGACTTGCTCTGATATGGACACAGTTTTGACTTGTTTCTCGTTAGACTATAGTCTGGACTCTCGACTGTCTGTCTTGGACTCAGATTCGTCTTGGACAAATCAGCCCTAAGGTAGGACTAATATTGGAATCCTAAACTGTAGTATTAATCAAACTTTTATAAGCTATATGTTTTCGGTTTTGTGGCTTAAATATGTTTAAAGATAAATTTATATCAACTATAGCGAGGTGTAAAAAGGGAGCTGTCATTCTTGCCCTTTCAGTAGAAGGCAAGGACACTGCCTCATTAAAATTCAGGGAGCATACAGTGAAAATGAATTACCTTCTTATCATAAAACACACAAGACAAGGATCTTTACACACCTCAAAATTATAGTTCCACAAAATACAGAAGTCTCACACATTATCCTTTGTGTAAACTAGGCCTTTATGTACTTATTAGGTGCATGACTGATAATACAGATGTGACCGGATAATTCATCTGATAGGAATGAAAATAGAGATCTTTTTTGTTATTTATTCAGTCAACATGTAGAAAATGTCCTTTGACTGCTGAGATCTCCGGTTTTCCCTTGTTGCCTCATTGTTAATAGGCTATTACATAGTTTTCTAGAGTTCAAAAACACTATCTGTACAACCCCCTGTGGAGCCTTCTTTTCATCTCTCTGTAAAGGTATCAGAGTGTGCTGTTCTCAACACTTTGCTTGAGCCAACACTGCTTTGTGCTATTTGTCTTACTATCCATTCAGTGGTTATGGCTGGGTGTAAGCCTTAGTGTTCGGTGGTGTGTGTGTATGCATAAATGCGGAGAATACTGGGCTCCCTGGGTGAACATTTTAGATTTGGGGACATGTAGCTTTTTGAAAAGTGCTTTTTTTTTTTTTAAATGAGCATGCTTTCTTTATCTGTTAGCAAAAGCATAATGCTGAAGAGAAAGCTGTTTGATTTTGTAATTTCTCTTCTTTTTCTGACTTGACGAGGCATAGACTCCACAAGATCTGTGTGCTGCGGTATCTGGCACAGAATTAGCAGCAGATTCTTTAAATCCTCTAAGTTGAAGGTTCCATGGATCAGACTAGTTTGTCCAGTACATCCCACAGACGCTCAATCCGATTGAGATGTTTAATTTGAAGTCTGAATCAACCGCCCAACTCTGTCATGTTTCTCAAACCATTCCTGAAAAATGTTTGCACTTTCGCGAGGTGTATTATCCTGCATTATAGGCCACTGTCATTAGGGAATACTGCTGCAATGAAGGGATGTTCTTGGCCTGCAACAAGGTTTAAAGAGGTGGTAAGTGTCCAAGTAACATCCACATGAATGTAAGGCAGAACACTGCCCAGAGCATCACACATTGCCAGCCACCTCTTCCGAATGTAAGTGATGAACACACACCCAGTCATCTACATGATGTAAAAGAAAATGTGATTCATCAGACCAGGCCACCCTCTTCCATCGCTCCATAGTCCAGTTTTGACACTCATATGCCCACTGTAGGTGTTTTCAATGAGCATGAGCACTCTGACTGGTCTATGGCTATGCCACCCCCATACACAGCCAGCTGCAATGCACTGTGTCTTTTGACGCCTTTATGTCATGGTCAGCATTAACTTTTTCTACAATTTGTGCTCTTCTGTGGGCTCAGACCAGACAGGCTAGCCTTCGCACCCTTAATGCATTAAAGAGCCTTGGGTGCCCATGACCCTGTTACCGGTTCACCATTTGTCCTTTCTTCATATGTACTAACCACTGCATGCTGTGAACACCCGACAAGACTGCTGTTCTGACCCAATAATCTACCCATCACCCTTGTCAAAGTCACTCAGATCCTTATGCTGGCCTACTTTTCCGGCTTCCAACACATGAACATCAGGAACTGAGTGTTCGCTGGCTGCCTAATACATCTCAACCCTTCGCAGGCATCACTGTCCCATGTCTCCTCTGTCAGTAGTTTTAGCGTGCTTGTGCAGAAGCACTTCCTATCAGACCTGTCAATGCTGCAGTTTTAAACAAACAAAAAAAAACCTCTTATAGTAAGCAATGAATAGTCCTCAAACACAATCAGAAACAGAATTTCATACTGAATACACTGTCTCTCTAGTTTTCACAAGTGGAGTATGCTCCTCTGAATGATTAGCCCTTTAAACATGTTTAGGATTCAGGGTGATTTTGTCAGCAAGCATTAAAGCAACTACACATTGACACTGAACAATTTACTTAACGCCACTAAAGCTGTTCGTTTGCTTGCTTACAACTTCATATAAAACCTGCATTTATATTCACTGTATATAAAACCTGCATTTATATTCACTGTAATCTGAACATAATGATCTTGAAGTCTTGGTGAAAAAATGTTTTCTCATACAATGTCTGCAAGGGGCAAGCAAAGACCTGAGCTTTGACTATGGTTGTCACACTGCTCCATGTGTCTTACATGGGCACGGGGTGCATGGTGTATCTTGACGACTTTTACACCAGCACACTGCTCTGATGTCACCTGCAATTGGTTTTGCTGTATGTGGAACCATTCAGGAGACCAGGGTAGGCTTCCCAAGGATAACCATTATTGTCCTGACAAGAGAAGTGGACCATGGTACATGCGATGGCTCTTATATGGACCATAGCTGTTTGTGAAGTGGAGCGACTCATGAGATATCCCACTGTGCTCCAATACCCACAGAGCCTATAGAGGGCATTCTATGTCCTGAAAGATCCCTGTGCTGGATCTTGTGAGGCCGTGCATCAAGTTCATAGGCAGTGTTGACTTGTTTGGTGCTCACATAAAGTCCTTGTCTGTGCTGCAAAGAGGAGCACTTCATTAACAGTGCGGCAGTAAACAGCTTCATTATCCACAAGATTGTTTCAGTGAAAAGGCAGCAGAAGCCCCTCAATCAGAAGTGCTTCAGTGAGCTGTTGTGCATGCAGCATGCCGATGGTGGGCATCTACAGCCATCTGGAAAGGCCACCAGTGAGCTGCGTCAATTCCTCACAGCCTCAGGTGCCAGAGCCAAGACAATTTCCTGTTCCAGGTTCTGACCCTTACCAGAAAGCCACTGTGACATGATCAGACCCCTGTCCATGTCGTATGAGGTAGCAACTGCACATTTCAGGAATAATGTTTGCATTTGTTCTGGCTAACAGGGCTCTAATTTAGATACTTTATATCCTCACAAAAATATATCATACAATTACATAATCCTGCACCCTTTTTGTAGTTCCTCTGTATTTTTCAATAGCAGTTGCCTCAAAAGACACCCAAATACAATGTAGCTTTTGGGTACATTTTTGTTTTTTTACAGGGTAATGACCCAGAAGCAGATTTTGCTGCTCAGTCTTTTCTTGTTCTCATCAAAAATAAATCACCTTCTTATCTGGGGATTATTGCAGTCTGTCTTGTTTCTCCTCACCCACCTTCCTCTTATGAGACATAGGGAGCAAAAGAAAAAAACCTAAACCTGAATTTCTTTCACTTCTCATAGGCTTCTCAGTTGTCTTCTCTCTAACAACCTTATGGATCTCAAAACTGTTTAACTTTGGGAGCTGAGACTTGAATTTGATCCCTAAAACACATTTCAGATACTGTACAGACTCCTCAATCAAGTTTTCTTTTCAGTCTTATGGTTCTGATGATGACAAAGACAAATAAGGATCAGGGCAGTGAGAGAAAAGAGAGCATTTTAAGATTGTAAATTGGGATCGGTCTGAGAGAAAGGCTCTTTCTCAGGGGCTGTACTTAAAGTATGAGAAAATGGTCAAAATATATTGATGTCAAAATGAGCTCAGTTATGTCTAGGAGAAATGGACTGAAGAACAGATCTTATTTTGAATTTTCCTTTCCTCTGGGGATCCTTTGTGTTGGTTTCCTTGAAAGGAATAAAATACTTCTGCAACTATACCATTTATCTACATATTTTATTACAGATTAGACTGCAGTTCTGTACTCTCACACCAAAGACCACCTTGGGGC
The DNA here is from genome assembly GCA_037974365.1 of Hydrocynus forskahlii. Classification (NCBI taxonomy): domain Eukaryota; kingdom Metazoa; phylum Chordata; class Actinopteri; order Characiformes; family Alestidae; genus Hydrocynus; species Hydrocynus forskahlii. The sequence goes on along the minus strand of JBBPCX010000135.1, from coordinate 29,871,485 downwards.
AGCTGTTGGCTTAGTAGTTAAGGCGTTCGCACAGCAATCAGTAGGTTCGAATCCCAAGACTGCCAATGGTGCCAGCCCCACACGCTGCTCCCCGGGTGCTGTGTTCCTGGCTGCCCGCTGCTTCACTTGGCGAACAGGTTAAATGCAGAGGAAGAATTTCGCGCAGTTCACACATGTACTGTGATGTGCTCACGTATGACAGAACGGTCACTTTCAAGAGTGCATCCAGAGTACAGTTGGTGGGAGAAAAAAAAATCATGCTATTATAATTGGGCTTTATTTCTGAAGAACTTATTAATTCTAGGGATGTCATTTTTGTAGGTATAATTTTATACATAGATGCTTTAAACTTTGGCAGAGAAATGTAAATTTTAAGGTTCTTTAAAAATCATCTTTTGACAGACTGTCACGGTGGTGTTTTCAGGGTCCTGGGGTTTTGTTTCATGGGGTGGCCAGTAGGGGTCACCCCTGTTCCTTGTTTCACGTTTATGCCTGTGTCCTGTCTTGTATAATTAGTTTCACGTGTCCCCTGTTCTGTTCTGTGTGTTCATTGGTTGTTCCTGGTTTCAGTTCATGTATTTAGTCGGGGTTGTTTTCTGTGTCCCTTGTCTGGGCATTATACATGTCCTCTGTCTTGTGTAGTGTCAAGATACTCAGTATTGTCAATGTATAGGAAATAAAAGTCACACGGTGGAGAAACCTGCTTGTACGTCGTCAGTGTACCATGGCTTTCTGGTCGCCCCGGAGCTACAGAACTCCCCCTGTCCAGTCCCAAGAACCACCGCCGCGCCGCGACGGAGCGGGGCGCCGGCACTGTGACAGAATGCCCGGACCCAAACAAGCCGGCTCTGCGGTCGGGGAGAGAGGGGAGTGTGGAGGGCCCGTCGGTA
>JBBPCX010000135.1:29851851-29866958 GCA_037974365.1 Hydrocynus forskahlii | reverse complement strand
GTTCCAACCAAGCAGGAGGCACACCTGATTCCACCTCTGTAATCAGTTGGTCTTGGTTTTCAGTTACTCAGGTGTAGCTTCTTCTTGGTTGGAACGAAAACCTGCACCCACAGCGGCCCTTTCTGGACAGGTTTGGGCACCCCTGATATAGACAAACAAGTGCACTCAACTGAATTCCAGTTTTACTGGTTATGTAATAACACTTTTGTTTTGGTGTCTTAAGTTTGCTTCTTTAATCAGTGGAAGCTTCTACCCCACCAACTAGAATCATACCACTTTCATCACACGCTCACTTCAAACCATGTTGTGAAATCTCTAATAAAATGTAATACTGTATGCACAGTACATTTGATTTTAATTGTTTGTTTGCTTCTGGTGTATGTCTTTTGCATGTCAGACTATCGGCAGAAAAAGGACACAGTGGAGAAGGAGCTAGTCAGTTTGGTGAGGGAAACCATTGGGCCTGTAGCTGCTTTTCGAAAGGTTCTGTTTGTCAGTGCTCTGCCCAAAACCCGCTCAGGAAAAATCCCTCGCTCTTCTCTCGCCAAACTAGTCAATGGCAAACCTTTTAAGGTACAGTCCTTCACACTGGCTCATTCGGCACTGATCATTCAGTATTTTTCACAAACGAACGTAAAGCTGATAGGAATACCTGTACAAACCATAATTTCATCACATTAGTCCCTAGAAATCTAGTCTTATTATTGTGGTTTTGATATGTACTGTCAAGAGATTTTTACATTAGCATTTTCCTACTTTTCTTTGTACCTTAGAATTAACATACTGTTTTGCTGCTGTGTCTTTAAGACTCTCTGCTCTCAGATTGGCTGCCCTGTATTATGCCTCATTCAGAAATAGTACTGGGATAAAAAGACTCCTTATCAATACAGTGGGAATGGCAGGGATTGTTTAGACACAATAACCTCTTATTTTAAAGCAAAGATGCGTCCTGTAGGAGTATTTCATGCTTTGTTCAATTAATTATTTTTCACGTTTTACAGATCACTCCTACTATTGAAGATCCTTGGGTGTTTAAGGACATTGAGCAGGCTGTGAAAGAGAAGCTGAGAGGATCTGGCTAATCACACACACACACACACACACTCTACAACCTGTAGCCGGCAAAAAGTTAAGGCACATTACTCCTGAAAGCCCCACCACAATCCAAATCAAGCCCGATGATTATTACCAGAAATCACCACAGTTGTTTTGTTTAGCCAGCATTATGCAAAAAAACATTTCATCTGTTTAATAATGTCATGCAACGATATTGCCATGTAAAATCCTCCATATGTCAATATAGCTTTAAAAGAGGCCACAAAATAAGCAAAAATCTGTCCTAAATCAACTGTAAGCAGTATATCCTTTATACTTTATTTAGGACGATTATGATTGTGTTCAGTTGAACATAATGTGAAATACTGCATTGTGTCTAGATGAGTGTATGCTTTTTTGTAAAGATGCATTTCTGCAATAAGCAGATATTTTGTAGGCAAATGTTTGACGTTACTTTTTATTGACAATGAAAATCTCTTTGATCACCACATAGTTTTGACCAAAATACAATCAGTAATAAATAAAAAAATGGACACAAAATAAAATGATTCTCTGTACGTGCAAAACAAGGATGTATAAACTCTGCAGATCCACTTTGTGGCAGAAATAACTGAAAGACAGGAAGGAGGTCTGTACAAGAGGTTATCCCGGCAACTTCTACAGAAAATAGTTCAACAGTTTTACACCAAAATAAGTCACAGCAAGCAACAGGTTTTGTCTTTTTAAAATTTAGTCTGGACTTCAACAAGTTGATATACACTCTACGTTCACTAGGAGCTAAGCCTGTCTTGTAGTTATTTCTCCGAGTGTTGAAGAACTGGGTTTGACTCCTATGACAATGAGGTTGGTGGATTGGTTGATTAGTTGTGATGTTTGAAGTGAATTCTTGCAGGGTGTTTGTTGAGTGACGAGATTTTGAGACCAAAAGTCAGTTTTCTAGTACAAGGCAAAATCTGAAATGACTCCATATTTGGCATAATGTGTACTATACAAAGCACAAGCCCAATGGTGTTATTTCTGTGTTTGTCTCAGTGCCTAGTGAACTATATAATACAGGCAGCATTTTAACCGGACATGAAGTCTCTCAAGTTTTGTAAATACACTGCCTGGTGCCTACGGTGTTGTCTTACACTGGCCAAATTTTAAGGCAGCATCATATGTATTCATAATTGTTAAGGCAGTCCCACAGTGCAATGCTACAAGGTTTCTTGAAAAGAATAAATCAGAAGTTATTTTAAATGTGAGTTCAGTGACTTGTATGATGATATCTTGCTCGCTACATTGGCTACCCCAGGCTATTGTTTCAAACAGCGAACTTTTAATTTTGCTAGGTTATTAAATTTGAATACTAAATGTTTTTGGCTTGAAAATGTAACCATGCAGAGCGGGGAACAATTGGTGATGCGAACAGTGTCTAACTATGGCTCCATGGTGGGTAAAATGCTGCCTGCCTCCACTGCTGCCTATGTAGGCAGTAAAGAGTGAGGCACCTCACTGGGTGCTGTCAAACAGTCCTAGTAATCCGAGCTGAAGAGCCATTTCAAAATGAGCCTCTCCTGAATATGTAAACAGCTTGCAATACCACTGTGGGTGTACTGGTTTATCACACAAAGTGGGTAAAAACACCCCACTTCTAGCAGCATCAAATCTGGCTTCATTGTTTAACCCTTTCTGGAGCGAATGGCTGTGCCCAGAGGATCGGAATGCGTAAATGAGAGTTCTATTTATGATGTCACAATAGGATCTAAAAGCTCTAATAAATTCTACATTCTAGAACCACTTTTAGAACTGCACATTCCAGACAAACACAGTCTCTCGTCTGAGGGTTTAAAGTGTGGCATATCTGATGAGTATGGTGTACTCTCCTGTCTGACAGGAACCAGCAGAGCATGAGGGACCTTGACACACGCATCCACACAATGACAGGAAAACAAAATAAGATAAAAAAAATCAAAATAAAACAAAAAATAAAACCGCATGTAGTCATCTCTTCAAAGAGCAGCACTGTCTAAACCAGGGGTTCTCTGCCTCAGTCCTGGGTTGCCTTTGCACTGCACAGGTTTGTGTTTTACCCTCCTCTAACATGCCATTTATTAAGCCTATCAGTCACATTGGAGCAGGAAAAACACTAAAGCCTTGTAGTGCAGGCTTCCTGCCAAACCAGAGGTGAGAAACAAAGCCATGACATTAAGGGACAAAATCTGCACAAAGTCTGAATATGTTCTCATATTATTTTTTTCTCCTTTTTATACAGACATGTTTATAGATATATAAAAAACAGTGTATTTATATTCATTTACAGCTAAACCTGCACATCCCCTGTAGAAGAGCGGCACTGCAGGTGCACTGAAGGACGAGGGTCGTGTAAAAGGTAGAAAGGGCAGGAGTGAATTAGCACCTAGGTATGGTGCCTAGGTTGTGGCCTTGGCTTGTTTATGTAGACGGTGGGGCCAGAGGGATAACTGGCAACCCCCCGCCCCATTTTGCCCCTCTCTCTTGGAGCAACTTTTGTTCTCTTGGCAGTGTGACTCAGTAGAATTCTCCTTCAGGCCCAGGGCCCTTTCCCTCAAAATTATGACTCCTCTTTAAAATACATCTGAAACAAACAGAAAGGTTTGTGTTAAGGTTTGTGGTAGTTCGGCCAAAAGTCACATTTAAACATTTTACACCTCCATGATTTGACTTTCCAGTGCTTTTGGGAAAAATCAATCCAAAATGTTCTGAATCAGCCGAGGTATGGGGTCTGAGGTTTGATTCTTTAGTTTTGACATGGAGCAGCAAGTTAATGTAGCTAACAAGTAATGGAAGTTCATACCTCTCTGTAACACACTTTTGTTCATGTAATTCACAGAATCAGAAACTCCATACGTATGTTAGAAATTACACAGGAACTTGACACATATGAGACAAGCATGTGATAATTTAGGCATGCAGTTTATACAGTTCTAATTGAAAAGGTATAAAATTCCGTTACTTGTCAGTGCTTCAGATGCAAGCTTCAGAAATATCCCTTTAAATTTTGTGTGTGTGCCTCTGAGAGAGAGAGAGAGACAGAGACTCACAGTTCAGATTGTGTGTCCTCCCTCTCTCAGCAGGAGTAGGTCCTCACAGTGGAACTGTCCAGCCGCTGCACTGCCGATGGGCCAACTGCAGGGGGCGACAGAGAGACGCACTGAGCAACTGCTCACTGTAGCAGTAGAATAGGGATGGGCGTGGTTATTCGAATATGCAGAAATCTAAATTCATCCTAGTTTTGAATAAAAAATGAAGTAAAGCTTTACGTGCTTTGCTTTTTGTTTAAGTGCGTGCTATGTAGATCCTGAGAATGCAGCAAAACGAGCATCTGAAATTAATTTGCTTGCCAAGTAAGCAAAGCTGTATAGAAGAATATAAAACATGGAAATATTTCAAACAAAAAAGATGCAAAATTTACAAAACCCATTACTATTCTGTCAGTGTATATAGCACATGCCTAACACACACATACACAAAGCTACATCAACCCAAACAACAACATACAAATCACCTATTATTCTACTTGTACACACACATAATATTAAATCTTCTGTTTTTGTGTTTTATTCATAGTCTCAAATGTGGGATGTATAAATGCTATTCATTTAAAAATGCAGATATTCGAATAAGAAAAAGGGTTATAAAGCCCATCCCTACTGTGGCAGAATCATCATCAACTTCTCTCTGTCTTTCAATGTCACTCTTAGAAACACACACACACTTCTGTTGAGTTTCCACACAAGCACATGGTTAGTCCGAGCATCACATAACCAGTGAAAAAGCAGAGAGACATGATTCTTCAGTCAGAATCCAGAGACACGTAGGCATCCTTCTGCTGGACGTGAATTGACAGGGCTACAGGAAGAACCAGCACAGGAAGTCCAGTTACACTGGGATCATTAAAAGTGAACGCTGGCCAAAATCTGCCTTTTTAGCTACACTGTCCATCATTTGGGGACACCTATCTTCTCAGAATTTTTTTTTTGTGTTTTTTGTGTTTTTTGCACATTTTCAGTAACATTTCAATAATGATAACCATAGTATTACCAAATTTATTTAGAGGAAAACAAGGCACTCAAACCTTGAGGGGTGTTTAAATCATCTTTGGGCCACAAAGTAATAGTTTGGGGGAAAAACATTTTTTTCTTGCCAGGCTATATACTTTGAAGAACATGAAGCTTTGTGTTGAAGCTAAATATAACCAAATCATTAACAAATAGCTGCTGTATGGCAACCAAGCCGTTGAATGGACTTTTCTCACTTCACTGAATTGTAACAGTGAAAATCAAACATAGTTCAGAAAACATAAGGCAAGGTGTCCACAGCCTCTTGATAGGGAGTGTATGTCACACACATGGTGTTTGAGTGCTAAAGGAATAGTTTGGCTAAAAAAGTTGAACCTACCACACCATGAAAGCACATATCCATGCTTACCTCTTGCTTCCATTCTTTTTTAACCATGTTCTCATTTTGTCCAAACTGTTCCATGGTGTACAAAGCAAATAACAGCAGATTTTAACCAGAGTGCTCTTTTAACGCAGGGAAAGGAGGCACGTTCATGTCACGTGACATAAAAACACATTTAGTTTAGATTAAGGCAAACATATATTTGTGGGGTATTTCATAATTTAATATTTACTAGCTAAAGAAGAAAAATGGCTTACATTAATTGACCTACTGAGAAATCCTAGTATAACAAATATCCACAGCTTTGTTCCACATTAAATCAAAATTTTACATTAAGCTGTGTTCTGAACTACACTGCAGTTAGTTTTCTCTGAAGAAACAGCATTAGAGACTCCTGAAGGAACGTGTTAAGATTTTCTCTTATTGCTTTATTAATCTTAGTGTTGTATTAGTACCCTGTCCGTCAGTGGCTATGATTGGCGTCACGCTCTCTGTGTGAGCAGGAGGGCCCTCTCTTCCGCATGATGCTAGCTAATGTGGGCATCTGTTCGCTACATGTTCACATGAATTCATTAGGAGAGTTGCTTGATTTCTTTTTTGGAAATATGACTTGCCAGGCCCTAGGGGACTTCTTGTGGAATAACCCACATATGTCCTGCTAAACCCTTTCATAAACCCTTCACAGGAATTGCAAAGTATAGTGCTATTACTTAACAGCTCTAAACAACTTACTAGCTCTTAGTTATGATTTGACCACTGATTTGAAGTTTCTCACTGAGGAATCTAAAATATTGGGAAATGTTCACATTTTAAATGTGCTTGGCTGAAAAGCACAAATGAGGACAATGAGACCAGATATGGGAGGATTTGTGGTATGGAAGGGGGTTCAGAAACGCCACATGGTTTTTAGGGTTAAGTTATAGCTGACCTTGAAACCAGTCCAAATACAAGTCATCTGGACTGTCATCCGTCACTTCATACAGAACTACACAGCAGCAGTCCAGAGAGAACAACAAAATAAAGTCAGCCCTGTTCATGCAGATTTGTGTCCGTGTCCAGTAAGGAGTATACATGTTTCTTGACCTCCAATAGTGCAGGTGTGTATGTGTGTGTGTGTGTGTGTTTGCTTGAGTGAGTATTAAACTCTGGTGGTAGTCTGCAGGGAGTATGTGTGTGTGTGTGTGTATATGTGTGTGTGTGTGAGTGTGTGTGTGTGTGTGTATGTGTGTGTGTGTGTATATGTGTGTGCGTGTGTATTACCCACTGGTGGTAGTCTATGGTAGTGCGTGTGAGTGTATGCGTGTGTGTGTGTGAGTGTGTGTATTACCCTCTGGTGGTAGTCTGCGAGAGTGTGCTGATGTGGCTGTAAGGCGGAATCCTGCTGGCAGCGTCTCTGCCGATCCAGGCATCATGCTAATCCCGTGGATGTCCCTGGGAGGGAACTGCCTTCTCCATGAGGGTCCCCGAAACTCCTAAGTGTGCACGGGACACACACACACACATACACAAACACACACATTTGAGTTACAGTGCTGCTGACTAAACAGCAGATAACTCTAGACTATTTTTCAGTTAAGAAACTTAATTCAGAATGTCTGCCTGTCCAGGGAGTTTCTCTGGCTTTTGCTCACTGAGCACTGGGATAGGAGTTAAACTCAACCTTTATGAATTACCTGATCTAATTCACTTGATCCCTTCTCCCCATATTTTTTTATAATTATTATTATTTATTATGGTTGTATTTTACCATGTATGGAGCAAAGGGAGAAGGGAGAAAGGGGTGAACACACCTCGTCTAGACGTCGCTCTGTTCCCAGGGCCAACAGGTTATTATATTCTCTCTCCAGAATCTGACGAGCCTGTGGAGGAAAGATGTCTGGTTATATAATTCAGGTGACTTAAATGTCTCACTCAAACTGCATTGAAATGTCTCACTCAAACTACACAGAAATAATGCTTCACAGCTGATACTGTACGTTTGTGTACCTGAGTGTTTTGGTTGGGGATTTGCAGCAGTAGAGCCAGGCTGCTGTAGTCAAAGTTGTCGTCAAGGGCAATCAGGGCTCCATGTACTCCACTCTCCAGCAGGATGTTGGCATAGTCACGGAGACCTATGCTCTGAACCCAGCGAATCACACGCTCGTTACTCCACACCAGCACATCTGCACATAAACACAGACACAGACAGACAGACAGACAGACAGACAGACACACACACACACACACATACTGAGGAAACTTAACATCATACAATCCACATTTTGCATATTCATAAAACACTAGCTACTGTTTTTTTTTACTTGTGGAATAAAAATGTTGCACAAGGTTTTGATTAATTTTTAATTGCTTAACATATAAAATAAATTACGCCTCATGCAACCTCCAACTAGTGTGACAGTTATAATAAATAAAATAAATAATAAAACACTAGTATAATAAAATATAAACCTCAGAAAACACACACACACACACACACACACAGACAAACACCTCTCATCTCATGTTGGCTGCTCTCCCGCCGTCTCTCCAGTTCCTTGCGGTCATAGTTCAGTTTTTTCAGACACATTATTCCATACTGCAGACTTGTTCTGGTCAAAGAGTACACAAACAACTAATCACACAAAGGTTCATCACACACTGAAACACGAAATCCACACACACTAGTGTAAAATATGTCTCAGATACTCATGTTTTTTTTTACTGTATTACAAATTTATAATTAAATATAAGCCTTCAGGTCAGCAAGCAAACATGCTGACATCTCTAACAAAAGGTGTATTGTGATATTGTGACGTTCCCAGTCAGCGGCCACTAGAGGCCACTATTGTTTCATTTATGGATGTGGGACTCTTAGTTTGAAAAGAGGTGTTTAATGTCGAGCTTCACGCTCTTGGTCAGCTGTCTTGTGTTTTGAGTTCAGTAACTGTCTGTGGTGATTGGTTTAGTTCCGAGTCCTTTGTTTATTTAAGTTCTAATGAGTCATGTTCCTGTGTCCGTCAACCATCATACATACCCTCACCCAACCTGTCATTCATGTTTGATGTTTCTGCTTGTGTTTTGGGCCCTCGTGCCTTCTTTGTGTTCCTTAGGTATTCTGAGTTCATGTTAATAAAATCCTACAAAGTGAACCCTGCGTCTGCGCTTGGCTATACTACCCAAGCCCTGCATGTGACAGATATTATATAAACACTACTAGTTTGTTACATTACTAACAAAAAGTCAACCTGGTTCTACATATGTACATATCCAGGACATCAGGGCAAACATGCACTGATAATAAACATGGAAAATTGCATGACTACATTCAGGATTAGACTATACTAGACTAGTCCATTTATGCTTTATTTTATTCTTTATTTTATCTTTTATTGCATTGTCAGAGTTTAGTGTAACTTCATTTTGTTTTTTGTAACTTCATCATCCTGTGATGCACTTTGACTAAATTATTCCTTTATGTTTTAGTTGGTATTTAGAACTGTATCCATATCCACAATTTTTATATACTTGTATTGTTTTAGATTATTTAGCTGAAGCCAGATTTTGGATTTAACTAATGGAAGCTATGCAAAAAAAACCTCAACATTCTAAGGTTTTTGATTAAATAAACGTCTTCTGGGTGAAAAATACTTGAATGTGGAATAGTGGAAATTGTATACGGTGGTCAGAGTTGTACCTATGAAAGCTGTCCACCATTTTCAGGTGCACTCTGAGGTCCTTCTTGGTCAGGTGGTCTAGCATGCGCGCGTCCACCAGGCATTCCATGAAGTAGCTGCGATACTGAGGTAGGCCGAGACTGGGCAGCCACTCATTACCAATCCACTCATGGTTCATATCTCCATATGCCAATGTCTATGACCAACACACACACACACACGCACACACACACACACAGGCTAAATACTGGAATATTTCAAATGTTACCAATAATGTACAGTTCTATTTTATATGGAACTGTAGCTGAATTTACATTAATATTTATGTTACAAAATTAGTAAATTCATCCCTGAAATGCATGAAAAATTATATATTGCCACGAAAAAAGCTGTGACGTCCAGGCCTTGACTGCCATGCCCCCTCATCCTTGTGCGGGGTTGTTTACATTTGGGCGTGGCAGTTAGCGGAGGCTCAATCAGTCCAGGTGCATCTGATTGCCTTGCTAACCGCTGCACCCAAACAGAAACAGCCCAGCATAAGGACGAGGGGTGTGGGGGAGGATATATGCAGATTCGTAAATAAATTATTATTATGTTCATTTCTCAGAAAAGATCCGCGACTGCTGAACTGCGAATAAGATGGGGGTTATTGTACAGTGATCCCATATCGCAAATCTCAAAGTGACTGGCAGCACTCTGTTCCAGTAGCTTTAGGCATTATGAGACAGATAGTATTCTAGCCCACTGGTATTGGGCTGCAACAGGGGAAGCTATATATTCTATTTCTGGCAGGATAATTATGGACATAATTGTATATACACATTTGATATACATTTTACTAGAGCTTCATTCTGATTTTTCATTTTATTTGAACTTCACTTTGGATATTTTGGACTTTTTGTGTGACTAAACCTTCTGTTATGTTTTGTAATGTGTAATATCAAGGATATATTTAAATATGTTACATTACTGTCTAGTTTCTTCATCATGTCTGTTTAGATTTTGTGTTTAAGTATACATTTGATGTGTCCTAGGGTATCAGAAAGTTGGTATGTAAATTACACATATTATTATTACTTCTAGAATTTATTATACAACTATGATTTTATTAAATGTTATCATGACCTAATTTTGGATATTGCTATTTTTATTATGGGTATTAATTATATTATAACCTCACTCTGGATATTAATCTTATAATAACTTTATTCAAGATATTTTACAGTTGGTTACAATAAAATTACAACATTTGTTTAAAACCAGTAAAGTTACACGGGACTAGTATTTAATAATAATTTTAAATACTCATCTGCAACAAAAATAAACAGGCAGTTACTTACAGTGAAAGTATGGGCACTGTATCAAAATTTTGTGCAAAAGTATAAAGCGAAAAATAGACGTCAATAAAAGTAAAATCAATATTTAAACATATTTAAAGTATGTAAACACACTTAATGAAATATTTGAACTATAAAGGTTTTATTTGTTTGGAGGTATGTGGTGTGGTGACAGTACTACCCCTTGCAGTTTCAATCCGTACTATGTACCTTGAAAATCTAAATTAAAATTCAGGTACATTTACTCCAGTATAAACAATCCTGTGCTTGTCATAGCTACTGTTCCCAAGACCATGCGGTACGTCTCTAACTAATGTAATTGGGAGTCTTACCTGAGACCAGCTTCCCTCTTCTGACTCCGACTTCTGTTAGGATTAAAAACAATCTTATAAATAATGTCTGATCCAGCAGACAAAACACATGGATGAAATAAACATTTAGTTTATATTTCGTTTCTGATATAATAATATAATTGTAGTAATGTAATAAATGTAACAATGTGTGCAAAAAGAATGTGTTTATGAATTGAATAGATTCTTCATATTTTTGCTGTTTTTTTTTTTTTAACTTGAACTTGTAAAGCAAATGTAAATATCATTATGAAAGGAAGTAGACAGTTATTTTGTATAATGTATTCATTTGTATCATGTAATATCATGTGTATCATGTGTCTAAAGGTAGAGTGAATGGAAAATAATTACTTGATTGACTAATTTCAATCTTGCTAACTTGTAAGAGCATTGCTGTTGACCATGTAAGTTAAAAGCACAGAGAAAAGCACAGAAACATCACAAATAATAGCTAGAAACAAGGGGTTTATAAATGCTGAAGATGGTTAACGCACTGTATTGATTCTGGAATGTTACTATCACATTATTATATTACATTTAATAAAAGTCCTATGTATACTGCTTCTGTTGTCTATATTCAACATATTTGTAAATAGTTTCTCCAGTTACATTTGTATATTTAGTATTTATTTAACTACCTTGAACCAAATTGAATACTTTCTTTAAAAATCATAATCAAAGTCAATATTTGTGCAGTCAGAGACTTACAGGCCTAGGTGGGGTCTGAACAGGTTACTGCATGAGGATCTTTACACTGCACTCAGCAGGAACAGGCATGTGTGCTTGGTGAGTTTAATTCTGGCCTGCTGTGATAAATTACACTTTGTCCAGAAACAGGCTTGAACATTAAATTAGTTCAGCTCTATTATTATCCTGCTGTTGTGTTATTTGTCATTCTGAAAGAATCTTCTAAAATCTCTCCTGCTAATACATGTATGTAATTTTTGTAATTATGTCATTGATATAGTAATTTGGATAGATACTCGTAAAATGTATTCATTCAGAACTAAGCTAAAGGTGGTTATATAAAAGAAAGCCAGACACTGTGATTGTGTTTGTGCAGGTGAAAGTGAAATGGCACAAAGATGGGAAGAAAGGAGGGACTGATGGAGAAAAACAGGGTGGGATGGAAAAGAGAGTGTAAGGGAAACTGACCGTTTTAGAGGGGGCTGCAAGCGTCTCCATTTCCTCGTGGGTCACCCACACGTTGCCTGAAGGCTATGTGGGTGAAGCCCAGAGAGAGCAGCCATCCAATGGGAAGGGCAAGCAGTGTTAAAGAAGAAGAGCAGCACCACTGTAAGCCAATAGTGTTACAGCATCATAGACTGATAATGAGTAAGAGCCTTGTCCACTCTGGCAAATGTCCAGATTGCACATGCTAAAGCAATAATATAACAGTCATACTATCTGAAGGCATTCTCATGATACACAATATGTAGATCGAGTGTTACAGAGAAGTAGTTAATGTGTATCATGGCTCCATCCTAAATTACTGCAGATACTTTATGTTTCCTCTGGTCTAACCTTTTTTTAAATTATTTCTCATAAATACAATGATTGAAGTTATGAACACAATATTTTTTTATTCATCGATTAAACTGTTTAAAAAGTATAAAATACGAATAAATCAATAAAATAAAATTGCATCTGTTACGACACAATTATTGGCTTTCTCTGTAACTGATCAAAATCTTTTTTGTGATCCATTGTTCTAGGAGTAAATGTAAAAATCTCATGATATACTCCAAAAAGTATTTTGAGGCATAATTTATCATGATGTTTTCATATTGCCTTACAACTTAGCTGTTAAAGCTTGAAAGGCAGCGGGTATAACTGCAGGTCATCTGCAACATGCACTGTAAGCTGGTTAGTATTCCACACGAAACATGAATTAAGGTTTCACAGAAAAGGCTGTGAATATGTATAGATTAAATAAAGGCTTAAAGGAATAGCATAGTGAAAAATCTAATGTGCAGATGTGTTTGGTGTCTGAAGTTTGCTTCTTCTGAAGCTGTGAGGCAAATGTAACTAACATGTCATTTAAGCTTACATCCCAGCAATGAGCAACATGCTAACTGCATGCCTAAATGATCCCTCACTCATTTTAAACCTCATGAAGTTTTTAAATAACCTCTAATATGCTTGCTTATGTGGATTCTGCCATACTGACATCTGTCAGTGCGGAAGAAAGTAAACTGAATAGCTAAGTACAATATGGTCTTTAGTGGTGGAAATTTAACACTTTCACGACTAGTAAATTAGAATTAATTTATTTTCACTACCCCATTGATGTTTTGTGTGTTTGTATGCTGTCAGAGACCACAAATTATTCAGGTGTCTGGAAACTCCAGTAGGAAATTCTGTGTCAGATCTAACAGTAGTTGTATAACCAGAAGTCAGAATGTAGATGATGTTTCTTTTGCCAGAACCCAGAAAAAAGGTTTAAAATGTGTTTTTACGTTTTGATGGTGTACTTTGTACAGTTATTAGAATACAATACATTATTTGTTGATAGCCTAATTCGTGTGTATATTTTTATAGTTCTTGTAGGTGACATAATTTTTCTTACACTTTTCTAATCAAAAAAATGTCAGGTTACCAAATAAATGTATGTATTATTAAGAGGTGAACAGTGTGTGTTTTGGTCTGTCTGTGCATGTGGTCTGCCTGTCCATTAGGAGACAAACCTTCTAACATGGGAGAAATCTTGTGGCAAGATCAGTGGTACTTAATGACTGTTTTGAACAGACAACAAATGAAATTAAATGGTGGTCTCTGACTTTGCATACTGGGAGGATCTGATTCAGGAATGAAGAGCTGTGCTGACACATGCACGCACGTACACACACACACACACACAAACACACACACACACACACACACTCTCTCTCTCTCTTGCCTTTCATCAGTTTATCACTCATTTATGTGATGTAATTTTGGACATACAGAATCCCATTAGCAAGTCTATTAGAAATGACTTAATAACTAACTGTGGTTTGAGGCCAGTGAGTGATGCTTTAGTCATGCACTTTGCATCTTGCTAATTGGTGGAGTGCTAACATGGCAACAACGTTTTGTCTTCAAAGAGGCAGCTGAACCATAATGATATCTTTGAGATACTCAGTTTCACTCATCTCTCACAATTATGCATTAGCAAATAGTGAATACATACAAAATCAAATTTATTCAATTTTCTGTTTGCTCAAAATGTATGCGATTAGAAGCACAGACCAAGTTCTGTTTTTGGTTGTGTGATGTACTTTTGTTTTCAATATTACTATACACAACTTGCTTTCCAATTTTAGTTACTGCCAGTTCCACCAGCTAGATAGTCTTTTCCACTTATATGATGCTGCTATCACCAACATGATAAAAGCTACCACATGCGTTCCCTGAGTCATGTGAAACACCACTGCTTCTTTTTTTGAACAGCAGCAAACATAACATCATTGGACTAACCATGCTAAGAATGCTAACTGCCTACACTAGCTAGCATCATGCTAAGTGACCCTGGGGATTAGAACCTACCCAGAGAAAGAAACGCTGTGGTATCCTTGTCACTGAAGGATATGCGTGGACACAGGTTGTGGTGGTATAACAATCTTTTACTTGGAGCACTATGTACAGGAACACACACACACATGTCTATTGATGTTCTGCATGTGACGTCACTTTTTTTCCTGCGCCTATAAGGACATCCATGCTGGACGGCAGAAGTGAGTTAGGCGTGATTGGACAGAAAGTGTTTTAGTAGTTTAAAAGAGATAACAGGGATTCACAGACATAATAAAAATGGTTATTTTGTGCTGTGTGGTGGGCTGTTGCTATTATTAACTCATTTTGCCATGCATGTATGTATGTATGTATTTAACTCTCTAAGCGCCAAAGCCACAGAATTGCGACAAGACGTCATCATGAATAAAATAGACTAGTTATGAATATAATGTAATATAGCATTTGTATTCCCTATCACTAGTTAGCAGACATGTAGTACTTTGATTTAATACCAAAATTACATCATCTTCCTGTTCAAAATTTAGAGTAAATTTAGAGTGGAAACGAGCCTCGTCTCATTGGTGCGGAGGCAGTCAAAGGACATTACGAGCGGCATAGCTCCGCGGGGCAAGCAACAATCCCCGTCAAACTTCACAGTTAGATAGGGCTCGGTGAGACCTTTCCAACGACCCCTCGTTTGCCTCAATACCCCCCGGAGTTATTAGGCAAAAACCGCTCACCTCGCCTGGGTGTCCCATTACTTTTATCACCCACGGACCTTCCAAGCAGCAAAG
>JBBPCX010000135.1:29833238-29851751 GCA_037974365.1 Hydrocynus forskahlii | reverse complement strand
GGGGCTGGAGCCTATCCCAGCTGCAATGGGCGAAGGCGGGGTACACCCTGGACAGTCGCCAGCACGTCGCAGGGCCATATACAGAGACAGACAACCATTTATCATTATGCCCAATAATTACCTCAGGATAAGAAATCTGTGTGTGAGCTTACTTTGTTTTGAGTGCTGTGCTGTTCTGTGTGAGTCTGCTTCTCAATTTGAACTACTTTTTCACCAATTTAGTCATGTCCATTCTTCCCTGCCCAAAACCTCTAAGGCTCCCCTTACCACTCACACATGGCTACCAATGTTGGGAGATAATAGGCCACCTCAAACCTATTTTTTTCTTATGCAACATCATTGGACAGTTCAGCATGCTTGGAGGAGAACACTAACAGCCAATTCTGTTACAGCAGCTAACAAATGTCCGAGTTCAGTTATGAGGGCCATCCACCAAAAGAGAGAGAAGCTATGTTCTCTTGGACTCACGACCGTAAATGTCTATGGCATCACCAGGGATCAAACTGGCAGTCTCTTGAAGACAGAGCCAACTATTAGGCAGTTGCACCATTCTGCTGCACTACTGAAATACACTTACACACATTTACAAAATGAATAAGTTTTTTCTTCCTAATGCAATGCAACCAAATACTCTATGGTTTATAAGGGCCATTCAGCTACAGCTTCATTTTGCTCAGCATCCATTTTGGCAAGCTATTTAAGTTCTCTATACTCAATGTTTTGTTTTATCAGCTCCACTGATATAAGTGCCATGTCAGTGTCACATGCTGAGAATGATCCACTACCATAATAACACCAGTTCTTGAGTGGTCCTGATCATTAATGAGTGTGGCAAAAGGGGGCTCACAAATGATACAAAGAAACAGACAGGCAGTAGTATGTAATTTTAAGCTACAACATGAACCTACATGGTCAGTGAAGTTGATAGAATGGACAGCACAAGACACGAGGTAGGTGTACTTCATGAAGTGGCTTGTCAGTGTTTGAACTGATCAAGATTTGTGGTCAAGAGTTTTGTAAAGCTGCCATCTAGTGGTAATTGTCAGAAGTTATTAAACTGTGGGGTGTTGCAAAAGTGTGCGTGAAAAATACCATGACATTAATTTCAGTATTTGACAACTCCGTGGACAAACCAAACACACTGATTCACTCGTTTCTTTCTTTCTTAGGTGAACATCCTTGTAGCTGTAATGTTGACAGGACACACACACACACACACACACACACACACACACACACACACACACGTGTCCTCAAAGCACACCCATGAGTACTATAATGGAGAATTGATTAGTGCTGATGGCTGTAATAGCAAGTTTGTGTGTGTGTGTGTGTGGGAGAGTGAGTGAATGTGTCAGAAGTACAGCAATATGCTGATCTATACACATCTCTCAGCCTCATGCTGATGTGATTATGCAAGCACACACTGCACCCAGCTTCTGACACATGCTAACTAATAAAGTGCAGAGAAAGTGCCTGGTCGGCATTGTGGAGTGTCATGGGTGAAAAGCAGCGCTTGATTCAGCATCAAGTGAACTAGAATTTACTTGCATTTCATATTTTCATAGAAAAAGTGTTTAGGAAACACTTGTTGTTTCTTTAACCCTTAGTTGTCTGGACTTTAATATTATAGTCTTGATATACTATTTAAATGTAATTACATTATGAGATAATCACATACATCATGTAACTTATCATGTAACTTATAATCACATACATTATGTAACTTACATTAACTTACACCCCTTTGTAAATTACATTTACAAAGGGGTGGATTTATACAGCATCTAACCAGGACCACAATTTTTCAAATCCCTGAGCAAATGAATAATTGCTTGAACAACCATAGCAATTATTCGTTTGCTAAATTGAGGGGGGGGGTGCGTGCAGTAGTCTACGTTGGCTTTTAAATATGGATTTTAAACCTGATAAATGATTGTATTTGCACCCTCTGCAGTTGTTAGCTGATTTCACAGTTAAGGAGAAAGACAGGCCGACGACCGTGGACTGGACGGCTGTTCTTGACTTTTCCAGAACGTACAGATTGCCAGTCCGCCTCTGTCTGTTGATACACAGTTTGTGTTAGTCATCCTCTAGACCTTAATCAATGGTTAGTCTCTGACCACAGAGCTGCTTTTAGCCAAGGAAAGTGTGTACCTACCTCCAGCCAAGCTACTACAGTAGGGCCATCCCACTGAGCGAAAGGCAGCCCTTTCCTCCTTGCCTCTTCTAGCAACTCATGCCTACAAGGACGGGGGGGGGAGAAGGAGTAAGAGAGAGAGAAAGAGAGAGACAGAGAGCGAGAGAGAGAGAGAGAGAGAGAGAAAGAGAGGAGGAAAAGACGGTGGAAGAGAGAAAAATGAAGAGACAGTAAGAACCAGATAGCTTCAGTTTAACTCAACTGGACAGAGAGAGGACGAGAGAGAGATGGAGACAGAAACAGAGGAATTCTTTATCTCTATTTGAGCAGCCAGTCCTTCCCTTCCTTTCATGTGCACTTGATGTGTGATAATAGCAAACGCAGCTTTCTGTGTTACTGTTTTTCACCTTTTTTCTAAATGCCTCTCACAATTCTCTATGCCTGTACTGATGACAAGCCCCATGACTCCCCACCTCTGCTGTTTCTACTCTGAATACAGAATACCCATGAGACCATGAAGAAAATATGTACACTGCTTAGCCATAACATTAAAACTGCCTAACTAAAAACAACAGCTAATGTTGGTTCATCCTTGAACTCTTTTCAACACCTGGAACTCTTTATCATGTTAAAAATAAATAAATAAATAAATAAATAAATAAACAATGTTTCTGTAGGTGGTCCATCACACTGGCCTGGCCGGACTGCCTTCTCCCCATAGCACTCCCGTGGTAAGTGATGCACACCCGCGCACCTACATGATGTAAAAAACAACATGATTCATCAGACCTGGCCACTTTCTACCATTGCTCCATTGTCCTGTTATGCCCATTGTGGGTTCTTCTGGCAGTGGATAGGGGTCAGAATGGGCACTCTGAATGGTTTGTAGCTATCCAGTTCCATATGAAGCAAGCTGCAATTCTTTGTGTGTTATTGCACACTTCTGTCACAATCAGCATTCATTTCTTCAGAATGTATACTACTGTAGCTCTTCTAGTGGTCTAGCCTTATTGATTTGGCCTAGAGTGGCTCAGATCCTTACACTTGCCCATTTTTCTTGCTTCCAACAAAACAACATCAAGAACTGTGTACTTTCTGCCTAATTTATCTCACCCCTTGACAGGTGCCTTCGTAACAAGATAATGAATTTCTTTAATGTTATTCCTGTCAGTGGTTTTAATGTTTTGGCTGACTGGTTTATCTTTAAGTAAGCAGTGAAGTCTTGTCCATCACAAATAATTCTTGCCATCTTCTTATGGATCTTGGTCTGTGTATCATTGTGGTGCCATGACAAATGATCTTGGCAAATAAATTTAAGCTTCATAAACTTAATCTAGTCTCAATTTAAATTTCATGTTTTGAGACAAACAAAATGATCTTACAACACTGCCAGAACTTTTTGCTTGTTTCAAGCATATTTCTTGCTCGAATAATCTGCCAATATAGTGACATAATTCACTCACACTGCCAAGAAGCTAGTGTCACTGGGCATTTAGAGCAGAAAATCATTGCCTTTCAAGTTTAGCTTTAGCTCTGGCACTTGTGTTAATCAACATTATTCTGCAGGTGCAGCACATAGAGACTAGATTGAAAAACACAGGAGGATTACTTTAATTAGAAAGAACACCATGCTAACCTTCAACTAGCACACAGTATTTACTGACTAGTGTCTGCATTCCAGTTTATAGCACCATTAGGGAAGGCCGCTGTGATAAACTCTGATCAAAGTAAAAAAAAAAAAAAAAAAAAAAAAAAAAGAAGGCTCCTGGGGGTGCACCTGTAGTGCTCCAAAATGCTCCCCCATAGGCGCCTGCAAGACTGAAATTTTGCAGAAAAAACCCAGTAATTATTGAAAATGGACCTTAATTTCCTATTATCGCCCTCATAAAGTTTGTGCTTGCTGAAACTGAGGAAACACCACCCCTAAAATCTGATTATGTCGAAAATGGAGAACTGGTGGAGCTGTCTGTAGGCACTTTGCTGATGAACAAACAACAGACATTAAAATACTATACTTAAAGGCATTTTATGGCACAGATGCTAGCATGGCTAACAACGAATGGAAGCTAAAAAGGCAGGAAATGAGGCAGGTATCATGACAATCCTCTGGGCAGTCTTGACAGATAAGATGGGCCAGCTAGCTTCCATACATTGTTAACCACATTAGTATTTGTACCTGATTAGCCCTCTAAGTAGTATGTAATGCAGAAATACAGTAAGGCAACATTAAGTGGACAGTGATAAGTGTGCAGGATGTTCCTCCCTCAGAGAATGAATTAATAATGCAAGAACACATTTGCAGTGCAAAGTAAGGACACTTGAATACAGCACTTTGGGTACTGTGAATTTTGAACAGATGCTGCAGCTAGAAGAGAGAAATAGTTTTTCAGAACCAAGACTCACTGCCAGATTTTTAATATATGTTTGTGTTAATGTGGACAAAACTTCTGGACAACAATTGTTCTTTACACTGGGAAATCTATATGTTTTATGTGAAGTTTCTTTTGCTATAGACTAGGATAGTCACAGCCCTGCAGAGTTTAGCATTTTCCTGTCTTTAAAATGTTTTCTACTGATCAGATAATTCCAAAGCCTTCATGCACCAACGAGGTGTTAAGCCACAAATACCTTAGGAACCCTAGACATTTGCTCATTGCTAACATTTTATCTGTAGCTAGTGTTACTGGGATGAGAATGAGGAAACACAAGAGTACTGTTAGTTCTGCTTCTATTTTGTCTCTTTTATTAATTATATTAAAATGATCTTTTAAGAATTATATTAAATGAAAGGCCTAGATACTGCTGTGGTTTCGGTCCATTACCTTTCAGTGGTCAACACAGTCAAAGCATTTGTGTATAGTATACATTTTATGTCATGGAATTTCACTATCAAAAGGTTACAGCAGAAAAGTACTGAACAATGCAGTGCCATGACCCTCCAGGATTTGCTAATTAGGCCCTTGAGGTGTATTCAAGTGCAGTGGTGCTGTCACCTTCTCCTTATCTTTACATTGATGTGATATGTTCAGGTTGACTGTTTTATGTATGACTGACATCCTCTGAACATACTGACGCTGGGGAGGGAGAAAACTAGTTATGGCCATTAAAAATACACAGAAAAACAAAGAAAAACAAATCTGAAGAGTTGACCATCCATAACCAGAGATGAGACCTGGTTATTGCAATACAAAACACAATGCACTGACAAATACAAACATACACACACCCAGGGGGGCTGCACACACATACAAGGGCTGCAACTGCTAATTATTTCTATATTTGATTCATTGTCTTAAACCAGTGTGCCTTCTGCCTTATTTCTTGCTTTGCACCTATTATAGTGCCCTATCACTCAAACGCTTTATTTCAGTTCTATTTTTAATGTGCTGACATGGTACATGGCACTAGTGGACACTTGCCATACAAGAGGAAGTGGAGAAAGATTATTCAGTGAGGAGTAGATTATTCAGTGAGAACACACTTGCTCTTGCCTAGACTAGCCTTAATGGGCTAATGAGACAATCTTTTTTAATTTAGCATAATGTGCCTACATGATGTATATAACTGGCTTTGCCTGATTAAGGTTTCAAGTTTAGAATGTGGTGTACTGTCCCTGTTTTTTGCTGCTGTGAAGGCCTTAACATGCTACATGGCTGGCTAGCAGAGTAAAGCAACAAAGCCACATCAGCAGTCAAAATGGAAAATGAAGCAATGATTTGGTCACGTTCTGCTGCTGAAGTGTACATTTATGTAGACTCAAAACTCTTACACCTCAAAGAGCTAATGTAATTTGTGATTATAACGTCCTTGATGGCACAGGGATACCACAAGGGCAAATGGCGAGTTCACCTTGACAAAGGCATATAAAAATTTCTTCTGTTATGATGCAAAAAGCTTGGCCCCTTCCTAATCTCCCCATTATACAAAACTGGGCCTAAAACTGGGGTTTAAAGTGTTCAAATAT
The DNA here is from genome assembly GCA_037974365.1 of Hydrocynus forskahlii. NCBI lineage: Eukaryota > Metazoa > Chordata > Actinopteri > Characiformes > Alestidae > Hydrocynus > Hydrocynus forskahlii. The sequence goes on along the minus strand of JBBPCX010000135.1, from coordinate 29,845,647 downwards.
ACAGCAGCAATTACACTGCCCTCCATAATTACTGGCACCCCTGGTTAAGATGTGTTCTTTAGCTTCTAATAAATTCAGTTTAGTTCTAAATAATATAGGACCACAATGAAAAAAGAGGATAATCCAACCTTTAATTCAAGTGCATTTATTCAGTGGGGGAAAAAATCGCACATTAAGAAATAAGTATTTTACATCAAATCATGTGTGCCACAATTATTAGCACCCCTGATGTTAATACTTTGTACAACGTCCTTTTGCCAAAAACAGCACCTAATCTTCTCCCATAATGTTTCACAAGATGGGAGAATAGAGAAAGAGGGTTCTTCGACCATTCCTCTTTGCACAATCTCTCTAAATCATCCAACGACCTGGGTCTTCTCCTCTGCACTCTCCTCTTCAGCTCACTACACAGGTTTTCAATGGGGTTGAGGTCTGGGGATTGAGATGACCATGGGAGGAGCTTGATGCTGTGTCTGGTGAACCATTTCTGTGTAGATTTGGCCACCAGATTTTCGGGCAGAGGCCACCAGATTTTGCTTTAAAATGTCCTGGTATTTCAAAGCATTCATGATGCCATGCAACCTAACAAGGTCCCCAGGGCCTCTGGAAGAGAAACAGGCCCGCAGCATCACCGATCCTCCCCCATACTTCACAGTGGGCATGAGGTGCTTTTCTGCAAATTCATCTTTTGTGTTCCGCCAGACCCACTTAGAAAGTTTGTTGCCAAAAATCTTGGTCTCATCAGACCAAAGCACACGGTCCCAGCTGAAGCCCCAGTACGGCTTAGCAAACTCCAGACGTTTGCGTTTATGATTGTGAGTGAGAAAAGGTTTTTTCCATGCATGCCTCCCAAACAGCTTGTTGGCATGTAGATAGCGCCTGATGGCTGTTTTGGAGACTTTGTGACCCCAAGATGCTACCATTTGTTGCAATTCTTTAACAGTGAGCTTTGGAGAACTTTTTATTTCTCTTACCATCCTCCTCGCTGTGCGTGGAGGCAAAATAAACTTGTGTCCTCATCCAGGCTTGTTTACCACTGTTCCAGTTGTTTTAAACTTCTTAATGATTCCTCTGACAGTAGATATGGGCAGTTGCAGGCGGGTGGCTGTTTTCTTGTAGCCATTGCCTGACTTGTGAAGGTCGACACAAATCTGCCTTACTTGAATGGTGTGTTCCTTTGTCTTTCCCATGTTAAAGAGTGGATAAGAGAAATGGCCTCTATGTCACGTCATATTTATACCCCAGGGAAACAGGAAGTGATGAATTACTAATTAAATGTTCCTAGAACTTTGTAAACTACTGTAGAAATGACAGAAATACTTCAATTACATTTATTTCCTAGGAATTGTTAGGGGTGCCAATAATTGTGGAAAAGGTGATTGTATGAAAAATAATTATTTCTTAGTCAGGGATTTTTTTTTCCCCCTTAAAATTCACTTGAGTTGAAGGTTACATTTTTCTACAATTTTCAGTGTGAGAGTATGTTTCTGCAATAAAAATGAATTTATTTTAAGGCTTTTAACACATCTTAACCAGGGGTGCCAATAATTATGGAGGGCAGTGTAAATATTAAATGTTGTGTGGTGTTCTGTTGTCTGTATTAAAAGGATTAACGGTCCCACTTTATATTAAGTGTCCCTAATAAATGTATTTTAACGATGCATTCAGAAACAGGGTAACTACTGGTGATTTATTTACTGTTACAGGTGGATTACAATGGATTACAACAGTAATCCATCTGTAACAGGAAATACATCTCCAGTAGTTACACTGCATTTGCATAAATGTCTACTGTGTAACTACACCGCTATTAGGGACACTTAATATAAATCGATTTAAAGTAGTGACCAGAAGCTCCATAGGAGCGCAATCTCTCCTGTCTGATTAACCCAGAAGACACTATTAAGTGGCATCTCTCTTCAGTAGCAATTCTTACACTTCTTATAGTGTAAAAGAGTCTGTCAGAATGTCTGTGTGGATCATTTGAATATTATAAAGCATTAAAATGCACTTTTTAAATCAAACAATAGAAGCCATATCACCCGTTATAATTCCTGCACTTCCTTTTAATCTGTCAGGATGACTGTGTGGCTTATATGAACATTATAGAGCATAATGGAGTTCTAATTTTTCTTTTTTCCAAAATGTATGCTGTCAATGATTTATCGGCTTTGTCGACTATTTGTTGCAGCCCTAACATGCATACACACATACACACACCAGGAGAAAGGCCTCAACATAGCAGATCAAGAACAGCCTTTTTTGAAGGCACATACAAAACTCTTTCGCTTTTCCAGGCAGAGATGCATCCTCTACAAAACTGCAGAAAGGAAGAGTCACATGAGCAGTCGAGTGAAAGAGAAGGCGGAGGGGTTTGGGGTTGGGTGGGCGGCCGATGGAAAGATAGAAAAAACATCTAATCCTTTAAAAATAGACACACAACCACAGAGCATACACAGACACAGACACATTGAACACGGCGTCAGTATGTGGAAAAATGCAGCAAATCTCAGCAACACAAACCAAACTTACCCGCTGATACAGAATCAGATGAGGAGAGGAGAGATAAAGAGAGAAAGATAAAAAGGTGAGATCAAAAGAAAGAGAGAGGGAAAGAGAGTGAGAGGGAGAGGGAGAGAGAGAGAAAAGAGAGAGAGAGAGTAATGGGAGACAAAAATTAAATGTTTGTTATTGAGCATACTGTATGTACAGTACATTTTGTCTCTTTAATCTTAATTCACTATAATACACTAAACGTGCACTAGCATTTCAACTCCTGCATTACTAAAGGCACTTGGGTGCAAATGTATCTTTTTTGAGTTTTGATTAGTTTGACTTATTCATAAACCTTTAGTTACATGGCAATAGTTCTGATCATACAGCATGCAAAAAAAAAAATGAATGTGCAATGGAACAATGGACACTAGCATACGTCATGTTACAACGTAATATAATAAAAACAAAAATAGCAAGTCATTTCGCCCTTGGCACAAACACAGTGAACAGAGTGTTATTTATCAGGCAGCATCAGGTACATGCTCTGAAGGCATCAACACAACAACCCATGACCAAACAAGCACTCAGTCCAGCTGCTGTGGGGAGAACAACACACCTCCGGTGTTATTACCGCAATCACACATATTCACAAACACATAATTCTATGTTCTATGCTGTTATGTGCTATGATAAACATTTGATGTTGGGTTCTATGATATAATGTAAAATGACCCAGGATATCATGGTAAAAATAGATCTAACTGGAACACTGCAATTTACAAAGGTATATTTGTACACCTAACTACTGCAAACGTACCTGCTACTCATGAGCACTTTATATACTTTTATGCTTTATACACACTGGTTGATAGGTTGCATTCTATGATTCTGTAAAATAAGGTTTTATGGTTATCGCAGTTGATGGTTTGACAGAAAAATGACCTCATGAGCTCAGGGTGAAAGGCAGCAGAGGACAGCTACGGTTAATATACATACTACTTTGTCATGTTTCCATGCATTTGCACTGCAAAAGATTATTTTTACTTCTGTCTGATCTGAAGATACCACAGTATCCTTGATTTAACAGAAAGTGAAAGTTCAACTACAGAAACACTCCAGAAGAATTTAGGGTTTTCCATGGTTTAGTAATCCTGCAGTTAGGTGTGTTAAAATGCAAATAATGAACGAAAGCAGTAAACACATCAGCTAAATCACATTATGTATCTAACAATTTACACTAAAAAATTGTGCAGTTATTTATTTGGTTATTGTTTATTTGGGCTTGAGCTGTTTCTGTCTTCTGTCTTCTCATCTATCTTTGCTAACATTTGCAGTTATAGCTAACATTATTCAAAAAGCATCAAAAACAGTATTTACTGAATTATTTACTCTTCCTGGTGGAGATACAATCACCAAGCACTATTATGGCTAAGTAGAAACCACATTGGAAACTAGACTGTTGATGTTACAGTTGTTACTATTGAAAATGATAACTTTCATTTAAATACCCACAACCATAGCAAGGATTAAGCGGTTACAGAAAATTGAATGAATGAACTTTCATTTAAAAGGCTAGAAAAGTAGCTAATGCTACTGTTATCAGCCTCTGTATTAGGAATGTTCCATTACCCCACATAGTTTTGCCATTGGCTATGGCCCTTCAGTACTGGAGACTGAGATGCTTTGTTAAAAAATTAGTTCTAAGGAGGAACTAGCACAAGGGGGAACTGGCAGTAAAATTTTCGTCACGTGTATTAATGTAGAAACCATTTGACAACTACAGTGGGGAATCATAACGCTGGGGCACATTGCAACAAAACAACTGTTGTTTTCATAGGTTTGGGGTCTGGTTTTCCACTGCTGTGTACATACTCTGTTACATGTTCGGTTCAAATACACAATATGTAATTATTTTAATAATTGTGTTTAATGTACAGTTATTGAAATGTAATTTTATGTCTCGTACTGCACTCATATTGTACTGCCGTGTTTAATTACAGTATGTGAGGTCAGTGTGTGTTACGCTTTCAGTTACGCTTTTCCTAGATACAAATAACCACCAGGCCATCTTTTGGATCAATACATAAACAATATTATTTTTAAGTGTTTGTGTGTGTAACACTCACTTCTTCTTCAGCCTGCGGTCCTTCTCGGCCTGAGTGCCCAGTTTACCCACAGCAAGGTCCTGACCCAGCAACTCAGGGTCAGATATGTTTCCTAGCAGAGGAGAGGATTCATCAGTATATAAACAGAGAGAGAGAGAGAGAGAGAGAGAGAGAGAGAGAAAGAAAGGGAGAAAGATAATTTTGTACCTTGTCCTGGTCCCATTAGTTCTTTCCCCAGCTGTCCAAGTCTGGCTTTCTCTTTTTTCCCAAACAACCGGCCAATGGAGGACTTTATTCCTTTTTTCTTCGGTTGTTTGTGGAGAGAGTCCTGGCTGCTTGCAACACTGCTTAGTGCACTGGCTTCAGTCTCTAATGTAGAAGCCAGACTGCACACCACACACAGAAGTAAGGACAGAATTCAGGCTGGCTGGAACTGCTGTTTTTAGCTATGCAAAATACTTTTTTATAGAGAACAGTGTGTCTAACAGTGTCAGAAAGCACTCGCAAAACTAATACCATAGCAACAACATGATTAGATTGCGCAGGGCCCTGCTTACCACTGTTAATACAAACCAGATTTATGTGATGTTACCTTAAATTAAGTCAATCAACCAAGATGTCTGAAGTTTGCTTCTTTAGTTTTGCACTGCAGCTACGAGGCTGATATATCTAGCAATGGAAGCTTACATTCAACCAATTAGTGTTTTGCAAACTGCCTGATTACAACCATCACACACTCGCCTCAAACTGTTGTCACATTCTACTGCAAAAAAGTGGTTATTTCTGTGTAACAATGTCCTCATCTGCATCAGTGATTTCTCTGTGAGTTCTCAGAACTATTGTTGTGATAGTTTTCTATTTTAAGAATATGCTCTTACAAAGGCATAAAAATATTCTTTTACAGTGTAATCTCATAAACTACCTTTTTGATCATGCAAACACATAGTATTATTGCAATATAACAGTGGTCACACACTGCAGTTTAACATTAACCAGACATTGGTTTGAAAAAATTACGGTGAGAGAACCATTAGACCCGATTATACATGCTGAACTTGATGAAATTATTTAACTGTGATTAACATGGGTGCACAGATTAAAAAAAAAACAAAAAAACATTTTTTTTGGACCCAGCGTGTGGTTTCTGACATTGTATAACATACTGTTTTGCAGGCTTCAGTATGCTAATTGGTGGGATAAAGTATAACTGTAGCCTTCTCTGATTGACTGAGCAAAAGGGGAAAATATGTAAACTTGATTTTCTACCACATTATCACCTTAGGGGTTGAGATAAATGTGGATCATTTTAAAACAGCATATGTGTAACACACTCACCGTGCGTCATTGTGAGAGGATGCTGGAAGTGTATGTGTCATGCGGACTTGGCGAGGTGTCGGAGGGGGGGAGGTTTCGCACTTTATCGTTGCTTTATCCTCTCGACCATCCTCATCTACTGCTGCAATCTAAACACACAAAACGCATGTGCACACACACACACACAAAATCACATGCATGCATCTCTACAGAACTGTAATATAAACATCGTGGTATTTAGTTGCTGTACCTTTCTCCTGTGTTTCCTCAGGTCACTGGGCTGGAACACACAGAAGAGGGACATTCATTTAATTGCACGGCAGTGCAACATATCTTAATGTAAATATGTACGTACACATTGTGTGAAAGAAGCGCTCACTCAAACCTTTGGTAGACTTGGTTAAACCTACTAGAATTCAAAAACCTAATTTTACATTTATTTTGGTAACTTTATGAATTCAGCACAAAGTGTGCTACATAGTTGTGATCTTTAAAGAGTTTTTTTTTATTATAGGTGGGAGTTGTGAGAGAGGGATGTTAAAGATAATTATTGATCAATGTGCCCACTGTTCCACAATAAAATAATCAAAACTCAATTGACATTGTAGAGGTGGGGAAAAGTTACAACAACTTGCTTGGTCAAACAACCCATGTTCAGTCATAGGATGGTTCTTAGAACATGCTTCCAGTATGCTGGCTTTATTTGCTTTTTCTTTAGCAATGACCCCCTAGGGAAAATGGTCTAATCCAGTTGTGCATCAAGTTAAATCTAGCCAATCACATTGTTAACAATTGTCTGCAACGCTAAGTGTACTTAAGAATGGTAGAAACTCTTTTTATATTTTTGTAGTGTGTGCTTTTTATACTATACTGTTGTGTATAGCTTTATTCTGTTGTTTTTGCTGCTTTTACCTTTGTACTGTCCACTTTCTGCCGTAACAATGTAAATTTCCCACTAGTGGGACTAATAAAGGTTTATTTTATCTTATACCCTTGAACCCTTTTGTTCAGTTAACTTTCAGTCAACTTGAAAAACTGAAAGGTTGATGCTGAATCCTTCAAGTGTCAATTAAAAAAAATTGTTTATGAAATTACTTTGTACTGAAAAATATGTTCAAACACTGAAATTCACAAAAAATAGAAGGTAGAAAATTAGTAGAAATGAGATCTCTTCAATTTCAATGTAGCATTGAAAGGCTTCCCCAGCAATTTTGACCAGAATAATTAGCATGACATGAGGTGCCACAGCAGTTCATTTGGTGTTTTTCTTAACACAAATGTATGGATACTGGAGAATTAGGAAATAAAAAGACAAAACGAGCTTGTATAAACATGAAATAAATGGCAACTGTGATGCTGTGCTGGTTGCTGGCAAAATTAAATTTCCCCCCAAACATCAATCAATGCTTCAAAAAACAAGCAATGCTTGTTTTCATTATTTTGACCTTTAGAATATATTTTATATGTTTGAGTGCATGTGTGTGTGTGTATGTGAACACATATTGCTGAATGTGTGAATGTCTGTGTACCAGTGTCATGACGCCCATGCGCTCCATGTCGCGCGCAGGGCTGCGAGGGGTAAGTTTGGGGGTTGAATGGCCGCTCGGTGGTGATGAAGAGGCCAGTGATGAAGCTGTAGCTGAGGCGGTGATGGAAGCTGCAGGATGATGAGCTCGAGCCAGATTTAATCCCTCCAAACTCACACTCGCCACGCGGTTTTCTATCTCTTCTGCACGCAGCTCTGTCGACTCCTTCTCCTCCTGAATCAGCCTTCAGATGAACACAGCAACAAACACACACATTTCAGGTCCCTCCTGAAGAACATTTATCTTAAATGTAGTCAACCAACCTAGACATGTTTGGTGTCTGCAGTTTGTTTAGCACTGGATCTATTAGGCTAATGACGCAAACAATTAATGTTATCGTATGACACCTGTACATCTGCAACACTGTGTGAATAATATGATCTATAAACATGGATATAAATTGTCTATGTGAAATACATTTGGCCCTTTTATAGATTATATAGATAACATAAAACTACAGATAACTTAGGAACTCATATAGTACAAGGGTATAGTGACTTGCAGCTCAAGCCAGGCTATTTATTGGATGTTGGCTACATTAGCATTGTAACTTCAGAACAAAACTCAGTTGACTGAGTAAAGTTGTTGTTGTTTCCTTTATATTTTTGCCAATTTTTTTTTTTATTAGTACAAAACAAAAACATATGTAGACTCTGCCTCCGAACCTGCCTCCAAAGAATGTAAATCAAATGTAATATATGTTGTAATTATATGATTATTTATGTAATTAGGTAATTATGTAATGTTCATTGAATTTAGTAAATGGCAATTATATCAGATGAGTGGAAAGAACGTACATAGTGCAGGAGTTTATTCTGACTATATTTCATAGTTATAAGTAAGTCAGATCAATGTCACAGAATGTCTACATTTTGCCATTTATTAATGAGTAAACAAAGATTTTTTTATGAACACAGACAGCAAATGAGTTGGAAATGAAGCGGAAAAACAGGCACAATGAGAATATATGAAAATGGAAAAATAAAAAACATAACATGAAAAATCACAACCAAATGAATAAAGCATCCACAGTACACTTGTGGATTTGAACACTGAGCTTTTAGTTGTTTTTTTAATCACAAAGAACCCTCAGGCTCTCAGAGAAATATGAACTTTCTGGGTGTTGGGTCTTGAAGTGTAGCATCCAGTGAAGATTACCACGAGACTTTGAGAAGAGATTTTATCAAGAAGTGCAAAGGCCCTCTATTAAAACAGTAAACAACCACATACATTGCAAAACCTTGTCTTCCTTTGACATTTGAATTTTCTTGTTGTTTCTTTTAAATTTAGCAAAAAACAGCCTTGAAATGGCAATTTAGCATAAAGCAGTGTCATTAATGAGCTAATGCTTTGAGTTTAGCGTGATTAAAGTGTTTAGCCGGAAAAGAAAAGCTTGTTTTGTTTACATTTTGTTTAAAAAGTGAATTGACAGTTTTCTTTTAAAAACCATTCTCAACAGCACATACTGAAACTCTTTCGGTCCAAAGGTGCTTTAAACGTCTAAACTCTAAACACCTTAAGTGCTGAGGAGTGCTGCCATCACTACAAGGGGGATATAATTTATGCTTTTTGCCTTTATTCCAAATTTGGCACTGCCACTTCTGCTGTAGCACAATTACAGGTGTGATAAATCAAATAAATCTTATTACACTTGAAAATGGTAATATGTGTACAACTGTCCTAAGCACTGACCGTATTTCTTTGTTTATGGCATCCAGCTGTTCCTGCAGCATCATGGCAAGCGTTTGTGCATCAGAGTGACCACCAGGGGACAGGAGGTCCATCGAGCTGAACAGGGTCTCCCGGTCATCATCATCAATGTCCGACATTTCTGTATCACTCTCAAATGGATGGCTACCCAGAACGCCAAGCTGCTGCGACCTCCATTCATGCTCACCCAGAGACTTTGCCTGAAGGGGGGAGGTAGCACATCTGTCAAAGTCTCTCAGAATAATTGTTTGGCTCATGAACATTTTAGATGATTATAATAAAGAGTGCCTTTTAAATTTTAAATTAAAATTAAACAATAGCAGCTAAATCAACTCCCACACTTCCTAGAGTTTTTTACAATCTTTAGAACGATGGTGTGCATCACATTTTCATAATAGAGAATTAAAGAGCATTTGACTTCTTGACATCTTGACTTCATTCCATAATTCACATTGTCGACAGCTAATTGTTTTTCTTGATGCATTACTGGACTGCAGTACTTCAGTGCATAATAACCTTCTGCTCGTCCCTGCGGAGGCCCACACGACCTCTCCGTGGTCGACGGATGACCTTGGCTGAGCGGTAGTGGTCAGACTGAGTCTCAGCTAGAGAACCCAGAGAGTAACGCAGCTCTGTGGATGCATCCAAGTGAGACCTGGGACACACAAACATATTCAAGCACATAAACAGAAATGACACCTTCTTTCTTTTTTTGCCTCTTTCAGGTCTTAGTCAGGCTTTCTTGATCTCTTTCTCACTCTCTCACACTCTCTCTCACCGTGACAGCGTTGGATCTGTCAGTGACCCCGCTCTAAGCCGGAACTGGTCAAGCTCCACCCTTAGCTTGTCAATCTCCTCAGCCAGATGATTCTACAGATGCCAAACACATCCAGTATCTGTTACTGTAGGCAAATACACTTTTTCATAGATACTGTAGCTACAAAAAAAATCATTTTACTCTTTGCAAAAACCCCAACTTACAAGTGATCTTTCCTAAAAGAAAATTACTTTAAAATTTGATTTCTCAATAGGCTGAAAGGGACAGTTTTTGCCAGCATTCAGCATCTTTTATTATATCAGCATCATATTATTCATTTCCAGGATTCCTTTAACATTTGGAATTTAACTGAAATTTTTATTACACTGTTTAAGATGTTTTCCATTACCACACATATATACCATGCTTAGTTCAGAAAATTAATGGATATAACCACATTTTGGGTACCTTTTCATGAATGGAGTCTTCAAGCTGTTTCCTGTAGCTCTCTGAGTCTTGTATTAAAACATTCTTAAAAACACAATAAAGGGTAAAAGAGTTACAAAGCCATATTTAGTACAGTTCAGAAAGGGAAAGCTTCCTTTAGTGCTGCATTATTAAAACAGTGAGGTTGTCATTATTACAGTCATTAATAATAGATAAAGAGACTTTAACATTATATGATGTAAGTATGAGAATTTTCCAGAAATGTCCTTCTCTGGTGAAAGTAATGCAGAGGACACTTAGTTCATAAAAAGTAAAGTTTTCTGGCAGTCAAGAGAATACATTTTTGCTGGAAGCATTAATAACTATATGCCCTTTTTAATGCTCAGTTAGAAGTACGTATGAATAGCATTATGAACCTTAAAGAAAACATCGAAATCCACCCAACACTGTACAGAAAGCATTGTCATTTCTGCCACAATCTTCCCGTATTTTAGATGAGTTACTCAAAAGCACAGTCTACTGTACTTTATTAACACTAACACTGAAAATGGTTAGACCTTTTCCTCACCCTGTCTAGAGAATATTACACACAGCACCACCTAGTCTACTACATGAGCACCTGTTCAACAACCGCCATCTGGTGTTCAAAGAATGGTTGCTAACACTGGACTGAGGAACATAATAATGAAAACTCCACAACTGTGCATTATAGTTTTCCAAAACTTGTTTAACCCTGATCACAATTGTCTTCTTTCTATTATACAAGTCTACATTTCAGCGTGAACACACCTTCTCCTCGAGCGCTGCCATCCTCTCTTTCAGATGGAGCTGGAGTCGCTCATTTGACTCTGTAAGCAGGCGGTCCACTGTGTCTGACAGACGCTTATTGTGTTCTTCATTCATTTTCTCTCTCTGACGGGCCTGGAAAGAACAAATATGTACAACTGGAAACTGTCAAGTACATTTGGAAACTATCCTACAGTGTACTAGCCATTTCTTTGTACTTTTTTCTTTTGAACATTTTGGTTTATTAACATAGCTTTTCTTTCTCATGTATCTTAACCCTTTTTTACGTGCAATGGGGTTAGAGTCACACAGTAGTTCCATAGTGCTTAAAGAATAATTCATAGCAGCTGGTGGAAAAATCATACAAAATCATACAATCATACAATTTTCATAGTAGTTACTGGTTACTTCATAGTAGTTAGTGACAAATTCATGGTAGTTACTGAATAATGTATGAGTTAAATAATTACTGACAGTTATTAAATAATTAATCAGTTATCGTCATAATTGAATAGTTCATAGTAAATGCTGAATAATTTATAGTAATTACCAGCCATTTTATGTTACTAACTGAAGAGTGGTTACTGAATATTAAGATTAAAAAACTATACAGTCAGCCTCTATTTTAAGGGGTAACCTAGGAAGAATGCTGTACGAACCATTATCCTGTTTATGACTTCATTTGTGAGGTAAATCATTTTGTAACGATTGGTGTTTTACAGATGTTAGTGAATGTGTCTGATAGGGCTGGTGAGTGATACACTACGATAAGAAAATGTAGGGTCGTAGGTTAGCATTAGGGTTATAGTTACTCTTGTAATAATGCACTGTATGTTTTTAATACATACTCTCAAGAGCTCCTGGTTCTTCTCCTCCAACTGTCCTTCTAACTGCCGCATCCGTTCCTCAATACTTCCATGCCTTTCCTCTGCCTGCAGGGCACACGCACACACATCAAAACATACGCAGGTTTCAAATTTGTGTGGTATACATTTCTATTACTTGTAAACTGCTAAAGAAGCAAGCTTTCTACATCAGAGACGTTGTTTTTTTACATCAGAGACGTTGTTTTAACTTAAAAAAGGTTAGTAACAAGGTTGTCCTAAAATTTCAAGCATCAGTTTGTTTTGCTGTGTGTGTGTGTGTGTGTGTGTGTGTGTGTGTGTGTGTGTGTGTGTGTGTGTGTGAGAGAGAGAGTGTGTGTGTGT
>JBBPCX010000135.1:29788811-29826879 GCA_037974365.1 Hydrocynus forskahlii | reverse complement strand
GTCCTGATTTAATTAAACCCTTGTTTTGCCTTTACGTTGGTCTGTGTGCGTCATCCCTTTCCCTCTCGCCCGTAACAGCCAATAACTAAACCTCACCAACAAATAAACTTCTAGCACCCCACACTCATTACTGCTTGAAGCCACACCCACTTTCACTTAGTAACTTAAAGAAAGGTACTAATAAGTATTGTTCAGGAAATAGTAAAGGTATGAGTGTTGAAAGATTTTTGAATGATACGCCCTAATACTGATCAGTTCTAGTTGTTGTGCGCCTGCATGTAACTGCACTGAGTTCCATACCTGTTGTGCTACTCCACCTTTTTAGATATCTTTTGATAGATACCCACCAATACTCACCGTTTTTTATTGGATGATCTGAAAAAATCTCTTTAATGCTTAGGTTGTATGCGTTTCTTTATGTATAATAACTTAAATTGTAAATTTGCTACCCTGTAATGACCAAAAGGAAGATGGTTCCCCTTTAAAGTTTAAATGTTTCTGCCTCATGCTCTTAGGGAGTTTCTCTTTTTGAGTCTTGGTTCCTCTCAGTGTTTCTTCCTCGTGCCTTTAAGTCACTTATTGCTGACTAACATGCACATATATAAATTTGTTAATTCTTTCATTCATTCGTTCATTTTTTGTCTCAAAACCATTTGTAGGGTAGAGTTGCTAAGGAAGCTGTGAGTTCTGAGAAGAAATGTTTTACCTGAGCAACAGGAACTGGTGAGTCTCTGGGTAGTTCAGGCAGCGGTCTAAATGCCTGTTCGGGTGCCTCAGCTGCTGGGATGGGGGGAAGCTTCCGCTCCTGAACGTCCTCTTTAATGCTCTGCAGTGTAACATACAAACATACATCAGTCCACACTTTATGCATATTTTGATACACATTGTATTCTTAATATTATTCAGTGACAAGTCTATTAGTACGTTTGAAAGTTTACACATCTGCCAAATGACACATTTTGAAAAGAAGTGAACCACTTTTTACACCTCTGCATGGAATAAACTTAAATATGACAAATGTCTGATAAATCTTCTTGATTTATCCAACTTATTTTATTTTTCAGTTCTATTGCGAACTGTATGGCTGTGACATAAAACCAGAGCGTAAAATATAACCCCTGTGTTTAACAATTGGTAAGATTGGTTATTCTATTGAAATTCTTCTCCTTTTAGCTCAAACATACATTTTGTGATCATAGTAAAAAGTTTTTTTTGCTTCATTTGACTACAGCACTTGATTCCAGATTTGAACCTGATTTGACATGTTGTATACTTTTAATGTAAATGTGGGGGTTTTGCTTTGTATACCTAAACAGTCTATGAGCAGAGATATTTTTTTTTGTCATTAACATCTTTTCTCGAATCCAACAGTTGTCCTTAACAAAAAAAATAGCTCTGAGATATTAGACTGAAAAAGTGCCTAAAATTATAGTGTTTTTTTATTTAGTATATTTAAATTCAGCACATAAATGGGTAATGTGCATTAACATTTGTGGAACTGTGTCGTGCTGATGTATTAACTTCTTAAAAAATCAACAAAACATGTAATTTGATCCCATACAAACAAATGATTTAGTAATTGAGAAGTAACTGTTCAGTAACTATGAAACAAATGTGTATGTTATGCATAACTGAGAATGAGGTTAAAAATACATTTGAGTTATAAGGTGTGTATTAATGTAAAATGTCTTTAACAGCTAAAAGTGAGGTGAGAAGCACACAGAAATCCATCAACTGAATTGAGTAAGTATAGTGAAAAAGTAGCTCAAATACAGCAAGTCCAGTGTGTGAGACATGTGAACCTCTTGTCTATTTTGCGCCTCCTCTCTCTCTCTCTTCTCTCTGGCTTGTCTTCTTGCTCGCTCTTCCTCTGCTCTCTTCCTGTTCTCCTCCTCAGATGCTTTGGCTATGTTCTCAAATCGTGCTTTCAGACTTCCAGCACCAGCACTTGCTACACATACACATACACCACAGGCATAAATTAGTAAAAACAAACAAGCCAACAAACAAACAAATAAGATTAACATTAGGTTAACATTTTCACATATAGCAACTTAGGAGTTACACAAGTAAACTGAAAATGAACAGCTATAATCTGTAATACCACATTAAAGCAACAGTTGGACCAAAGTACAGACAAAATACAAGATTCAAGAAACCTGCTGCTATATAGTCTGGTTTGAGGTGTGCAATTTGCATCATGATAATTAGTGGTGTATTCCATTATTTAAGAGATATTCAGGCATACATACAGTTTCAGGAATTTTAAGCAGTATATAGGTGACATAGAATAAAGTCATGAAATATTTAGATAATTTTTCAACATTTAGCATAATTTACATCAAACAGATTGCTATGATGTGGTGAGAGACAGCAATACATACAGTACAGATAACTGTCACATCAAACCACTGATGCATACCCTTTTGTCTCTGGATCCTTCTGGACCAGTAAGATGTAAAGTGAAAAATCCGATTTTGATTGATATGTGGCATGAAACAGATATACATGACACTCAAAACACACCAAGTGAAAGATATTATGCATTAAATACATAGGACATTATGGTTTGGGGCAAAAAAACTAGCGTACTCTTTATACACTCTTCGTCAATTTCTAGGGAAGTGATTTTGCTCATGGCCATGAAAATGTGTTAACAGTGCCCAGCTACTGCAGATAAATTAGTATAAAAATACAAACTCCACTTTAATTTTATTTAATTGCTTTTCTGCAGTTGTAATTAAATAGTCCGGAAATCTGTACTTGCTGCAGGACCATTCAGACCTCAACTTGTGTTGTAAAAGTGTGTACATGTGATTATTTGACACACAGTAAGTAATTTTAACAGTAAGCAGTGAAAGCACTGTATTTACAGAAGTGACCTATGTATGACACTTACAGGTCTCGAGTGGCAGAGTCTTTTCATAAGACGAGGTGGGCGACTCCATTTCACTGAAAGATGCTGCGCTCTGTGATTAGAAAAATTCAAATAATTGCACTCCAAAAAGCAGTTAAGAGATACTTATCGCAAACCATCCCCTAAGGGCCAGCTCCTGTTATTAAACAGATTTACCTTATCCATGCGGTCTGACTGAACACCATACTGTCCTCCAAAACCCTTGGCATAGTCTGAAAGAGTAAACAAGCAGATGAGTCATGAGTGGATAGAGTAGTGGATAACACTGTTGCTCTTCACTTGGCAGACTGGGGTTTGACTCCCTGCCCAGAACAAGAACTCCTTGTTATACCAATAACCTTTGGGCAAGACTCCCATCTCTACATGTGCCTATAACTGTTTGTAACATCCTTAAATTGTGAGTCTCTCTGGATAAGATCTCCTACCAAATGCCAGAAATGTAAATTAGATTTGGAAAGTAAATGTAATGTAGATTTGCTACCTGAAAATTAACTTTACAATGTAAAAAAAGGAGCCAGTGTTTTAACTGAAAAAAGTACCCAGGTGTGTGTGTGTGTGTGTGTGTGTGTGCTGCATGTGTGTGAATGTAATGCACAGAATGAATCATACACAGCAGAATTTTTAAACATTCTGTGCACCCACTGTCCACTCTATTAGACACATCTAGCTTCCAGTCCATCAACACTGGTCAGTTTCTGGACACTGTTGGCTATATAGTTTTGGGCTTTAGACCAGGGGTGATAACTCCGGTCCTGGAGGACCGGTATCCAGCACAGTCTGATGGTTCTCCTTCACACATTCACTAAACCTGACAATTAACTGCTGAGGTGAACCAGGTGTTTCTGAGCAGGGAAATCACCAAAACGTGCTGGACCACGGCCCTCCAGGACTGGAGTTCGACACCCCTGCTTTAGACTATTCTCAGCCCAGCAGTGACACTGAGGTGTTTAAAAGTCAGCAGCAATCCTGTGTGTGTAGATGTGACTAATAAAGTTGCTTTTCAGTGTACTTTTATAAATACACATCACACTGTGGTGCAAAAACTACAATACATATCATTTCCTAAAGTTTGTGCATTGTTGCATCCCTCATCTCTATGATAAGAATCACATTACCTTTCTGTGACTCGTGTTTCTCAGTTTCTCCTTTATAGTCGTAACCTAAGGCAGCTTTGTCCACCTTCTCTGTCTCCACACCATACTTGCCCCCAAAGCCCTTTGAGTAATCTATTATAGATTATAGAAAAATCTGCATCAACTGATTACATAGGTGTGTGTCCCAGGCAAAGAAAGCAAAAGACAACAAGAAACAGAAATAAAGGCAAAAAGTTGCTTGAGCGAAAGGTGCACTTCATTTAACATTGTTCAAATACATATGAACTAATGGAATTAATAAATCATATACAAACTACTTTTTGGATGACAGAATAAAAGGCTCTCTACATTACTTCACTCTGATGGTTCTATATAGTACTAAAAAGGATTGCCTAATTACAATAGTGGGATCCTTTTTGGTGCTATACAGAACCATTAAAAAAAACATTGTTTAAGAACCCTATACATAAAGGTCTCAACTGTAGAGAAGAAAGATAAACTAAAGGACCATTTATGCATTGAACTAGAGCTATCAGTCCCCATAGCCTTAGATAAAACACTGCCTTGAAGAACCTCCATTTTAAGGCGCACCTTTCTGTGACTGATGTTTCTCTGTTTCTCCTGTATAGTCGTAACCCAGGGCAGCTTTGTCCACCTTCTCTCTCTCCACTCCATACTTCCCTCCAAATCCCTTTGAGTAATCTAATACAGATTAAAGAAAAAAGTATTAGACTTAGACTATAAGACTATTAATACTTAGATGCTTCAAAATAGTGCACATATCAAAATCTTTTTAATTATGATGAATAAACCGAAGGTAAATGTTTTATTATTTATTATATAAACATAAAATCATTCTGATTATGTCACATGACTGCATTTGACTCAGTCCTAAAGAAAATCAGACAAGAAAAATGTTTCTCTTTGTCTTGCTCTTGCTATATGTGGAAAAGCTGAATGAGTTCGTTTAGATATTTGGCTTGTCATTCCTCACCCAATGGACAAGAGAGAGAGAGCGACCATTTGAAGTGAAAAGTGAAAGTGACCATTCTGTCATACATGAGCAACAAAGCACACAGTGTGAACAGCACAAAATTCTTCCTCTGTATTTAAACAATTCACCAAGTGAAGCAGCAGGCAGCCAGGAACACAGCACCCGGGGAGCAGTGTGTGGGCGGTACCTTGCTCAAGGATACCTCAGAGGTGCCACTAGCAGTCTTGGGAATTGAAACCATGACTTCCTGATCGTACAGCAAATGCCCTAACCACCAGGCTACCAGCATTTGAGGCTGCAACAAAAACTGTAGCTAAATTTTTTCTGTATATAATAAATAAAGTATTTAAAGCACATCATATTGAGGCTCAACAGTTTTTTTATGGGATTACAAAGCAAGAGAAAACAAGATAAGAAAGAGATCAAGGTACAAAACTTGATCAATAATTTCAATTCATTTTGTATTCTTGTAAGAAAAACTCCCCTTTTCTGTTACATACATTTTCTCTTAATTCTCAGAAGTTAAAAAACGCAGGTTGTAATTTTATATGAATACTCAATACAAGTGGAGAAATTCTGTGTAAAGAGATGATTCTAAATTTCATTCTTTACGACATTTGTGTTTTATGATGATTTGAATGTTATTGTTGCATGGTAAATAAAAACTACCCTTTACGTCTATGCCATATTTGTCATTTCATGACAATTAAACTAAAATGTACCGTAATTAACTAAGTAAATAAATAAATATATATAACATATAAGTACAGTCAACCCCCGAAAGAGCACCTGCGAATTGTGAAAAACTGTGAATTTGTTTTGTGGTAAAAAATACCTAGAAATGTCTATTTTTTATAGTCTAAACCCTAAATAGACCCTCAAATATAGTCCCAAAACACGTAATACATTACCATTCAAATAATATGTAAACCCGTATACATACTATACATTGTACTCTGAACTGCTGTCTCCTGCTTTGCTAGAATGTAAAATCCCGATGTTACCCCTACGTAGACTCTACTTTAATTCATGCAAGCGTGTTTTCTTTGGTATGCGCTGTCGTTTTCTTTGGTATAAGCGGGGTAAATACAGTCATAATTAAATTTAATCTTAGGGCTTAAGAAGGACACAACAAAAACACAAGAACACTCAGTGAAACACTCGAGAGAGCTCCACGCCGAAAACTGTTATGATGCGAAAATGCTGGACTGCATCTGCCAGAGATGCGTCACAGGGCAGCAGCCAATCAGCAGCAAGGAGAAATAAATAACACTCTCGGATTGGCAACTTTCAAACCTCCTGCCCCCGAGTACACCATCCCAAGACACGTTTTCATATACGGTTGCTTTGTGTTCTCTCAACACTACTAAAACATATATCTGAAATTTAGCTGAATTTACATTTATATTTATGTTACAAAATTAGTAAATTAAATGTTTCTTAATTATTTAGCACTAAAATACATGAAAAATTATATATTGCCACAAAAAAGTTAAAAAAAAGAAGGATATTTGCGGTTGCCAATAGTTAGGTTCTAAGAAAAAAAAACGACTGAGGCCATGAACACTGAACCACGATTTCACAGAGGAACACTGTATACATAAAAGATAAAATATAAATATATAAACTCTAAATACAAAAACATTACTGGTAACACTGAACAGAAAGTCAGCATTGGTAAGGATTCATGACACTTACATAACTTCCATGAGAACTGAATAAACATTGTCAACAAGTTTCATTTGTCAGGAAGGCAGTCAATTTTGATTTCATTACACCTCTGAAAATCTTTGACGTTTGTTTATAATGGGTCTTTGAAAATGTTTTTGTACGTTTATGTCAGGTTTACACATGTCATGTAGCCTTACAAATACCGGCCCCTAGTGAAGTTTAACCATCATTTTTCCTGATCTCTGGTACTTTACCTTTCTGGGACTGGTGTTTCTCAGTTTCACCTTTGTAGTCGTAACCCATAGCAGCCTTATCCACCCTTTCCTTTTGCACACCGTACTTTCCTCCAAAGCCTTTGGCATAGTCTTAGAATGGGAAATGGAAGTAAAGCAACGAATATTATTAGAAACTGTATTAGAGATTTTATTAGAAAATACTAAATAAAGATTCCATGAAATCCAGACTTGTATGTGTAGATGTCTGATCACAACAAACTACTAGTTCTTTCAGCAGTTGTGTCATATTTTATACATTATTTTCACAGATGATCCACTGTGTATAAAGAATATGAAATAATTGGAAAAATGAATGAACAATTGGTCAAAAAAGAAAATGTACACAGTTTCACCCCAAATGTATTCAATCAGGTAAGACATTCGATGTATGAAGTTTACCTCACAGGAGTTACAAAACTGATCTTTGCATCTCTAGTTAGTTACATTAGTCTCATAGTAACACTAAAGAAGCAAACTTCAGACATGTCTCGGCTGATCGCCTACATTTAGGCTGAGGGGAAAGCTCTGTACATTTGATTTTTCACCAAATTATTCCATAACCAAAGCTGGTTCTGTACCTTTCTGAGAGGCATGCTGCTCTACCTGACCCTTATACTCATAACTCATGGCAGACTGTGTAGAAGAAAGGGAATGAGATGAAAAATAGAATAAATGAGAGATGCCATTTATCCATCAATGCATAAATAGATTTAGTGGTCCAGCACCATCCAGCTTTCTCACCTTGTCTATACGATCCTTCTGCACACCGAATTTCCCTCCAAAACCCTTCGCTGCATCCGTCTGGGATGAGTGCTGTTCTACCTCTGCTACATAGCTATGCCCCACTGCACCCTGAGAAAATTCAACAAAGCATCATAGATAAAGAACACTTAATCACTACATGCTATTTAGCCAAATCCAAGACATTGATCAAATGTCCACAGGGCTGCTCTTGGCTAGATACTTTAGGGTGGTGGACCACTCTCAACCTAGTAGTGACACTGACGTACAAAAACCGCGGTAGCATCACTGTACCTGATATACCTCTACCAGTACCACAGACACTACCATGCTCCTACCATGTCAGCATCACTGCTTAGCTTGTCCACCTCCCAAGTAATACCTGGTCAACAGTGGCCACTTCATGGACTTCAACAATCTGTGAGACCACCAAATAGGTGTAATTGTGCAACTGTATGGTGGTCTCACAGGTCGCTTAAGCTCATAAAGTGGCCACTATGCGGGAGCACAAGGAAAAGGGCTCTAATAAAACAGTAAGGTTATACAAACTTGTTCAATGCTTTCACAATCCCACCTTATCCATTCGGTCTTTCTCCACCCCGAATTTGCCTCCATAACCATAGGAAGCCTTAGGGCCCTCATCCATCTCCTTCTTCTTCACCTTGTCATGCTCCTGGGACACTTTCTGTCTGAGATCTTTGACACTACATACACAAATACACAAACTTGTTTCTACATCTTGTCAGAACAAGGCTCATACATATATCCGATTTGTATTAAATACAGTTCAGTGCAAAGGTTTGCACACCCCTGGTCAAAAAATACATATTTAATAATTATTCCCTATAGAGGATGTGTACTTATTGTTACTTAGGAAATCAACAAAACATGTTATTTGACATAGGGTACGCAAACATTTGCACTCGATTGATAGTCAATATGTAAGTATAAATATGAACGTAATATATACATAATTTAAAAAAAACCTTAAAATTAAAATTAAACATAGATCTTTTGTCAAAATCAATTTATAAATTTAAGATTATTTTGTTTACCATGCAGTAACAGTAAGTTCCATGATTCCCAGAGACACACACTGGGCATCATATAATCTGTTTCACAGACAACAGCAATACCATAATAGAATTCCCTGCTTCTGCATTTTGACTTTATCTCTCAATATCCACTCTGTTTTTGTTGCACTTTTACTTTGGTTGCAGTGTATCCAGCATCAGGCAAGGACACATAATAATTAGCTGCATTTCTTTCTACTGAACATTTGGTTGGATTTACTTTCCTGAGTATTTTCAAAAATTAATAGTTTTACTTTCACACTCAAAAACAAACAAAAAAAGTGCCAGAAAAGTTGCCAGAAAGCAATTCTGAAAAGATCACTTTTGGTTCCCTAAAACTCCATGTTTGACAAAATGATTTGTGAGTGTGAATAAAAGGCTTGAAGAATCTTCACGCAACTTTACAGAGGGTCTTCACACTCACACATCTCATTTAAAGGGATGCAAACTTCAATGGCATCACAAAAATAACAGTTTATGAAACTTTTATTTTTAAGAGTAAAGAGTATTAGTGAATCTGCTCTTCAGACTTTCACATTTCATGATTCATTTTTTTTAAATGAATTTAAATTTTATGTCACATTGCTGACAGCATCCCAGCTGCTTTGTGATGGGACATCTCTCTTTTGGGGCCTCTGCCAACAGATGGATTTACAGATTGATCTCACTTCAGTACTTCAGGAGTTTTTCAGCAGATATTTTTGTATATTTTCTCAAGTTAATTATTGGAGAGGTACTTACTGCATTCACTGTTTAATTGCAGCCTCAATACCTACTTTACACATTTCTGTTTATATGTAGTGTTGCTTACAACTACCTCTGATAACAAAAATGTTTCTCGAGTAGCACTCCATATTTGGCCATGTATCATGAATCAGCCACACTAGCATTGTTACTTCCTTCTCCTCTCTCACTCTTTCTCTGGGTAACGTCATGTTCTTTCCGCAGTAGTTTCAAAACGCCTGCAGACACTTGCTTTAAATATATATGACACACATATCTGACATGTTTAGGTCTTACAAAAAAGGATGAAGGTCTACCGAGTTTAGATGTCTTATTCCCCCCGAACATGATCATTTTATTCTATGCATAGTCCAGTTGTTACCTTATATGTTCTTTTCGGCCCGATCCTTCGATAGTTTTGGACCCCCATCTCTGTTCCTGCTCTGAGACGTCATTCTGAAGCATAAAACAAAACACACGTTACCAGCCTCAGCAAACACATCCACCATGAAATGTTTCTATAATATAACGGTTAATAATGGAATAATGCACTACTGCTCTCTTTTACAGTAAAAACAAGAAGAGGTATTTCTGAATCCCTTAAATGGCCAGCAACCAAACTTCCTTTACTTTCCTCACTGCTATAAACACTTATGTCAAGCCCCAACATGTAGAAAGCCTGGGTGTCTTACATTCTTTACCATTTGTTCAGTGATCTTAATCCCTCAAGGCAGCCCATTTTTAAGTGGCTTCTGTATTCTTTTAGTGCCACGTATGAAATTCTAGAAAACCTCAAAAGAGCAGTGTATTACCTCAAAATCTGGATCAGTCTCCCAGTCATCACCTTCTGATGTCACCTTCACATTTACATTGTGTCCCACCACAGATTTCCACATCTATGGGAAAAGACAATTCAAGTCTAGTAGGTTTATTGTTATTTCAGCCATTTCCACAGTACAAAATGAGGTCCTATTAGCCTGGAAAAGTGTTAGAAGTCCTGCACACATATACCCCTCAGTGCTTGTGTGTGATCTGGGCTGATTATGCAGGGATGTTTAAGTTTTGCAGGAGTACAGCCGTGTTTAAATAGTTAAAACAGGATAGTACAGGACTAGTTTTATTCTTAATCACTGATTATTCTTAATCACTGTTTTAATTGAAACAAAATATTTCATCAGTTGTTGTGTTTCTTTTTTAAAACCTTCTCATTTCTGAGCCTCTCTACTGCAGGGTTTTTTTCCATGACACTTTCTGCTAGTTCCTCAATTTCACTAATGCCCTGCACAACCCCAGGTATAATTATTATTATCATTACATTTCTTTAACATTTAAAGAACATTACTTCAGTATTTTCCAAACTGAACCTGAAAAACGTTAAAAAATCACCACACACGAAATTAACTTTAAAAATCAAGCGGGTTTTGACAAGAGTCAGTGCTTCTGCCACTTCCTGTTAAAACTAAAATGTTGTTTCTTTAAAAGTATATTCTTTATAAGTATTACATTCATATATCACTCAGTGAAAACGAATCCTGTAGAAGTTGCAGTGTACTTACATTATCTCTGGCTTATATCAATAAATAAAATATGTGTATCCTGTAAAATGCTGCTGGGACTGAACTCTTCAGTGTTTACCCTGCACGCGCCCCAATAAACGCCCGGATTTTTTTTCCCACCTGTATTCCGACAAGCCCCGCCCTCCTATCTTGCGATTGGCTAGCCGTTCATCCGTGTAACGGAGAGAATCCACACTCGTCTCTAGAGAGACCATCTTGGAATACATCTCTATATCTGTGAAGAAACAAGTGAATAGTTATGCCAAATACCCTATATGAGCAAAAGTATTGGGACGTCTGACCATTGCAGCAACAGGGACTTTAATGACATTGCGTTCAAATTCATAGACTTTAACATGGAATTGGTCTGTTTGCAGTTATAACAGCTTCTACTATTCTTGGAAGGCTTCTGTGGGAATTTGTGCCCATTCATTCTGTAGAGCATTTATGAGGTCAGATACTGATTGTGGACGAGAAGGCCTGGCTCGCAATCTCCGTTCCAGCTCATCCCAAAGGTGTTGGATGGAGTTGAGATCAGGGCTCCGTGCGGTCCAGTGAAGTTCTCCCAAACCAAACTCATCCACCCACAGTAATGAGGTGAGTTCCAATACTTTTGTCCATATATTGTACATACAAGCAGTTCTTTAACTCAGACTTTCATTACTCAGACTCTGTAAATACTCTTTGAGATGACCACTCCAGAACCTTCACTTTATTTTGCTGTAGCCAATGACAGGTCGACTTGGCCTTGTGTTTTGGACTATTGTCATTTGGAATGTCCAAGTACGTCTTGTGGGTTTTATTTTTTGCACTCTTTCATAGTGTCTGCACTTGTGGTCTTGTGGTGTTCTATTCTTGTGTTGCAAAACGGTCCTGGAAGCACGTTTTCTTTTACTGTGCACTATGTGCATATGGTTGAAAGAACAATAAAACCTACTTGACTTGACTTAAACCTAGCACCAGTCACAACTCTACAGTAGCATATAGAAAAGCCCAGGCGCTTCCATTTGTGGTTAAAACTAATGATCCCAAAATGCTATTATCTTCTGTAAATCTTCAACTGTGCTCCTTAGATATATTTTTTAAACTGTCCACCTCACTGTGCACTGGAGTAAAATAGACATTTACTGTGAAATAAACAATTACTAAAATAAACAATAGTCTTAACAGTGGATATGTTCATTTTCAGAAGTGTAGCTAAATTTTATAGCTTATGGCTGATCTATGAGTGTCAGCTGTATTTTAGTCTATTCTCTAATCCATTTTGCCTTTGATCTCTCATACTGGTACCCCAGAAGAAGAAAACAACGAACAACAGAACAAAACCATGCCTTCCCTTAAATACATTTTATTTCCAAAAAATATCCCTTACAAAGAAACACAGAGAGAGAGGAAAGAGGATAATTTACATTGATTATACAGGTAAAATAACAGGATGCCCAAACTGGGCTGTGCTTAAAAATCTCTTCATCAACAGCCACATCCAGACCCACAGCAGCAGAGAGAAGGAAGTTGTTTAAAATCCATTTCTGAAGAGCACTGGAATAACCATCTTTCAGAAAATAAGAACTAATTAGTGTTTAAAAGTTGATTTTCAAAGTAAAATAATGTAAGAAAAAAAACCTTTATTATGGAATGTGCATCATTTGTTGTAGTCAGTTACAGAACGCGTAACAAAGATATTCTTTGACCAAGGATCTATATATATATAAGACTACCCTATGGCACTATTGCACCAGGTTGACAAACAAGTTTGCCATTAAAGGTAATAAACAGACATAAGAGTGAATTGGGGGGGAATTAATTCTGACACTTGTTTTACTATACTGAGACAATACCTGCACTAACAAAGTCATTAGACTTCAGTTGCTTTTTAAACACAGAAATAAAAAGGAAAAAAGGCAAAACAGCCCATAGTCTTTTAGAACTGATCGAGTCTTCTTAACATCAATCTATTCCTGGTTATGCGTAAGTACACAATGCAAAGGCCAATTTGAAAAATGAATAAATAAATGATTTCCTGATTGGAATAAAGTGAAAATTAATACAATCTAAAAGATTATGGAATCCAATTTAAATGCACATATGCTGAAACTGAGGCACAATATTTCACATTAACCAATTATTTCATTTTTGACTGGTTGCTATGATATAGTGCACTAGAACTTGTTTTAACTTTTTAAGCTGGGTAGAGCACTGGCAGTGAGTATCTTTGACCTAACAATGTTATTTCATGTGCAAGACTTTGGCAAAATAGCTATGAAGTCCATATAAAAAGTAAAAGTCTCTTATTTCTGATATTTGTTGGTCGGTTAATCTGTCGCTTGTTGAGTGGCTGTTTTTTGTGTGCGCGCGCACGTGTGTGTGTGTCCCTCTATTTCTCTTTCATTACATATACACTAAGTTGCCAGTTCTTTAAGCATGCTTAGCACATTTGCTTACCACTTTTTCAGACATTCCTACCATATACCATATACACACACACACACACACACATATATGTATACACACTCATCCATTCATGCATACTCCACACTTCTTTTCCCTTTTAGGTGTCCTATCCCCAGATACAAGCTCTTTCTCTTTCTCTCCACTTTTCCACTTTTTTCTCCTCTCATTCTGTCTGTCTGTCTCTCTCTCTGTCTCACAAATATCCTCCCATACAGAGCAGCAACAGTAGATGTACGGTCAGTAGGTAGATAGACACCAGTAGAGGAGTTCGCTGGCGGGAACAGAAAGCTCCTCTCAGAATCCGTAGTAGGCCAGGGCTTCCACTCCGGGTCTGAAACACGCACGCGCACACACACACACACACACACACAAATTACATTCAACAAGAGACAAATCACACAGAATAAACTGACTAACATATGATGTAAATGAAAGGCATGTTGTATTCTTCTTCTGCAGACAAACACATGGACATCATTATATTATTACAACTCACAATTATTAATATATTATTATTTCAGTGTCCATTATTATATGTGGTATGACAGTCTAACTGGTACATGGGTAAAGAGCAATGCTTCTTAAAGGGCTGGTGTTTTGACCCAATTTCACTGGCTCAGTTCGGTTTCTTGAGCTTATTAATATCATCCACAGCTGAAATGGAAATCTGGACCATAAAAAGTGTCCTTTTTTGAAGATGGTTATTTACCAATTCAGAACTCTTGTACATAACCACCCACAATGTGAGCTCAGACACTGCACATAAGAAGTACGTGTACTTTCAAGGAAATTTGTTTCATTTCTCGTGCTGTAGGTTTTACAGAGAAAACACGGTGGTGCTGTTTTTCCACATACCCGTGTAACAGCACCCTCTGGTGGCTCTAAAAGGACAGCTGTCTCAGAGGCGATCCCCTGAAGTCCTGAGTGCCACTCACCCTCCGTGTAGCTACAAAGATAGGGGAACAGACACAGTCACGTCAGGTTTAAAATGCTACTTTCAATTGATAGTCAGAGTCCGATAATCTAGAAGGCTAGATGAACTTTTTCTGGAAAAAATGGCAGGTTAAAAGCTCATAAAATAATTCTGTAGTTGAGGCTAGATTGGCTCAAATGTCAAACAATAAAGCAATATAATAAGCACAGTGCCACTTTTAGAATTTCTTATGTTGAAAAAAAGACCAGACGTGTCATCTTGCATAAATTATCATGTTAAGAAAGCCATGTTTTCAAATATTGTATTTTTGTTTTTACCTGTGTTTTGTGCTCTGCTGTAAAGGATATTACCTATTAATTAGGTAATACCTAATTATAAAAATAATTATTATAATGATTATTTATTTAAAGGAACCCAGTGTCACCAAATCTCTTTTTATGTTACTCTTTTTCTGTGTTTCTATGTACTGCATGTTTTCTTTTTCTGTTTCTCCCATCAGTATTAGTTTTAATTGCATTGCATCTGAAAGTATAATTTCGAAAGGTTTAAACTCAGTGCTCAGCTAGGAAATCCACAACATTCCTGTAAAACGCAGGTTAATGGGCTGAGCTACCTAGAAAGCTAAGGGGGCACAATTATTCCATCAGTATTAGTTTTAATCGCATCGTTGTTGTTTTCTCTTTCGGATTTGTTTTAATTCCTAACAAAATCATTCTTGTTATTGTTTTGTGGGGTAGGATATTTTTCATATAACATAAAAGACAATCCTAAAATGATCTTGTCTCTTCAGTGTCAAGTGCCCTGTACTGTACTGCATGGCTTCTGTATGGCAGCATGGGACAGAAGGCAGACAAGAGTGTGTGTTTGTGTGTGTGTGTGCGTGTGTGTGCTTGTCTTAATCTGGTATTAAGGTCACACCATCGGAGTTGATCTCTCGCTGCAGAGAGTTGCTCCTCCACACTTAGCCTCAGCTCCATTTCCTCATCCAACCTGACCGAGACACAAAGACAAAGAGATTCAGTGCAGACACATAAGCTGCCTGGTGGCATTAATTAGGCAACAGCTACCTTCTCCCAATTAACACTTTGTGACACATTTATCTGTATAGAAAATTAGATGTAAAGCTATTTACCTCACTGGTTTTATTCATTCAAAAACACCTTACTCTGTATGGTCTAGTATTTATTGTTACTCTACCCAATTTAGCTAATAAACCCTTCATTAATTTTAGATGTGCTGCTGATTAAATTTAACATACACATACAATGATCTATAGATTTATTTGTATTTATTGTAATGTTGTACAGCAATTTTACTATTAAAAATTAGTTTACAATTAAAACTAAGACCGTAGCACAGCACTGTAGATCTTAAAGTATAATTTAGAAAGGCTTAAACTCAATCCTCGGCTAGCAAAATCACAACATTCCTGTAAACGCAGGTTAATGGGTTGAGCTACCTAGAAAGCTAAGGGGGCACAATTATTTCAAGTGTTAAAAAGGCAATGGCACTGTTTTCTAATGACCCCCCGGTACATTAAATGTATTCAATATCCATATAGAAGCTGTGGCTAGGAAAATGAAAATACACTTTTGTGGTTCAGTGTTATTATTGATTTTTAAGATCATTACCTTCTCTGGAGAAGAATGCATTCAGTTTTGTGGTCCTCACTATGCTCAAGGGGCCCTCCAGGGGCACTGTCCACTGAAATAGTTCCCTGTTGTGTACCATGAGAAATATGTTTAGGCCATGTTTGTGATCGGTCTCATACAGATACCAGGGCCGTCAATGTTCATGTAATAAATTAATGATGGTGCCAATATTTTCAACAATGTAAGTGCTCACAGGAGACCCCTGGGTCAACCAATAAGCAGTAAACTAACAAAAGCACTGTAATGGTTGGAGAATGCAGTCTTTACTGACCTTAGAAAACTTCTTTGAAATTACATGATTTAAAGGTCCCATGGCATGAAAATTTTGCTGTGAGAGATTTTTTAACATTAAGATGAGTTCCGCTAGCCTGCCTATGGTCCTGCAGTGGCTAGAAATGGCGATAGGTATAAAGAGTGCCTTGATCATGCTGCTCCTCTGTTGAGAGAATGACAGCTCAGATGGCCCAATCTGGAATTTTCCCCTTAAATCATCATGCGGGGAAAGGTTAAGCTATTGTGCAAGAGACCACTTTTTCCTCTAGAGACTTCATGGCTTGCAAACGAGTGAAGCATGGCAGTTGCTCAGTGCTTAGATGTAAAAATGAGCACAAATGTATTTTTTTAGTTCCTTCAGGCGAGCCTCTGAAGAACCAGTGGGTTAATTTTATTTTCTCTGGAAATGCGCTGACACAACTTCCTAAAGTTTTGTATGTCTGCGCCAAACATTTCGCCAACATTTTCTTCGGGTGCTTCTCCATCTGGATCAGATTCTGGGTCAAACTGGAAAGCTTGAACGACTGCGTGTCTATGAGCCATTACACTGTAAACATTCGCGCATGGCCCCTCCCCCACCCTCCACCTCGCCCCGCCTCTCTCCTCCTCATTATCATTTAAAGCTACAGACACGGAAATGGCACGTCCTGGGGAAATCTCATTGTGGGACTGGCTTGAAGTGGCTGTAATTCTGCACCAAGGCTGAATTTCGGAAAGAGACTTCAGATACAGTATTAGGGGACCACTAAGACCTATATAAAAGCATACAAAGGCAGCATGCCATGGGACCTTTAACATTTAACATTAACATAGTCTTGTTCAATTCTTGCATCAAATAAATACATTTTGATTATTTTTTCCACTTTTAGAGGCATAAAGAATGAACTGCATTCTAAATCTTTCTTTAGGGTCAATTTTGAACAAGTGTGACTAATCATGATTAACTGCACAAAATAATGTGAACAACAACAACAACAACAACAACAATCCTCCTCCGGATCCTCCGGAGTACTCCCCTCACCTGTCTGCGTGTGTGTTCCTGCAGGAGTTTAGGTCCAGTTGCCCGGGCCTCCTCTAGCATTGCGCTGAGTTGGCGAACCTGCTGGTCGCGCTCCGAGAGTGTGGCCAGAGTCTGCTGCTTCAGGTGCTCTGCCTGGGCCTGCCAGTCACTGCACTCCAGGCTAGAGGCAGCAGCAACAGAGAGAAAAGCTTCAGGCATGATGAATTTCAGAAGCCCTCACTTTGAAATGCTAAACAAATTCAGGCAGTTAACACAATCTCAAGGTCGTCCACCCAGACTGATCGAGCATGATGCAGTACAGAAATAGTTCAGGCAACGTATGCGCTGGCTCTTGATTTTATGCTGTATTGCTTATTGCCCTATAAACATTTTTATATATTTTGTGACTAATGAACGCAAGAATTACAGACTTCAATAACTGGCAAGTCATATATGAAATTGCAGAACATTTCTCCTTACAGAACAACCAAAAACAAGCCAATCATCTTACTTGAGCATCTCTAGTTTCTGCCTCTCATTCTCCAGTTGGGCCTCTGTCTCCATTATCTGTTCTGCCATCTTCTTCTCCTTCTCTCCTGCTCTCTTCCGTTCCTTCTCCAATGTTTTGGTAAGTCTGATCAGCTCTCCAGACCCAAGCCTGTCCAGCTCACTGCGCTGCAGCTGCAGCTGCTCCACCTGGAGTGGAGGAATGTCAGGATATTTAAATACAAACGATCTGGTGAAATTCAGTTGAACTTGAGGTTAGGTTTAGGGTTAGTGTTAAGACTTAAAACAAACAATTACATTTCATTTACAATTATATTTCAAATATATAACTACATTTCAAAGATATTTAGGGAGTCCCAAAATATGTACATTTTTAAATGCTGGATAAAAAATAATCGCTAATCATCTGGATTAGCCACTAAGGTTACATACCATTCTCTCCCTGTCATTCTGGAGGGCTGAAAGTGCGTTCTTCAGGCTCCATACTTCACCAGTGGAGCTGCTAGATGTGTGCTGAACTTCTTCCAAACGAAGACGGAGCTCCCTGGCCTCACTTATGGCTTGATCCCTTGAGTCCTGCAGAGAGGCCATGGATTGTCCAAAGGCCTGGTTCTGAGCTTTGAGCCGAGTTGCCTCTTCCCTTTCAGCTAAAAGCTTCTGCTCCATTTCAACCAAGTCTCTGGCTAGTTCTGCTACTCTTTCCTCAGCTGTTTCAGCCTCAGTCCGCAGAATGCCACCTTCCCAGCGTAGCTCCTTCAGCTCTTTGCTGTTGACTGCCTGGGATTCCCTTTCAGACTCTAGCGTTTTTTCTAGGGTGCTAATCTGCTTCCTTGCAGCTTGAAGCTGCTCCCTTAGTTTCTCAACCTCTGCACCTGGAGCATCATGTACCTCTGGCTTAACTGTCCCCAGTCCAGCCTGGCTCAAAATCTCGTTCTCCACCGCAGCCACCTTTTTGATTTCCAGAATCTTAATTCTGGCTTGGAACTCCTCCCTCTCCTTTTCTAAGATACTGATGCGTTCAAGCTGGGTCGAAAGCAGCTGCTTATGCTGGGAATCCTTCATGGTTAGAACCTGTTTCAACTCGTCCCTGTAGCCATGGAGCTGGGCAGCCAGCTTGGCATTTTCAGCATGGAGGTCATCGCGCTGGGCCAGAAGACCACGAAGTTCCTCCTTCAGACCATTATTCTCGGCAGCAGCCTCCTGGATGAGGCCATCCTTCTCCATCATCACCTGAAGGACAATAAGGCTTGAGGCATCAGAAACTAAATCTTATAAAAATGAACACTTTTGCTATGCACAGATGTAGCCAATAATGGTGGTCTTATGCCCCAGAAAATCATGACTTGCTTTGTGCGGAGCTGCTAAATAAAGTTGTAAATTTAACAGTGAGTGTTACAGTAGACCCCCGAAATTTGCAGGGGTTACATTCCAAGAACACCCGTGAATTGTGAAAAAACGCAAATTTGTGATGTGGTAAAAAAAAAAAAAGCCTATTTTTATAGTGTAAACCCCAAATATGCTCCCAAAACACTTAAATTTAATTCTGAACTCAGCTTAAAAAAAAACGTAAAGGTAAACCCGTATCTGTACTGTACAGTTTACACTGAACTGCCATCTCCCGCAGTGCTAGAATGTAACATATTGATGTTACCCCTGTATAGACTGTGCTGTAATTCTTGCAAGCGTGTTTTCTCTGGTATGTGCGGTCATTTTCTTTGGTATAAGCAGGTAAATACAGTAAGAATTTAATTTAATTTACAGTAATAAAAATACATGTGGAAAGGCTGGACTGCGTCTGCCAGGGATGCGTCACAGGGCAGCAGCCAATATACGGTTGCTTTGTGTTGTCTCGACAGTACAAAAAAAATATATTGTTATATTTTATACGGCAAATTATCTGAATTTACATTAATATTTGTTACAAAATTAGCAAATAATATTTTTCTTAGTAATTTGGCAATAAAATGCATGAAAAATAATTAGGGGAGTTGAATTAATTTAATTCAATTGATCACAGAACAAAAAACGCGTCAAAAACAAAAAATTAACGCTGGTTAATCGCACCACGTGACTTTAACCCGGTCCGCTGTTCTGTCAAAACATGCTACCCATCGCGATGTGCAGTGCTACCTAGCGTTAGGGAAGTTGGTTTGTCTGCTATCTTGCGTTGGAGACACTGGTTCACGGTGATTAATTTCTTAAAAGCTCTTTTAATCATTACTTTCGAATTGTACATGTACTTGTTTGCTCCTAAACTCTGTCTTCACAGTTCAAGGGTATATGAGTGTGTGTTGCTACTCTAGGGTCTGTGTCTTTGCAGTCGTTACATATAAAGCAATTTCCTCTAGGATCAATAAAATTTGCTGATTCTGAATATGAAATGCCCTTTACCCTGAAATGCTATCTAAAGCTAGGAAACATCAGCACTGTCCAGAATCACCACAATCTGTAAGCATGGCACTATTTGAAGTAGCCGATGTCCTGCTTCACTGTGGCATTTCTCAGTCCTAGAACCTGACTGTATAAACTGGCTGTATGCACCTCTAAAGATCTATCTATCTATCTCTTCTCATTTAAATAAAATAAAAATATATTTTTATTGGACTATTTCTCATCATTATCAGTGTTCCAAACTGACTATAAACTTAAAGGGAGCATTTTTCGACAAAGCAGAATAAATCATCAGAACACCGGAATTATTATATTGGGGGGACATATGAGTGAAACATGTGAGATGCCACGTGCAGCACACCCAACATTAAAATGCTTCTGACACCTGTGCTTGTATGTACATTGTCTTAAACTGCATCTCATAGATGGACCTAGTTCTATCATTGTTCTTGCTGAAGCATTTTTTATTTTTTCCCTCAGCATATTAGGTCATATTTTTAATTGCTGTGACCATTACTGCACATGAACAGTGCAGAAATCAAAGAGACGCTGAAAGTCAGTAATGCTAATTATTCTTTCACTTATATGCCAAAATTCATTTAAATATTTAAACACTTTTAAATATAAAATGTGTGCAATAATTAATCACTAGATTAATTAATCACAGAGCTTGTAATAATTAGATTTTTTTTAAATTCCTTGACACCCCTAAAAATTATATATTGCCAGGAAAAAAGCAAAAAAATGTGGAGGGTATTTGTGGTTTCCACGAATTTGCAGGGTTTATTACTAAGAACGACTAAGGCTGCGAACTCTGAACTCTAAGGGCTTCACTCTAATCTTACTATGACCTAATAAATCTCATTCATTCTAATCAAACACTTCAACTGACATCACACCTGAAGATGTCGTTCCTCTAACTGCTTGTACTGGCTTAGCACCCTGTCCCGATCATCCTGCAGGGATCCCATAGCCTTAGTGAAAGCGTCCAGTTGAGTCTTGCTGTGACTCGCATCCTCCTCAGCTTTATGGAGCCTCTCCTCAAGATCTCGCATGGCTGTTTGTCTCACTTCCAGCTGTCTCTCTGTTTCCTCTGCTCTGCCATTTGCTTCCTTCGTGGCTTCTTCCACAGCCTGATGATGGAACACAGTGTCAGAACAGAATGTTGTCTACCAAAGTTAAAACACAAAAAATTAATGTTTCAAGTCAAGATTCTCCTGAGGCTGTAGTGGGTTGAGTCAAAAATGCATAATATAATCAATTACAAGTAGTTTGAATGGTCTAAATCAGATATTAAAACAGAGAAAACCCCAAATTGAGCAGTTCAGAAATACATCAAGAGGATGAATAAAAACAACGTTCAAGGTGAATACCTGAGTCACAGCTTGTTCTTTCTCTCCAAGTAATTCAACTTCTCTCTTCTGCTTCTCAGCCAATTCCGCCTGAAGGGTCTCTGTGAGATTCTTAGAGGAACGCAAGTCTGTTTCAAGTTGCTCCAGGCATAAGCACAGCCTCTTCTCCTCGGTTTCTCTTTCCTTGATTTGTGCTCTGGCCTGGTTGGCTTCACTCTGAAGCTTGCCCACTGCTTCTTCTAGAGCTTTAGCTCTGTTGCGTAGTCCTTCCGTCTCTGCCTCTAGTGAGGCCAGCTGGGAGCATGTTTGGGCTAGGGAGCTTTCTGCCTCAGACAATCTCTGTTGCAATTCCCCTCTTTCTTTTTCCAGAGCAGCAAGGGTTTCACTGTGCTTCCTCCCTGCCTCTGCCAGCTCCAGCTGCCATTGTTCCTCTTCTTTCTGCAACCTGTAAACAAGATAAAAATGAACATTTAATTTTATAACTATTAGTAAAGGGATAGTACATGTTATGGTTAAATATATTCTAAGTAGGCATAAACAAAAAAACACAAAAAAGAATGGAAATAAACCTCTCTAGTGAGTTCTGTAGTTTCTCCTTTTGCGTAATCTCTCTCTGAAGTTGTTCAGATAGGTCCTTGGCTCGGCTTTCAGCTTCCCGCAATTCAGCCTCTTTCCCCTGGAGGGCACTGTGGAAACGATTCTCCCACTGCTTTGCTTCATCCAGAACACGGTCACGGTCATCCTGTAGAGAGGACATTGAGCGAGAAAAGGCAGCCAGTCGTGCTAGTGATTCATCCAGGCGAGCCTGCATTTCCTGGGCATATCTATCTGCACCTTCTGCAATTTTCCTAGCCTCTAGAGTTGCCTCCTCTTCCCTTTCCCTGTCACTATAGGCCTGCTCCAGCCTCAGTTCCATCTGTTTAAGCTCCGCCCCCAAACGATATCTTACTTCATCAAGGGTCCGCTCAGCTTCTGCCTTTAACTGAGCTTCATGTTGTTGTGACTTCTGCTCTGAGGCTATTTTGTCCGCTAGTGCCTGGCTAGCCTCACCCTGAGCAACTTCTAGCTTTCTTTTAAATGCTGTCAGCTCTGATTCAAGCTTGGTCCTCTCCTCTGAGATGTTTGCTATGTCCATACGGGCTGCTTCAAGTTCACTGCTTGCCTCATCTCTAGACAGCAAGACTGCCTTTGTCTCTCTGTCCAGTTCACTGATCCTTTCCTGGTACTGGATGCAGTCCTTTTGCATTTGCCGAACCTCCAGCTGCTTCTCTCTCAGAAGCTCTTCGAGTTGACGAGCTCGACTCTGGCTTCCTTCTTTCAACGTCTTTGCAGATTTCAACTGCTGCTCCAGCTCCCTCTGTTTGCCTGCCTCTGCTTCTGCCTCAGCTCTTTCTCGCTGGGCCTGCCTTTTATCTTCTTCTAGTCTTGCTGCCCGGTCCCTTTCACTGGCCACTATGGCCTCCAGCTCAGCTCTCTCGGTCTCCATTTTCTCCAATTCTCGTTGCAGGTCTGTGAGACGATCTCGACAGTCAGCTGCTTCCTGTTGATAACCAGCAATGCTGCCATTGATCTGGGCTAACTGGTTCATAAGCTGTTCCTCGAGGTCATCCTTCTCAGATTCTAGACTTGTCCGAAGCTCCTGAAGCTGAATTTCTTTTTTAGAACACTCCTCCTTCAACCTCTCTTCTCTTTCTGTAGATTCCTGAAGGTGCTGCTTAAGGGAAGACAACGCTGCATTAAGTGAAGATTCCTGCTCAGCTTTGGCTGCTTTCTCATCATCAAAAGCTTCTTGAAGTTCTTTTAGTTTGTTCTCTGCAGCCTCCAAAGCTACCTCCACTTCTTTTAGCCTGTTCTCTCTTTCTATGTGTGCACTTTCATTCAATTCATGCTTTAGCTTAGTTTCTTGTTTAAGAATTGACCCCTCTGCCTCCTCCAACAGACTTATGGGAATATGGGAATGCATATTAGCCAGATCCGCTTGGTTTTCAGTCAAAACAGGGCTGGAGTGCTGTGCTACCACTTCTTCCTTAATGACTCTAGAAGAGCTTACAGTTTCACTGTTCTTTTCAATCATATCCTCAGTCAGTTTTTGCTTATATTCTTTATTTTCCCTTTCCAGAGATCTTCGCTCACCCTCCACAATGTCAAAATTCATTTTTAAAGCTTCCAAAGCATTTTTAACTCTTTCAAGCTCTTGATTCAACTCTGTGTCTGTTTCTTTGATGCCTTGCTTCTCTACTTGCTCTCTGAGCTTTTCATTCTCCTCCTCTAGTTCCATAATCTTCTGTTGCTTCGCTTTGGCAAATTTCCTCATTTTCTCTTTCACTGAATCCACTTCCTTTTGAGCCTCCTCTGCTAGCCTCTCTGCCTCCTGTTTGGCTGATTCATGGGCCCTGGCCTTCACAGCCAATTCCTGCCTCTCTTGTCTTGCAGCCTCCAGGACTCTCCGAACACGTTCAGCCTCATCACTCACATTCTCATATGACTTCAGTAAGGTTTCATACTCATCCTTCATGCTTTGGACTTTTTCCTCCCATCTTCTACATGTCTGATCGGCTTCTTCTTTGGCACACTTAGCTTGGCATTGCCACGCATCCTTTTCATTTAGCAAACTATCCATAGCCAGCTTAAGGCTCTCACAGGTGGCACCAAGACTTTGGTTCTCCAGCAAGGCTCGATCCACCTCTTCAATCAACTTCTCTTTCTCTGCTCTCAGCGTATGCAGCTCTGCCTCACCATTCTCAAGCTTCACCAACAGCTCCGATTTCATCTTCTCAACTGCAGCCTGCTCCTCTTTCAGAGCTTGGTTCTCTTTGAGAGCTTCCTTTCGGGATACTAAAGCAGCCTGCAACTTGCGCTGAAGTTGCTGTAGTTTGGCATTGTTGTCTTTATCTTCCTCCTGCCGTTGTGGGATTTCCGACTCCATTTTCTGGTTTCTTTCTTGCTCAGCTTTCAGTCCCTCTTGCAAAGAAGTGATTAACTGATCTTTCTCTAATACAGTTTCCTGCATCTTTTGTAGAAGGATGCTTTGCTCTCTCAGCTGCTGGCTTAGGTCAGTGATCTCATCGTTTTTGCTTTTCAGGAACTGCTTAAACTCCTCTACCTCTGCCTGAAGAGCTGCAACTGGTGATTCTGCATCAGACATGCTTGCCCTAGCTGCAGCTGCAGCCTCTTCCAATTCTACTCTCAGCATTTCTGCATGGGCATCTGCTTGCTGGCACTTTTCTCTCAGAGTGTTCATTTCATCTGAAAGACCATCTATTTGTCTCTCTTTTGCTCTTAGTGCCTCCAATTCTTTGCTCTGCTCAAGGATCTCATTCCCCTTGAGCGACAGAGTGGACTGACACTCTTGCAGACGCATCTCTAGGTCCACATGGACAGCTTTTTCAGCTTTCAGCTCTTCCTGAAGGGAATTTATCAAAGCTTCATGGTCTGATGACCCCTGAGAAAGCTGCTCAGGAGGTAGCCTTTGCAGTTTATTTTCAGTTTCTGGGGCTGCAAAATCTACCCAATCCTCCTGGACCCAGTCCCCTGATCCTGATTTCTCAAGATTCTCTGAAACAGTCTTAGATTCTAGGTCCACATGTAGAAGCTTCTCTTTTTCTGCTTGCTCCTTTGATTCTAAAATATGTTCAAGGTCTTTCAGTCGTTTTAGTAGCTCAGCTTTTTCTTCATCTTCAGCTTCAAAACGTTCTAGCAGGCCACTGTACTCCTCTTTCTGCTGCCTCAGCTGTTCACGGTGGTGCCTGTCTTTCTCTTTTGCTTTGCGGAGTGTGTCTTTACGAGAGTCTATAGCCTCTTGGAGCTTTTTCTGCACCATTTCAATTTCAGATTCCATGCTGGCAACCTGTGACTGGAGTCTAGCATTATCCTCTTCAACTTTCAACTGTTGTTCTGTTTTGCTTACTGATTTAGTCTCCTCGGACAGGTGTTGGATTCGAGATTGTGCCTCAGCTAGTGCTTGATCTTGACTCAATCTTTTCTGCTCCAAAATAGTCAAAGCTTCTTCTTTGGAAATCAAGGCTTGCCTGGCGTCTTGCAATTGTGTTTCAAGTTTCTGTATTTCTTGCTGTCTTTCTCCATCGTCAGTACAATGCGTAATTTCTTCTTCTATAGCTCTTTTTTGTTTTCCCCCCTCCTCTACCTTCTTGTCTCCCTTCTCAAACTCTGCAATCTTTTTCATCAGTTCCTTGCGCTGCACCAAAGCTGCCTGCAATTTTCGTTTGACCTGTTCTCCATCTTTTTTCATTGTGGCTATTTGAGCAGATAAGTTCTCATTTTCCTTGCGCAGAGAGGTGAGCTCTTCACTTTCATCAGATGTTTTGTCCGTTTTCACTTTCTGCTGGTCATCCCATGCTTTCTCAAGTTCTAACATCTGCTCCTTAAGTTTTTTGACTTCACTAGAAATAGCAAACTTTTCTTCACCTGCTTGAAGCAGTTTGACATTCATGGTATCACTGAGTTCCACCATCTCTTGCTCTTTCAGGGAAAGACATTGTTGCGCATTCCCTAGCTCAGCGCTCTTGTCAGTGAGAGCAGCTTTAGCAATATCAGCCTCCTGAGAGACTTGCAGAATTTTTTCCTCCATGCCAATCAGTTTCTTCTCCAGTTCAATTTGGTTAAGTTCTTTATTCTCCAACTGGACCCCTAACATCCTGGCTTGACCTTCTTCCTCATTTAGTTTTTGGAGAACATTAGCCAGATCTGACTGCAGAGCTTCAATCTTCTCATCTTTTGAGCGTAACTCTATTCGCAAGCTCTCCATTTGCTCTTCAAAGACCATTTTCATATTGTTCTGCTTGTCTCTCTCTGAAGTAATGTGATCTACCTCTTGTTGAATCTCAGCTTTAGCTTCCATCAAGTCTCTTTCATACTTTTGGGCCTTTGCCTCTGCCTCATCCTTAAGAGATCTCAGTAACTTCAATTCCTCTTCTAGTAGATGTATTTTCTCCTGAGACTCCAAGGTGGTCTCTTTGACTCGATTAAACTCAGCTAATAGTTCGCTGTATCTTTTTTGGAGCTCCTGTGCCAAGACCTGAGCAAATGCCTGACCAGAGCTAGAATCAGTACTAGACTGGTCAATATGTACCTGTACTGTTTCACTTATAACCATGGATGATGATTCTACCTCAACCATAGAGCATGTTTGCTCTTCAGTAGTTTCCTCCCATGACTGTGTGGAAAGCTGAAGTGCATCAAGGTTTTGAACCTGTTGGGGCCACTCTTGAGCTCCTTCTTGGTTAATAGCCTCAAGAAGTGTCCAGCTACTATGAGCAACTTCTGAGTCACTACTGGTTACCATTTCATCTGAAGAAGCCCCTTTTAATTCTCCAGGAGACTCTGGCTGTGGTGCAGTAATCTCAGGGCTCCTCTCATTGTCAGCGGACGAGGACAAGACAGAGGTCGACATTCCAGAAGTCTCCACAGCAGTCAGTGTTGTGTCTTCCTCTATAGTATCATCAAGACCAGATAGTGCTTCAGGACTTTCAGGCAAGACAGGCATGACTGTAATGTTTTCAATACTTTCACAATCAGAATGGCCTGCTTCTGAAATCATCTGGCTCTTTTGCTCAGTGAATGCCATCCTTTCCCTGAGAGCAGAAAGTTCCTTCTCTCTGTCCATCAGCTGTTGCTGCAGAGCCGCAACCTTTTCTGTGTGTAACACACTGTCGAATCTATGGGTAGCTGCACCTTCCACTGTGAAAACAGAGGAACTTGATCACAACAAAACTCCATTATAGCATTAGAAATGTTTACATATTTGCATACTAGCATCTCTAATATACTTGAGAAAAAAAAAAAACATTTAGCATACATTTAGCTAAATCATTACTAAAACGATGGTCAGTTACAACAAAGAGAATGTATTTAGTCAGAGGTCAAAGTCTATTTGATTAGCTGGCAACTTATGAGGACAAACACAGACTGCCCAGTGCACTCACCTTTGTCTGCCCTGTCCAAATCCCTCACAGGCAGGTCAGTCCCCTGATCACCGAGTGACTCATCAGTAACCTGAGAAACACAAGTCCACCTTACAAAACACAGTCCAAGCAAGAATATGAACACAACTCTTGAATGAGTTACAAAACATTTGAAGAATCCCGTTACACAGTGTTATTTTTGCCATTGTATTGTGGGACAGCATGGACAGCAAAATAAGCTGACGTTCCTGTCTGTGATGAAAGGATTACCAACTCTCTGACCTGACAGCATAGGGGACAGTCTGCATGTTTGACCCGAGACAGTTGCTGTTACATTATTAGCCTTGGCTTGGGTCAGAGAGCCAGACATGCAGACAGACTGCTTTCAGCATATTATGTACATGACATTGAACTAAAGAAATATCTCACATTCAGTGTAACACTCAGTGTAAATTAAAGATCAATACAGCTGTACTGATGTATCCAAAAGTTTTGTTTCTTCATATGTATGATTGACATCCTAGGTAAGTTTCCCACTGAAGCCATTTCTCTGTCCAATTACCTGAATCTTGACAAGCTGTTCTTCAAGTTGTCGTATCCTGACAACGGCTTCCTCTCCTTCCACGGTGCTTTTATCTAGTTGTTCTTGAAGAATGAATAAACAACCATTATGTTTTGGTTACAATAAATTCAAGCAAACATATACCTTAACTTTCTTATTGTGGTATTTCAAATAAAATGTTTCAATACACCCAGCTCTAAAATTAATTCAGATTAAATTAAGTAACATAATGTGATGTGAAAAAGGTGAAAAAGCCTCATAAACACAGCTCTGTAGTTATCTGGTCAATTTCCTAGACTCATGTTAAAACAGCCTTGACCAAAAAGAGTTGTCTAATGGACATTTGCCCTGCAATTTAGTCAAGAACTGGACCTAATCCATGCAAGAAAAATGTGTTAATAATTTTGCAATTGTACCATTTGCACAGGAGATTCTCAGTTTATTCCCCTTTTCCATCCTTAAGTTTCTCTAACTATTGTTTATAAGTAACCACTAAATGACCAGGCTGTTTACCTTGCAGAGTCTCCAGAGTGAGGGTGATTTGAGACATGCGTACTTCCCTCGCCTGATGTTCTGCTCTCAGGTTGTCTAGCCGGGCTTCCAATATAGAAAGCACCTGTGCAGGGTTGGCAGGGATGGACATTTCTTCTTCCACTCCTTCATCACTTCCTGTCAGAGAATGAAGTCCTTTCCACAATTTCTCCAGTGCTTGTATGGCCTGAAACCCAGCTTCCTGCTCTTCACTGCCAGCATCCAGCTTTTCCCTCAAGCTGGCAAGCTCTATTTGCAGTCGAGTCAATTCCCCTATTTCTCCCTCAGATGTTTCCTGCCTCTCTCTCTCCAATGCAACAAGCTTCTCTTGCAGACAGTGCAGCTCGGCCACTCGGCTTTCAACTTCCACTTCTAGTTTCTTCGTCACCTCCTCCCTCTGACTCTCTGAAGCTTCCAGCTTTGCTCTTAACTTGGTTATTTCTGCCTCAATGCTAGCCTCTGTTTCCCTCCCTTTCTCTACATTCTCTTCTTTCTCCCTCTCTACAGCTTCCAGTCTTGTTCTTACTTGATCCAGTTCAGAGCTTCTTCTGACTAATTCTGCCTCAAGAGCAGCAATTGCCTGCTCTCTCTCCTTCTCAGAATTTTCCAGACTGGTTCTTAGGGTTTCTAGTTGCTCTAGTTGCTGCCTTTCATGCTCTCTCTGCTTGTGGGCTTCTGCTAGCTCCA
Organism: Hydrocynus forskahlii; assembly: GCA_037974365.1. Lineage (NCBI taxonomy): Eukaryota > Metazoa > Chordata > Actinopteri > Characiformes > Alestidae > Hydrocynus > Hydrocynus forskahlii. The sequence continues at coordinate 29,797,574 of JBBPCX010000135.1, read as the reverse complement.
GCTCCATTTGTCTGAACTGTGTAGTCAAGACCTTTCAAAGGAAAAAGACATTCAGTCATTCAGTTCAGAGTCGAGCTGCACAAAATGCAATGCAAATTACTGCTGTTTTGTTACTGTAAACAGAAATGTATACCTTGAAATAAATAAAAAATGAATAAGTCAATAAATAATGTCATGCTTAATGTCTGCCCTGCATTATTTTAATCTAACTTAGCCCATTTCACAGAAATGCATTTGTATATGAAAAAGTATGCATAGTGAAAAGATTTGCTGCAAAAGACAAGGGATCAAACACAGTATTAGAAATTACACACAGTATTAGAAATAGCATGTTTGAGCAGGCCTAATCCATTTTACTGAAAGCTTATTTGTACCTGTTTCTGCTTATCTGCACTGTTTAGCTCTTGCTGCAACATGTCCAGAACTTCTGAGCGAGAACGCAGTGACTCCTCCAGTTCCTCAATCCGCTGCTGAGATGCTCGCAGAGCCTTTGAAATGACAGACAAGATTTACAGTTCTACATAAAGAGATGGACAGTACACCTGACTGGAGAGACACCAAACCTGACTGAGCAGAGTCAAAGGGCCACCACACCATTTAAAATTTCTTAAAGCACCCATAACCTATATTCTTCTTGTATTTTATGCTTTCTCTTAAACTTCTCTAACCATGTTTGTGAGGATTTATGTATCTTAAATGTAACCCGTTGAAGATTTTTTCCTAATGATAATTTTACAACCTCTCTTTTTCCTTTAGAATTAGGATATGCTGCTATGTCTTTAACACGTTAGCATACGTAAATGAGTCCTGTTCTGATTACGTATCATGTATTGCGCCTTGCTCACTGAACTGAAACACTCCCTGTACCTTCAGCTTGAATAGGTGGGACTAAATTGCTAAAAAATAAAAGACCGATCATGTGTAAATGCAGGACTGTCATGCGTCACAGTGCTACTCCAGGCTAAACAAAACTGAGCTGTCTCTAACAACTAATAAGTAACTACATACAAAAGAGCAAATGCCCCACCCACACAGACAAATGAAATATGGTAGCACTGCCGTACTCACTTTGAGACCCATTTTTTCGCACAACACCCATCAAATCAGTCAGTTCTATACCTCGATCAACCACAGCACTAACACCACTGACAATGAATAATATTGAGGGCACCTCAGTAAGGTGTGGGATATATTAGCAACTGAACAGTCAGTTCCCACAGAAGAGCGACTGTCGCACAAGCTGCTGCAAAAGTTATCGTTGGCTATGACAGAAAGGTGTCAGAACACTCAGCACATCGCAGCTTGTTGTACAAGGGGCTGCGTAGCAATAGACCAGTCAGAGTGCTCATGCTGACCTCTGTCTACCATCAAAAACGCATAGAGTGTGGACATTAAGTTCAGAGACTAGATTCATTTAGGAGTGCAGTGGATAAGGATTGTTAGAAAGTATCTGGGTTTTTTTTTATTTAAGTACATTAGCTATGACTGGTGGAAGCAGTCAATTGGTGGAGGTGTCTTTTAGCATGGGGTGGGGACAGGGTTAGGGGTGGGATGAAGAACAACTGACACATTCCCAAATATAGTATTCTTTTACTTATAACTGAAAGTTACCTGTTGCAGCTCTCCATCATTTGAGGCCTTGCTGGTTAAATGAAGCAGCTCTTCTTCATGTTTTTGGATCTGCTCTTGAAACCGTACATCTTTGTCCCTTACTACAGCCTGCAGAACTCGCACCTGAGTTAGAAACATTAAAGCACAGTTTTGTTTCAGAATTTAGTTCTGGACCACAGTTTGGTATTGCCTCTATTCTAGCCCACCTGATTTAGCTTTCTAGCTGCTTGTGAATTTGAAACAGGTGTGTTCGAGCAGAGATAATACAAAACTGTGCAGTAATTCAGCCTATCAAAATTTAGTTTGAAAAAGGTAATACAAATTGAACTCATTATTAGTGGGCAGGCACTGAAGTCATTTTTTAGTCAAAATTTAATAGCAAATCCACTAAATAGGAGGGTTATAACTCAGTTATAACAGTTTGATGTATCAAAACCAGACTTGGTCCATTGACTCCAGAGCCCATTCTGAGAAAGATTTTTGTGTCATCTGACCACAAAAATAACAATAAGTAAAAACAAATTTTCCTGCTATGTTCCTATTTTATTTTATAGTACTTGCCCTAAAAAAGTCATTCTTGTGTACATTTGTCTTCTGAGAGATCCCAAACCAGAGACAAATACATTTGTCGATCGCAGCTAATAGAAATTGCCAGCAAGTTATCAAACAGGAGGTGGCAATAACTGCTGGTGCTGGACTGATGTATCAAAACCAGACATAGTATATGAACTCGTCTGAGGAAGCAGAAACAATGCCGCATTATTTGATCCCCGTGGGGCACTGTACTAATCAAAAACGTGTTTTGGCTGTTAACTGTTGATGCATTTGCCTTTAGTAACTGATTAATGAGGCTGCCAAACAGGTAGTCAGGTCAGAAGTCAGCGACTGTTTGATGTAATAAAACCAGACATGGCACATTGACTCAGGACCCCATTTTCAGGAAACATTAAAACCAATAGATTTTATGCCATTTAATTTTTTTAAAAATCATACCCAATCATACCTGTTCTGCGTGATCTTCTTCCTTTTTTTTCAGACGATCTTCAGCGAATCTGAGCTGTTCTTGTAAGCTTTGGGTTAAAGACTCCTCCTGAGTCAGCTTCTGCCTCAACTGCTCAAGCTCTTCTTCAATTCCTGGAGGCACTGTGAAGGAGCTGTCTGAAGTCTGAACACACACATACACACACACACACACAAACACACAAACAGATACTCAGAGAACTCAAACTTTATTATGCTCATTATGAGACACTGCAATTGCACAGAAAGTCAGTGAGGGTCAGACTCATTTCAGTTAATTAAAATGACAATAACTTCTTCATTAGCTAAGTAAATTGTGTTGCTCACTGGATGGATCAAAGGCCTGAACTCATCAATCACTGTGTTTCACTGATTTATTAAATTACACCAAATGCAAATGAGACTGAAATGTGGTTAGACTGGAGATATTTATGGATATCAGTCAGACAGTGGATATTCTGTGTGACCAGAGATAGCCTAGCTGAAGCCATCAAAATCATTCAAAAGTAAAACCATTCTCCTCCAAGTACCAATATTCTGCATCAAATCATCTTTTTCCATACCATCATCTTCTATGCTAGTAAAGCTAATTTGACTCTATAATGTTTGATAAAAGAACCGACCAGCTGAATCAGAGTGGAGAACGCCAGAGTCTCTATGCCAACACACAACTAGATCCTTCTTTAAAACTAAATTCTAAGAAAAAAAAATCCTGTTGTGATCTGTGTGCAAAGCAAGAAATGCATTTACACATAAAGAACATTGTATTTTCCCATTTATTTCCAAAATTTTATCTTGTGAATCTGAGGGTATTTTTTAACTGAAAGAGTGGTTAGTAATACACTCCTTTGTATCTTTATCATATTTTTGCAAATAGTGTAGCTATCATTTATAATAGACTGGGTAACAAAAACTCATCCAGAGCAACACTTTTCTGAACAAAAGTAAAAAACACTGCTACCATATGAGCAGTTTTAGTTACCAGGCTGGTGTTGTGTGTCTCCTGTCCCTTCAACTCAGAGATTTGTTTATTTAGAGCAGCCATCTTGGCTTTTGCCTGCAGCTTCAACTTTGTGAACTTGGCTTCTCCTTGTTCCCTTTCATCCTATAAGAACACACACATACACACACAAACATATACCCATTTTATCCCCTCCACTGTAGGGGTGACCAGTTCTTACCCTATTTGATAGGTCTCTGTACATCTGGAAGGGTGGGGGGTGAAAGCTGATACTTGCTTCTTATAAGACAAGTAAACTCCAAGACCCCATTATTTCGAACTGTTCACACAGTTCAACACGCATGAAGGAGAATGCTAACTGCCAATCCTGTATGTCAGCTAATAGACCCCCATGTTGGAAAGAGTTGTACTGAGTAATGGGGAAAGGGGAAGGCAGCAACCCTACTCACCCAGCAAATCCGGGAACATTAAGACATTTTATTATATTGTGAAGAATTACATCGCAACATGCTTGTGATATTATCAGTACTAATACACTGATCAATTGTATGCTTCATTATAAAGAGAGTATAATTAGTTCTGTTTAATTGGATTTAAGGCAGAGCAGTATGTTAAACATTTAACCTAAAAGGGTTTACTGGTACAGCTCTTCAGAAAAACAAATAATAATGTGATGAAAATGTCTCATGAAAATCTGTTTTGTGTTATATTTTTGCTTCATCCCCCACCAATACCATCCATTGAGAGCGAAGCCTATGTTGCTCTCGGACTCCCAGGCACAATGTCTGTGGCATCAGAAATCAGTACAGATGGAATACAATATTACTGTTATTATAATTATGAAAATTGAAATCTGGACCTGCTGACAGGTCTGTGAAGTTTTAATGGTTACTCACATAAATATACAGACAAAAGTTTTGCTTGTCCACTCCTCACCTTGAGCTGTTTCTCTGCTCTTTCTAGTTTTCCATCTTTCTCCCTAATCAGCTCCTTCAGCTGGATCACTAGCTGCTCTGTCTGGGCCAGCCTTTCCAGGATCTCCTCTGAAGGTCCTGGACCTTCAGAGAAGGAATCTGTACCAGATGGCAGCTGAGGAACCAAACCATCCTGCTCAGAATACAAAAGCAATGATTTATCACTATTTAATTGCAGACCTGTGCTCTGACACTTTGACAAGTCTTCTCTCTTTGACATGGAACAGAACATTAAGGTCTCTAACATTAGACAGATTTCAACAAAGAGACTGACAAGGAAAGGTGAGAATGTTTTGGGTTAAATAATTTATCTTGCTTGATGATGAATTCCTAATAGAACGGACCAAGTGTGTCGATAGGACAGGAAAAACTAATCAAAGTTCTCTCAAAATAATAGCAGGCATGTTGACAATAGCATAGCCATAAACGCTTACCTGGGGATCACCATCATGGTGCTCCTCCCCAGATAACTCCTGCAGGACGGAGGTCACTCCTTGGGTCAGTCGGCTGAACATGACTGACCTGCAAGCAGAAAATCTACACAGCTGCAATCAATATAGCGTGATGTTGTTATGAAGAAATGTGACTATATGAACTGTGGACGTGACAGTGCTTTATAGAGAACCATGAGTAGAGAGCAGGTTGAGGAGACCCTGGAGAGAAGGAGATATGCTCTAGAAAGGAGAGGAATTAAGATCAGTAGGACTAAGACAGAATACATGTGCTTGAATGAGAGGGCTGACAAGGGAATGGTGAGGATGCAGGGAGTAGAGCTGGGGGTCAACAGTCCAGAGTAAGGGGAAGTGTGAAAGAGAGGTGAAGAAGCGAATGCAGGCATGGTGGAATGGGAGAAGTGTGGCAGGAATGATTTGTGACAGGCAGGCACTGATGAAAGAGATGGAGGTGGCAGAGTTGTGAATTGCATTGGGAGTGATGGTGATAGACAGGATCAGGAATGAGTTTATCAAAAGGACAGCTGGAGTTGGAAAAGTCAGAGAGGTGAGACTGCGTTGGTTTGGACATGTGCTGAGGAGAGACTCTGAGTAGCCTATGCTGGGAGAAGGATGCTGAGGATGGAGCTGCCAGCGAAGAGGAGAGGAGGAAGGTCTAGTAGGAGGTTTATGGATGTGGTGAGGGAAGAGAAGAAGATGAGGAGATGTAGAAGAAGAATATTCTAATCTACTCTGCTTGAAAGACATTCAGATGTTTTGGGGGGGTGTTTCTTTTTATTCTGATCTTTCTGTTCAAGTCCTCGATGGTTTAACTACTGTACAATCCTCTTACTTTCTGTAAATCTGTATGGAAATGCTTTAACCTGATATTATCCAAACAAGTATAGAACTGCAGTTTTTAGACCTGACAGCTGAGGTTCTTTAACTCCTGCTTTCGGATATTATTGCATTCCAGAAACCTTTCTGATTTTGAGCTGAGTTTGATTTAAGGCCACTCTATCCAACTGTCCAGTTGGTGTGTGGACTCACAAAAATAAAAACAACGCCAGCTCCGAGGAAGGACGGAAAACCCCGAACTTTGCCGGACGCACCACGCATGCGCATCTTCCTTCTCCACAACAGCAAAGATTATCGAGCTTCGCTTAGGCTTCACAATGAACACGAAACTAAGGCAAAGATCGACATAACAGAGGTACGAATTTAATGTGAGCATAAAGAAGCAGTGACAGGCGGTGAGAAGCGAAAGCTGAGCAGCCCCTGCGTGTATGCAGCATAGATTGGTAAACACAGAAGATTAACGGAGGAAATCATGAACAGCTGTGTGCACGGTGGACATATTCCGACATATTTGGTCATTAGAGCTGGACTGTGCAAAAACCCACCTGTGTGAGTCCTCCGCGAGCAAGAGCTGCTGTTTTTAGACTTTTTGATCAATTCCGTCTTCAGGATTTGGGAGCAAGAGCCACATCACCAAACATCCCGGAAACCACAGTGGCAGCGTTGCGATTGGACCTGCCGAGGGAGCGTCTACAAACTACACACCCGTCGATGGAAACGAAGAATATTTTAACAACGACAATCCAGGGATCGTCGGATCTACAAAAACGAATAGTAAAGGAAAGTGACCCCTTGTAGTCTGGCGAGAACACAGCACAGCACACTGTGTGAACTGAAATTCTTTTTCTGCATTTAACCAATTCACCAAGCGGGCAGTCAGTGACACAGCATCCAGGGAGCAGTAAGTGTGGACAGTACCTTGCTCAAGGGTACATCAGTGGTGCCACTACCAGTCCTGGGATTCGAACCCACAACCTTCTGATCACAGGGGCAATTCCCTAACCACTAGGCCACCAGTCAGCATGACAGCACTGTGAACACCTGTGAAAACCACTGAATTTAGTGGCAAGAGGGTTTGTGTGCCTGCACTTATGTTAAGGTCTGACACCAGGATGGGAGGACACGTCCTTCTCAACTATGGGAAGCAGCTTGCCCGCAGCTTCGTTGTGCTGGCCCACAGCTTGGTTCTTCTCGCCCACTACACCACGCTGTTCGTGGGCTGCGTGTCTCGCTCTGTCCGCTGTTTTGTGGAGGTTGTCAGGTGGACGACTCTTCTGGCGCGGTTCACAGTGTCCACCTTTGAGTCGGTTCACCGACACCTGTACAGGTGGGCTGGGAGACGATATGACGTTGCCACGGAGACGCTCCCCAGCAGCAGCAGTGCTGAGTAGGACTAAAACAAGAAAAGAGACCTAAACAACACAAAATAGGATTACAGGCATTTCGGAAGGATTTATTCTGGATTATATATTCAAACGAACAAAAATGAAGCAAAAAGGTCATAATGGAGGAATATTAGGAGGTGATATACATGTTAAATACATGTTAAAGGGCCATTACTTATACTTTTTTAATATATATTATTTATAATAAGTATGATACTAATGGGAAAATACCATACTTATTATATATAATATATATTAAAAAGTATAAGTAGTGATATGAATCTAATATAATATGTTTTTAACTTGAATTTAAAACACTAATTGGAAGGGATCTTAACAGTCATAACAAAGTATAAATGCATAATATAGATATTATAGGGCCAGTTTCATCTCAAATCAACCCATTGTTCTATATACACTAAAATGTCTTTGCTTTTCAGTCAACCAGATGATTGAATTATCTTGTACATCACAGTGATTGGACTGGTAATTTCGTACTGAAGATGTCTTACAAGTCATCTAAGATGTTTCTGTAGGGTTGAGCTTCATAAATGCAGTCTTAAGTACTGACTTTTTGTGAGTTAGTGCCTAATGCGCAAAATATATGAGCTTACTTGATTCAAATGTGTACATGATTTTATAGGAGAAGGTTAAAAGTTAATTTAACCTACCCTGTCTTATACACCATATGTATAAAAGTATTGGGACAACTGACAATTGCACCAACAGGGACTTTAATACCTTCGTATTCAAAGATGTGGGGTTTAGTTGACTTCAGTAGTCTTTAATATGGAGCTGGTTCCCCCTTTGCAACTATAACGGGTTCCACTCTTGGAAGGCTTTCCACTAGATTTTGAATTTCTGTGGGAGTTTGTGCCCAATTTTTGTGGGAATTTGTGCCCATTCATTCTGTAGAGAATTTATGAGGTCAAGCACTGATGTTGAATGAGAAGGCCTGTTTCACAATCTCCAGATCAACCCAGAGGTGCTGGATGAGGTTGAGGTCAGGACTCCGTGTGGGCCAGTCAAGTTCTTCCACACCAAACTCATCCAGCCATGTCTTTATGGACCTTGTTTTGTGCGCTGGGACACAGTCATGCTGGAATAGAAAAGGTTCTTCCCCAAACTGCGTCCTCAAAGTTGGTAGCATGTTGTTGTCCAAAATGTTTTGATATGCTGAAGCATAAGATTGCCTGTCACTGGAAGTAAGTGGCCTCCTGAATTCAATAATTAAGAGGTGTGTCCTAATACTTTTGTCTATATAGTGCATATTAATACTTTTAGTACTTAATCATTCTAATACTAATTATGCTTTACCCTGAGTGAAACAAAACCTTTTCCAGGTGTAACGTCCAATTTTGATGTACACTACCGGTCAAAAGTTTTAGAACACCCCAATTTCAATGTATTGAAATTCAAGCAGTTCAATTTCTCATTGTTCATTCCGCAGAAAGTTCTTCCCAGCTATGTTGCAGAAGTTCCCATAAGTGTGCGGCACTTATAGGTTGCTTTGCTTTCACTCT
>JBBPCX010000135.1:29759424-29781109 GCA_037974365.1 Hydrocynus forskahlii | reverse complement strand
TGTCATTCAACACATTTGTATACCCCCCCCCATCTCTCGGGTCCACTAAGCGCGAGTGGAAGTGAATAGGCTTGTAGGATAGTAACTAGTTTATGAGAGATGCCCATGACGTGACGAATGTTTAGGCAGCTCAAAATCTTTGACAATTTTAAAACCCCAGACGCAATTTTCAGGTCTCCCGGACATGTCCGGGGAAAAGAGGACGTGCTCAAGCTCAAATGTGGTCACCCTAGTTGTACCCTTAGTGTGATGGAACTACATTATTTCTTTTGGCAAAACACTGAAGTGTTGAAAAAAACATCTAAATCACGGTGTTTTAAGTTTTAATTTCAATTCTACACTCCATTACACACAAAAACAAGAAATAGTTCACCTTTTTCTTTTGTGGTGGATTCTGAGCAGTTCCCCCACCCTCCGTGCCATCTCCACTAAGTGATCGTGTGAAAGTCATGGCGCCCCCTTCTTCACTGCAAGGGTAATAGGGCCCCCCCTCACTGAAGCTCCCTGTTGCTGCAGCCTCAGGCCTGAATGCCCCCATTTCCAACGTGTGGGACGGTGTGAGGTCTCTTAAATTGGAGTTGACAGGAGAGAACGAGAGGCCGCTGCGGTCCGGGCTTTTCATCCACGAGTGGTATGATGAAGCTGGGGGCTCAGAAGTGGTGGGGGTTTCAGTACTGCTTTCAGCTTCCATTCCCTCATCTCCTGCTGCGTCATGGGGTTCAGGGAGGGAGGGATCCGGGCTTTGAGAGCCAGCAGGAACCTGTCTGGGTTCTTGGGAAACGTTTTCAGAAGCCTGCGGCCGCACAATGGGTGAGGCCAACAACGAGGGAGGACGCTCAGCCTGAAATAGCAGGATAAAAAAAATCAAAGTTCAGCTGCTGCAATTGAAGCAAGAATGGACCATACTAAGGATGGGGCGGTAACAGTTTTAACGACATACCATAAAGCCAAATGGGTTTTATAAATTGCATCGATTTAATCAATTCATAAACATGTAAGAATAGCATCATTTGAAAAATGACAAAGAGCTACAGTCTCCCTGCAAAACACATACCGGTTTATAATCTAAAAAATAAACAGTAGCAGGGATTGTTTAGTAATCAAATAGTGTAGCGATTATTTTGATAACTGAGTAATCTTATACATAAGTTATATAATGTTGTACAATACTTGGTGGGAAACTGATTCGATTAAAAAAATCGTAAGTGCTTTTCTACCATGTTTTAATACCAGGACAGAATATTTATCACTGATATTTTTAGCATCTGAAAATTTGAATACCATCCCATCCCTAGTTTGTTCATGATTACAGAATCCAGTAAATCCAAGTAAGCTGACCTCTTGGGTACTGAGTCTTCGGTTAGCTTCTGGAGAGCTGTCTATAGATGACTCACTCTGTGGATGCACATGTAATATAGTTTGAAGAATATGAAAACTTCACCTCTGACCCACTCTAATACAAAGAGGCCTTTTTTAAGATTCACTAAAGTATTGATCAAATGTTTAGAATCTCACTCTTTTATTCAAGAAAAATACATTACTTATGGTGAATTCTTGTAGACAGGGGAAATATATTTCAAACATTTGAATGATAGTGCACATGAACTGATAAGGAGGATCATGTGTGTTCTAACCTCTTGTAGGGTGGTGTGTAATGTGTTCAGGTTGGTATGAGTAGGTGTAGAAGGTTCTGTGCTGGTGTCGTCTGGGCGGGGGCGTGGTGGGGTGTTCAGTAACTGAGGTGTTCCTGGGGCATCAGTGGACTCCCCTCGTGTTGGGGTCGCACATGGAGATGCGTATGGTGTTGAAGTCTCCGACATGCATGCATCCAGCGGACACAAACGTCTCTTTTTCAGCGGGGTGGGCAGCTCTGTAATTCCAAAAAAAAAAAAAAAAACAAATAAAAAAAGCAGAACGGATTTTGTAAATTTAATAAAACTATCGTCAATAATAGCACTATTAACTTAGCAAAGGTTCATACATTCATTATCACTTCATTATTTTTCTCTTTCCAAAGAGTGAACAAAGGTCCTGTAAATGTTCAATTATGCATACCTGGATACCCGCCTGGTAGAGGGCAGTTTCCGTTGAAGGAAAGGGGACTGTCTGACTCTCCATTAATGGGAGGGCTGAGTGGACCTTCGCTCGGCATCAGTAGAGCAGTGCGTCCCCCAGGACTCATAGACCCCTCTTCTTCTAATGCCTGCTTCAGCCAGCGCTGTACAGAGAAAAATTAGAGAAAATGTGTTCAGATTAACAGGTCTAGAAGAACAGCTGTAGGCATATCCAATACAGACAAAAACAATATTATTGACTCTAAACAGGACTTCAGAGTTTCAGAAAATATTAACACTCAGTTAAAGTCCAATCATGGGCGATATTTGGGGGTAACTGTGCAGAACTATCATGAGTTGCTCCAAAGTACTCAAGGGCATCCTCGACAACCATTGACACGCTCAGTGGAATATCATAAAATTTTGTTTGAGTTGGTGGGGAAATTAACAGCCTTCTAACATAAATAATCTTTAAATTTTATAAACTATAAATAAACTATATATTCTCATGAGTTACAGTGTTATTACAGTGACTGGATCAGGACTACCTCTTTGTAAGGTTACTACAAAGAACTGTATTTTGGTGTCATTGACTAAACCGTTCTGGGACTGGTTTCAGGAAAATCCTGATCACACCGAACAATGTTCATGGCTCTTGAACACACAACTAAGGCAGACCTGGCATTTATTTGTCATCATTTTGTTGATACCAACTCATTAGGAAAAATATTAAGTCATACACTTGGCATCTCTGAGGAAGGACAATCAATAAAATCATACAATATGCAATAAACTGTTTGATTACATAAACTCAAACTATGATAAACTCACTTTTTTGCAAGATCCAGAGTTGGGAGGTGTTTCTGGAAGCTCTCTGGATCGGCGCCGGCCCGTCGGCACCCCAGGGGCACTGGGGCTGCGATTGGCCCAAAACGGCGAGGAGAACCGAACATAGTGCTTAGGGGTGCTGTAAACGTGGGGACTGCAGGAGAGGCCGGGGAGAGAGTTCAGCTGAGTGGCCAAAACTTCTGGGTCACTGCTGATTCTCAGTGGGCGCTCGGGAACCGGCTCTGGGGTCCGGCTTACACGTTCTTGCTTCTCCACACCCACACCCATCCACTCACTCACTAAGTGCTATAGTATGTGACAGAGAAAGAGAGAGACAGAGTGGAAATTTGTCTGATTTGTCCACAACTAAGTATCAATTATGAATCAGATTATTAAGGCTGTCATCTTGCTGTATCAGCACCAAACAATAAGAAAAGTACATGTTATCCAGACTAAAACATGGAATGTTTAAAAGCAGTGTTTGAATAAATTAGTTAAAGATACTATTTTAATGAATAAATGCATAGATAAGACACAGTTCTTTATTATGGTATTTATTTTTTTGTTTCTTATTCATTATTGACACCATGAGTTATCATCCCTGAAGTGGGACTGTACTAGCAGGTTAGTTAGATGATGACGAGCTAGTTTGGGTCAGTTTTGAACAGACATTTCCTGGACTCAAGTTAGTTTCGGATTCGAATTAATGTGGTTCGTCTTGAGATGGGACAGAACTTTTTCAGGCTCAACTCAAATTCATTTAAGAAAATTCTTGGGCTGTATCCATGTTGGACCAACATTTCAGGCCCAGTTAAATATGTACTTAGAAATCACAGTTCGTGATACACATATTGTAATTTTCTATAAACAGCCACTCGTGACTCACAGAAACAAGTGGAGAAATTCGGAGGAAAGCTCAGGTTCTAAACTATCAATCCATTTCATAACTGTTTGTAAGTACAAGGAGATTTGCAATTATGAGGACAACATAAAAGTTATTGCTGTGTTAACAGTCTAATTTTGTTGTAAGAGATAGGGAAAAGTTCTGACTCAAACTTGTCAATATAGAATGTAAATTTGTTATAATCACATTATTACTTTTAAGCAGCCTTGTAAAATAAAGTAATATGTCCAGACAACAATGGGGGGATAAGTTGAGTAAGGTTCAGGGGTGATGTGTATCACCTTTTTCGTTTTTGGGTATTTCTGACCACTGCGGCAGGTTGGTGCGGGTGAGCCACTGTGTGGTGGGCTGGCGTCGGGGGCGCTAGCGGGTGGGGCATCAGGCTCGGGTGCTGAAGGAGCTTCCCCGTCCAGCGTTTCTCCAGCTAATGGTTCCAAGGCATCACCAGGGGATCCAGGGGGGAGGTCAGAGCAGGCGCTGGCAGTGCGTGTGCGGCGCCTCTGCTGGCCGATGTGTGTGCGGTTTCTGGAAAAACTCTTCCTTTGCTTGTTTCGGTTAACCTTGGCTGGCTTCTGACCCGGCTCCTCCTTCACTGTCTCCAGCAATGGCTGAACATTTCAAAAGTAACAACAAATGTCAATGTTATTCTTTGTTCATTTGTCAAAAAACACTACTATATTAAATTCAATAGAAGTCAATTAGTGATTATTTTGTATTATTCATTTTTTGACTAAACAATTGCTTAATCTTCCTCACCATCCCCAGCAACAGCTGAAGGTAAAAGCAGCACTGACAACAGACAAATATCACTCAAGGCTAATAACTACTAACGGTAAACAAATAATTCAGTGATATTTGCGCTCACTAATCTTTGGCTGAATATGATGTGTAGGCAAATCAGATTTGTTTAACAGACATGAATGTGATACATTATATGCATTCAGTGGCACGTGTAATGAGTTTTTTTTTAATTTATTGTACAACACAATAACTTCCTGTGGTCCATTATGTCATGAATGTCATAGGACCATTAAACAATCAAAAAAAAAAAAAAAAATCAATAATTGATTACAGCCATACCATAGCCGGAGATTCAGCCTCAGGTGTAGCAGGAGGTTCTTCCTTGATTTCACTGCGAGCCCCCACTTCTCCTTTAGTGCCGATTCTTTCCAGAGCCTGTTCTCTCCGCTTTTCTCGTTTCTCCATCCGTGCAAATGCCTGCAAGATGGCCTCCATTTTCCTCTCCTCGCGTGTCTATACACAGAGAGAGACAAATAGAGAGAGAGAAATTGAGAGAGAGAGAGAGAGAGAGAGAGAGAGAGAGAGAGAGAGAAATGGAGAGAGGGGAATAAGTTTTTAGCTTCTTTTAAGTGAGGTAGCTTGTTGTGTAGCGCTTAAAAGAAAGCAGCAAGAAAGACTGGGAAAGACAGAACCAGAGCTGTTCAGCAAAGGATAAAGGAGCACCTTTGCTTTTTCAAGAATGTTTAAGAAACAAGGATACAGTATGACTAACGCGAAGCACCACTCTTCTATAAGAAACTTGGAACCAAGCATTCAAAAGCGTACGTAGAATACCGATGTTTACTATGTACGAATGTATAATGTGCCCCACTGTTTCTGTCTCCTCAAACTGACCAAGTCAAATTAAAATGAACATTAAAGTAGAGGATGTGTTTTCACTTCACCTGAATAATAAATGTGAAAAGAAATTAAGTTTTTGACTTAAGTGACATCACATTTGCCTAAAAGACAAAGACAGATTTCTAAACCAACTAAACCATCATCTACGGTTTACCTCTTGCGCCTGCCACACCCAGTTAAGGCATGCTAAACCTTTGGTTTTCATGACAATACAAAGTAGCTTTCTAATGAAATATTCAAATATTATTTAACAACGATAGGCCAAAATGCTTATCCCCAATTCCCAAGCTGTGGTTGGACATGTTAGGCTATGCGGCAGCAACAGAGAAAGCGCTAGCGAGGGCAGCGGGAGGCAGTAGTGGGCAGTAGTGAGCAGCTCAGCAAAACTGGCTAAACTCCCCCAAAAAACATCCCACACAAACATACACAAAGGGCAAAAGGGAGAAGCCGTGGAAGGGAAGGGCAGCCGAGTTTCCACGGCAACCATGAGTGCCACCACAACAACCGTCTCCCACAGAGACACACTTACCATCTTCCTCCTCCTTTCTGCAATGTTCTCCTCTGACTCCATCTCTACTTCATTGCTAACGGAGGTTTTCTCTTCTAGATCCTCAATTAACTCAGGATCCTGCAAGAGGGGGAAAGGGGCGGCCTTATTCATCGTCTGGCTACAGACTTAGGAGAGGAGGAATGATAGAGGGAGAGAGAGGAGGAAGACGATGGGGAAAACTAGGGGTACAACTTCAGCTCAGTTTGGACTGGCACTGGGTCCGGAAAACTGTGGTTAAAGAAAAAACTGATAGCCCCCATTCTTCCCAGAATCTTTACCATAAATACAAACCAATTAATTAAGAATACATAACTACACTAAAGGTTCACCCACACTTGCTTTTTGTCAGAGCAATGGCTGGAGTGAACCGTCTTTCAGAGTGATAAATTCCATGTGAAAATCTTTGCTTTGGGTTCAGCTTTGACATGAAAACTCATGTCATCAACCAACAGCAAGAACTGTACTGAAGGAATGAAGATTCAAAATAAAGATTCAAAATAAAGGACCCTTTAGTAATGTCCAAGAATGACACGCGAAAAAGGGGCTTTCTGGTATCCAGACACTTTGGAGGTTGTATTTGGTAACTTTCCTTTAGTGACTTTTGGATTTTTCACCAATCATCCAAGTCAGCCTTTACCATGAATAAGCAAGTTTCTAGAGTCATCGCAGCTTTAGAATCCCGATTAACAGTGTGTTTGTGTGTGTGTGTGTGTGTGTGTGTGTGTGTGTGTGTGGAGATGAGGAGCAATATTCTTCTAGTTTGCTCAACTGCCTACTTTGCCAACCCTACCTACAAAATGGTCTACCTCTCAACATCACTACCTCGATGCAGATCAAAGATTAAAAGAATCTGACAAAATAAACTTACAGCTGTTCAGTCCTAGCTGACTGCTACTCCCACAATGCCCTAAACAGTTTATACTATTGTATTACTTTGTGTATCATGGCAAAACCACATAGCTAGCCCTGATCTGCTTGTTAAATAAATGGCAACAATCAGCAGAATGAGACAATCATTCAAGATCCTGCTGTAGTGGAATACAGACACTTTGCTCCAAATGACTCAAAGAAAGAGGAGGAATGTAAAAGATGAGGAAGGACAGATGAGGAGGAAAAAGAACAAGATGGCTAATAACATGATACACACATGCAAAGACTGGAAGTAAACAAACTACAACAATACATGAAGTCACATGCACTGAGAACAAATGCTTTGACCAGTTCCAGAATTTAAAAGGGAGCTAATACGTATGCAGGAAAGCAAACTGAGATGTAAAATATGAATGCATACACTGTGCATATACTGGGGTGTAAATCTTAACTTGGGAAAAAAAAAAAAAAAATTCACCTCTAGTAAGTATGGAAGCAAATGTGGATATAGGTGGTGTGTATACACAGTACATGACTGAACACGGTACGTGTGCATGCGTATACACAACTATACAGTACCTGGTTATTAGAGATGGACACTCGTAGGGGTGAGAGTTTCCTCTGTTTGCCGTCATTGCTTGTTTTCCCTTTAGGACCATCACAATCCAGTGTGAGGTTTTGGTTCTGGCCACTGTCATCCCTCATTGCCGGTTCTTTGTCCTTCCTGCCCCGGCGCCGTGTGCCTTGCCCAAGGTTTTCTGTAGGCTCCAGGTTATGCTTCAGCACAGGGCACTCCTGATTCCCCCTCACACAAGCACAGTCCACCTTATATTTACTAAAAGTAAAAAGACAAGGTCAGAAGGTCAGAAAGGTCATAAAAACATACATTGCATTATTTATGTCTGTAAAAACTTGCATGAGCAAAATCTTGACAACACTGTTCACAAAACATTAATAAATATAAAATATTTTACATTGTTTCGAAAATATATATAACTTCAGAGTAATGGTGTAGTGAAGAGTTTTGGGATTCATCAGAGAATAACAGAGACCTTTGTTGAGTAATGTGATGAAGCATGATAGAACAATATTGTTTGAGTAAAGAATGATGGTCATAGACCATCATGGAGAATACTTTGTCATTAGTGAGAAACTTTGGAAACTGTTGTGTCAGTGTGGAGTGGGATTCAGAGCTAGAGCACCCCAATAAGTCTTCATGCATTTATACATTATACATATTATACACGTGTTATATTGTGTGTGTTTGTGTGTGCGCACGCTCACCAGCTGCCATAGTCATAGTCAAAGCCGATGGTGATCTCACTGCCTTTTGGGATGGACCTCAGAGAGTAAATGTACAAGTGCAACATGCCATCCTCTATCACATGCCGCACCTGAGTCAGAAGCAAAAATAGCCTTTTCAGTAATATCAATAATGTTGCTTACTTGCTGGTAACCAGTTAACTAGCTTAAGCTGCACAAAATATTTTTCAGTTTGTTGCTTTTTCTGTTTCCCACAACATGCAATAAGCTATTTTAGAGTTATCAGTAATTAGCCAAAAAACTTGATTATCTAAATTCAACTTTTTTTGCGCTGCAGACCAGTTTCATGTAAAACAATATTTTCACGGACCGGTATAAAGACAACTAAAAACCAAGTGCGTTTGGGTTTTTTTTTTTTTTTTACTCATTTTTGCTTGCTCGAGGGTTTTTTACCCCCAAAGAAAAGATCTTTCAGACTCTGATAATCAATAACATATTTTTATTCTTCCTTTCTGTGCAGCCGGGACCAAATGATTCACGGACCGATTCCGGTCCTCGGCCCGGTGGTTGGGGATCTCTAATCTAATTTATATTATTCTTCTCCTTTTTCTGCTTTGTCTTCTTCTGTTGGATGTTTGTCCACTAACTTGTTCTGTTTTTTTTTTTAAACACCAGACTCTGGAACCTTCAGTCTGATTGTGATTTGTGGGATTGTATACAGGCAGCACTGACAGCATTCAGCTCGCTCTTGAGTCGCCATGACACAAGTGCATTAGTAACACTCTAGCAACCCTGTGAGATACCATGGCAACTGCTACCAACATCCTAGAAACAATCAGAGATATTTGGTTGGTCCAAAAAGCATCTGATGATTTCCCTCCGTTTAGATGACCTGATATAGAGAAGATGTACCAACATAATGAATATACTATGGAAACCAGTCAGCAACACCCTAGCAACCACCTGGACAGCATAACAACCGTTTAGTAAGAAACTAGCAACACATTGTCCACCATCAGAGATGCCACAGCAAACGATTAGCAACATCCTAACCAAGGAACTACTGAGCAATAATCTAGTAATCACCTGGGACAACACTGCAGTCTAGCTATACCCTAGCAATAGTGATTTATGTTTAAGCTGTTTTCAGACAATATGCCTTTCTTATTATTATACTATGACTCACCTCTGCATTGGGGGTGCAAGATCGACGAATAAAACGTGCCTCATTTCCAAAGTTGCGCGCATCCACACACATCTCCAAGCCGTCAAACTTGGAGTAGAACAAGACAAACGGGTACGGCCTGTAGGGACAAGAGGACGAAAAACCATAGGTTTCATTTTCTTCTTGCATCCGCAATGTATATTCAGTAACTGAATATCCACTTAAGCTTCAGATAAAGATAGTTAGAATACTGAATTACAGTAGGCTTGAATTTCTAAGCTGTATAAGCATTACTTTTTGGCAAGATTTTGTTCATTTAAAACACTGAGTTTTTCATTGTGTACTGTTTATTCAATGAACAAAACTTTTTTTAATGATTATTATTATTATTGCAATAGCAGTGTAATCTAAGGACAAGTGTATACAGATTGAAGGCCATGTGTTAGTTCGAGCTGCAAGACAATTAGCCAGGCTTGTACAAAACGTGAGGGACAACGGAGAGCATAGACCAGTAACAAACTGACCACACACACAAACACACACATACACACCCCCCTATTAGAGTGTCTAAGTGCTTAAGCACTGACCTAAATGTTACTAAATCTCTAATCCTATTCCTACAGCTAAATCTAACCACAATATGACTGCACTAGTACACTTAGCATAAACTAAGGTTTATCCAATCTAACCTAATCTTAATCATAGGTAAACAAAAAATAGATTTTTAAAAGGGGATATTTTTGTATTTCTCTTACCTTTTGAAAAAGTACCCATTGGCCTCAAACTGCTGTCTGAGCATGAACTTTCCTCTGTATTCTATTATAAGTGAATCCGCTGGCAAGTCCCGCACCGCCTTCAGGATGCGCTTGTTCTTCTGAATGTGACTCTGCATGAGAAAAAAATAGTAATAAATAAATAAATAAATAAAATAATAAATTCTATTGGCACATATTCAGTATGTATTCTTACCATATGATTATTTATAAATGAGTAGAAAGTGGAAAACCCACATTCCGTTTGCATATTAGTCAAAAGGCCCTTTTCTATCAAAGTAGGTTGTTCCTGGACAGAGTGAATGATGACTCCATTGGAAAACAACAGAAGTCTGGCTTTTGAGACCGGTGTAAAGTGCAAATATAAAGTGTGTGTGTGTGTGTGTGTGTGTGTGTGTGTGTGTGTGTGTGTGTGTGTGTACCTCTACAGGTGGTTTGAAGGCCGCGGTGTGTGTGTTGTAAGCAAGTGTCTTTCCGTCTCGAGCCTCTTTGACTCTGAGCAGTAGTCGGACGTCCTCACTATACTGATTACTGCTGGCCTCCTCATATCGCTCCATCCAGGACTTCACTTTATTCTCCCACAAAGACAAAGGCTCCATTGGTTCACACTCTGGAGCAGAACCCTGACAGAAGGACACATGTTGGTTTTTAAAACTCAGGATATACCTGTCCAATATTTAATATTTAGTATTTTATGTCCCATACACACATATACATCATAAAAAATTAAACATGGGCCTTTTGTAAAAGAGACTTTGCAAAGTCAGAAGCACACACACAGACAAATAGGCAAACAACCACATACAATAAGAATGACAGACCCCATATTGGTTGCATCATGGGCCTCATTTATGGGCCATTAGCACGGTACACACCTTTACTCTATTAGACTTCCTCGAACCTTCACGGAATGCCTGAAAGGAGGAGACAAAAAGGAAAGTCACCAACTACCGGTAGAGTAGGTTTCACAACCTTTTCACAGTAATATATTTGCAAACTCATTATCATTGGCTCTGACTAATTTAAAATTCCTCTCTTAGTCAGGAATGAGTTTTTAGCAAATTTGATATGCTTTTGTGTACCATATACAGAACTACGCATATGCTATACATAGAGCTATATGTCTAAAGGGCCAATAGCACAGAACACTGATAAAGATTCAAAAAGTACTATTTACTTCTAGACCCTACACGCAAATTTAGCTGCTAAAATAGCCAATGATGCCCCAAATTATGTCATAAAATTAAATAAAATCCTCCCGAAGTGTAAGTGTTTCATTTCAAACTGCTTTTAGACAGAGGCATAATACAGGACAGCAAATTAGAAGAGAACTTTTCTACAATTTTCAGGCTTAAAAGCACAGTAACAAAAACAGCCTATTTAACTCAGAGAGAAATATATATAGGAAAATAGTCACATAAATATGAAAGATGACTGTTTCTGATTAATAATACTACAAATGCCATAAGTGCACTTCAAGGGAACAAATGAAATTTTAAAGTTAGTGATTAGACAGTGAGTTGACCTTTTTAGCCCGGGCTGGAACCGCAGGTTCCTTGTCTCCACTCTTCTTGCGTTTTTTATCTGCTTGCTTGTTGCTGAGGCGACCAGTGGTGAGCGTGATGCTGGTGGGTGTGTGCTGAAACGCTGTGTAAAGCTCCAGCGGAACCTCATCACCACTCTCTGTAGCGCTGGTGTCGCCGTCTGTGGAAAAATGTTGGGGATGTCATGTTAGCTTTTTTAAATTTAAAGAAACCCTCATACTTCATGCTAATTTTTCACTTTTCCCCTGACAGAGAAAAACATTCTTAATATCTGCTGAAAAAGTTCTGTCAAATAGTTATGAAAATATCAATTGGTCCATTTATCTTGCAATGGGTCACTAAATGTAAAGGCCAGCTAGCATTTTTCAAATAAAGGGGTCCAAGATGAATTAGAGTATTCTAGTTATGACAAGGACGACTTATCCTGTTATATAAGCAAACATTACACATCAGATTTCTGACATGCCACTCTAAATGTCAAATGCTAACTGACACAAACAGAATGAACAAACAGTTTAGAATCCAGTTAAGCAAGACGTTATTACCTGAGAAAATTTCTTGGAGTTTTAGGCCATTTGGTCTTTTCAGATATGGTATTAGTCATATTAAGCCAAGCTCACTGCACATCTGCTACAATCATTTGTGATGCAGACAGCCCCAAACATGCTTGTGACAATAACAAAAGCCTCTCAGCAACTTTCATTAGCAGTGTGAATAGCTCAGTATGCAAGTCTATGGAAATATATTTTCACATTTTTTGACTTAGCAAAAAGCATTCAAAGCTGAGGCAACTGGCAAACCTTTTGAAACAAATAGTGTCCCACAACATATCACAATGAAAGTTTAACCAAGTTCCACACCTCATGTGATTCTTTATAAATCTGGCACTCATCACTGAGGCACCCACATCAGTCATTTTGGGTAAAGGAGCTTCCTTAAATGCCCTTTCTAAATGAACAGTGTAACTGTTAAAAAAACTGATCTGGATGACTGCAGCGGTAGGGCAAAATGTACTTTAGTGAAAATTAAGAAATAACCAAACAAATAGCCACACAAAAGCTGGCATGTCAATGGTTAACGTCCTTTGGGAATAAATTGACATTGAACATATCCGCGGTAGTTAGGTGGCGAAAGTCCAGCAGGGGGCAGCACAGTAACATAAAAGAAGTTTGCATTAAATTTATTTTAAACGAAGGGAAAGGAGACTGCTTTTACATCGTTCAGTGTGGGACAATAAGGTATATCCTTTAGTTTGTTTTCATGGCCAAGAAAACACAGGTCTTGATCCACTTCCAAGTGAATCCTGACTGGTTAGCAGCTGGTGGGAACATTTTGCTCCACACTAAACAAAGGAGAGAATGCTTTTGCCTTTTTCCAAGTGTGTGTCAGAACTATACTGCCTACATAATCTGTTTGAACATTTGTCTCTTGATCACTGTGCAGCACTAGTTGTGGTTAATTATACAGGACAAGCACTAACAGCAGAGCGGTACTGATTTTGGTACGCGAAACACCTAGATGAGTAATCTGGTGTGCTTTTGCTGTTGCAATGTGAAACCAAGTGAAGCAAATAAACACTGGATTCGGTTGCCATGTTTTTCTATTTTACATACAGTAACCGTTTTCAAATGATTTTAAACTACTATACACATGTTGAACAAATCACAACGCAGACTGCCTTTATATACTTGACTGCCTTCATATACTTGACACTATTGATTACAAAATGTGTGACTGTGAGTGCCTGCATGTGTGAGGCTCACCAGACATATTCTCTCTTTTCCTGGTCTGCAGTAGGATGGCACGCTCTCTGTCCAGACTGCGCGGCTGACAACGCTCACACAGGTATGTCTCAGGTATGTGCTGTCGATCGATCCCCATACAGTCTATATGCTGCCACACGCTGACAAAACAGCAAAAGGGTCAGGAGTGAGAACAGAGAACATTTATATCTGTCTAAAAACTCATTTTAAAGTTTTAAGTTATCCTTTTGGTCAAACTCTCTTTAAGATTAGGAACACCCATTCACTGACTGGAAGACTCACAGGATCTGTGTCTTAACTAGTAGTGCAAAACAAACAGGTACATGCCAAAAAGCGACAAAAATATTACACACAATCGATAAAAGAATAACCTCTCAGTTGCTTCTTTTATTTACAATCTTTAATTGGCATTCACATTTGTGTGTGAATAAACAGAGTTGAAGTGTTTGTATGCTTTTGTAAAATCGTATGTGCACAATAGGTTGCAATTTGTGGGCATATTTTGTTAGATGATGGAATGGCAGCTGTTGAAAAAATTCTAATGGACAACGCTTATTTATCTAAGCCAATCCAACCTGTGTTGTAAACGAGAGAATTCTGTAAAGATATTTTAAAATAAAATACTGAAAATGTAAATGAGCTCAGGATTAAAAAAATAAAATAAAATAAAAAATACCACCACAAACACCTTACCTGCACTTGTCACAGCAGATCATGTAGCCATCGTCGTGAGTGAACCCACAGATACAGCGTGTGATGTCTGCGCCATAGCTGCCGTCTTCTGAGGTGCTGAGCGTGGTTCCTCTGGATGCTTCATCCTGACCACCCGGCACATATAGACCCTCACCTGCTCGCCCACTGGACACGAAAACACCCTCACCCTGCCGGATCAGCATCGAGGGAGGGGGGGACGCCGGCGGCGTGGGTGGGGGACGCGCCCCATAGTTATGATCCTACAAAACAATGATGAAGAGTCAATAACATTAATAAAACTACTTTAGTAATTTTTTAAAATTACCTTTTATTTCTCAGTAAACACTTTCAAATCATGTGAATTAACTTTTTTTAAATTAATGCTTTATTTGGTTTTTTTTGGCCTTTTTTCCCCAAACTTTCTTTCAAATGGCAGGATCCTACCAATACTTTCATGTGCTTTTATTATTCATAATGAACTTTGTTTAGAAAGTAATTGTTACCTGTACAAAAGGCTGTCTATGATGATGATGATAATTATTATTATGTATTACAAACAAAAGCAAACAACAATAAAGGACATTCATTTACTCACCAAAAGTGTCTAGTTTTGGTAATTAGTTATTATTTAGTATCTACTATAAGTTAATACACACAGACACAGTCACACACACACACCACTATGTTTTTTCCCCAAGTACCTACTGATAAACAGATATAAAATCAGTCCGTATATTCAAATGATGACATTTTTAACCTCACGCAGTAAAAGGTTACCTGTTGGAACTTTAAGAGTTAACAGTGAGAGAACAGGAATGTAGGTCACCATGAGGAGGGTGTGTAAGTGTGTGTGAAGAGAGTGAAAGAGAAAGGCAGGAATATTCTTGTTCTCAGCATGTGTGAGAATGCGCATGCGTGCGTGCATGTGTACGTCTGCCTGCCGCCAGGAATAAACATCTAAAACAAAATTATATAATTTTTTAAAAGTTCATAACGACTGACTTTTGTTTTAAGTTTTGACTCTACTTGTGATTTCATGAATACTTTTTATATTACAGCATGATGTAAAGACATACTTTACTTATTGGCAAAATGTAAAGTAAATCTAATGACAATGATATAATGACAGGTGTTATCAACTACACAGATTTATTTGTGTCATGACAATATTGATTTTTAGTTTTAGTTGCATTGATACATTCATACATTAATGCAAAGCAATCCTTGCCATAAATGTAGTTTCATTTCAGTCTTAGGGGGAAAAGCTGAGTTGACATTCAGTTTAATGAGTTTTTTAAACTCTTGTTTTGTATCTTACTCTTGGATTATGACTGGTGTTTCCTCTCTTGTACAGATCTATCTTATTTTATTCGCTTTTTATTTACACTAGTGGCATTGACAGTGAAATGCCTCATTAGATATGTTAACTGCTGTATATGTTTTTTTTCCTGTTGTTGACTGAAACAGTTAACATATGTGGTTGTTTTTATTATCATTGCAGACATTTTATGTTCTATGTGAATTCTGTTAAATACATTTTAGAAACTAAACAAACTTGACATTTTTTCAAGCTCCTCTAGTTCTGTAAACAATATCCTCTGCATCTGAGAAGTTTATAGTCACAAACCACATTAAAAAAGAGGGAAACTGTGTGAGACAAAAAGAAACAAAAAGAAAGAACAAATGTGTATGTGTGTGAGTATATGGGTACTGAATGATTAATAAACTTACATATGAACCAAACAGATTTAAATGCTTTGAAACATTGCAACAGAGTAATCTGAGGGGTGTGTGTGTGTGTGTGTGTGTGTGTGTGTGTGTGTGTGTACATCAGAGAGAATACTCACCGCGTAAGGCAGGCCTATGTAGCTGTGTGAGTGGTGTGAGCTGGTGTAGATTTGATGAGGGTAGCTAGACTTCTCCACTACCACGGGGCTGGCCTCCACAGATTCAGGTCTAAAAAAAAACAAAAAAAAACAAACACACAAATGAGGAACAGGTCTGACAACAGAAAGTAGTATGTACATGATAGGTGTGTACAAGAGTGATAGCAACAGAGGGAGGGAGGAAGAGAGTGAGAGAGAGAGAACAGGTTTGGCAAAAATACAAAAGAGCACAAAACAAAGAAAGAGAGGAGGAGGGGATGAACTGAAACACATAACATGAGAACAGACCTCCTTAAGATGGATAGTTCACCACTTTACCCCAACTGTACTCAACCAGCCTTAGCATGTTTGGTGTCTGAAGTTTGTTGGCCGACGAGTAATGGAAGAAAGTGCCCCACCAATTAGCACTGTGCATACAACAGGCCAGTAAAACAGCAAATATGCGCAGATTACATTTAGCTTCAGACTAAACTATGCCTAAAAACAGGCCAGGGAAACCAGTAGGCTTTTTGTCTGATGGGTAACAGCAGTAACCTCGAGAAAAAAAAAGGAATATTGATCAGAAGAGCAGATACCATGTTGGGTCCTAGCAAGGACAAGCTTCTACACTTAGCCAAGATCAGATAGAGAAGTCATTCTAGTAAATGATACGGTTGGGCTACCCGCATCTTCTCAATCATGTCCTTAACAACGTTCAATGCTATGATCTTAAACAGTAAACATACAGCCCTGTCAATTCAGTTTTAGGCACTAACAATTCAGTGTGTACATTCTAAAGCAAGCATGTACACACGCGCCCATATGACTTGTATCTGTGAACATATACTATATACTATATACGTGTGTGTGTGTGTGTGTGTGTGTTTTCTATCAAAGCTGACTGCAAGGAGCCGATAGAAAATCTTATCCACAATAAGAACCGTTTCAAACCAAATGCCATATCACCAGTTTACACACACACACACACACACACACACACACGTAACAATAACTACCATTCACTTCCTTGATGTCTGTCGAAGAAAAAAAAAATGCTAAACCAGTACATCCACTCTATGTAGTGGCAGAAATGGCCTTTTCCTTATAGCATTAAACAACATGACAAAAAATCAGGTTTTATCCTGCAGCTAAAAAAAGAAAATATAAAGGATGGACAGGAACAGAGTGGGGAGAAATACCAAATACTTGAATACTCCAGAAATACTTCAAGAACTAGGGTGAGCTAATAACAAATACATAAAGTTCACAGATGTGAAACAGTATTCAATACGCACTAATACTTCCACGCTCAAAACACAATACCAAATAACTGAAGACTCAGGATGCACCGACACCAAATGCATCTAGGTGCACTATTACCAAATATCCAATGTGTCCAAACACTAAATATAAGTGTCATATGTGGTATTATATACTAAATATTATAAGCTGCCTACTCTGCATACTGTGACAAAAAAGAGCCTCTCACAACAAGATATAACCACTCGGCTGAAGAGCATCAGGAAAGTTCAAGCCAAAGTCTCTTCAAATGTAATTACAATTCTTTGGTATTATTATAATCCACCACTTTGACAAACACCTGAACCTACACATCACACAAAAACAACGGTGTGTGTGGATGGCTGTTTTGCAGTCAAATGACCCAATCCTGTCAAATCAGAAGCCGCTTGGACACATTGAGCTACATCTTCCCGACTCTTGAACTGTCTGGTTTAGAAGATCATGGTTAAAATGAACAGCGATGGTACTGGTGATATGTTAGTACTCATTTGAACAGCAGATGATTTTAAGTGCTATAAAGAAATATAATTTCATAGAAAATGGGATTTAAATATGTATTAGTGCTTTTTAAAGCTTTTTTTTTCTTATATGTTTTAAAATACTACAAAACATATACAATGATATGACTTTCTAATATTGTCCCACCTTTACAGGCCATAGTAGTGATGTTTGGACAGATCCTACAGACTGAATTTCTTGAAATCTCAAAATAAAAATCTCAAAGTGATATAGAAAAATGTCCAGCTAAGCCTAAAACAAACAGTGTATAAAGTGAGTGTGACCAACCATCAAAAGTAAATCATTTCAAAGGTTACATGTTTAGTCTTTGCTTACGTCTGCTTCTTCAGTTTTGTGGTTTCTGACATTGTGCTATATAATATTCTATAAAAACAAAATTTTAAGACAGATGCTACTTCCTACAAGATGTACTTTTATCCATTTTGTAGATAACCCATTTCTCATACAGTATCAAAAACTGCAGAAACATCACAGATGATGATTTGGTCATGCTGTTTGCACAATGCTAATTGGTAGAGCATAAACCTCCATTATTTGTAAGTTATATTAGCCTTGTACCTCCAGCACAAACCAAAAGGAGTAACCAAAAATGTCCTGGCTGATCCACTATATTAAGGATAAGTGGAGAAACCTGTGTACATTTGATTTTTAGCCAAACTATAACTTTAACACATTCTGATATTCCAAGCCAGAAATTCACTCACCTACACTAACAGCAGATTCGAAAATAAACGTGCGACTCAGAACAAAAGCAGAGACACAAAAAAGCTCTAGTAAACCAGTCACACATGTTCACTCATTTCTTCTTTTGTCCTCATGGCTTCTGCCCTCTCCTCCTTTCCCTCGCTATCTTTCATGAAGACATACTCTACCTGGCTATCTTCTCCACCTCGTGCTCTCTCTCTCTCGCGCTCCCTCGTACTCTTACTTCCTCAAACAGTTTGTCGCATCTGCAGAGCAGCTCAAGTGTCAAAGTGAAAGTGCATGACCACCTAGGGGGTGGACCTTACAGAGGGTGTGTGTATGTGTACAAGTTAAACAAGAATAAAACCACAGGGCAGGAAAAGGACGGTTAAAAGTAAACCAGCAGTTCACAAATGATTAACAGATTTCATCAAGTGTCTTATGGTGTGGGGACAAGTTGCAATAAATAATAATAAGATGAGAGAGAGAGAGAGAGAGAGAGAGAGAGAGAGAGAGAGAGAGAGAGAGAGAGAGAGAGAGAGCATGGGGGATTTCCTCTCTCGCTGTGACACATGAAAACGAGAGGAGACAAGGAAACCCGTTTGAATGGAAGAGATCAGAATGAAAAGGTGGAAAAAAAAAGCAAAACAAAATTGACAGACGCAGTCACAGAATGTAAAACAAAATCGAAATATTACTTTAAGAGCAAAAAGAAAATTGGTAGCTGAGAGAGTGAGAGAAGAAAAATGAGATATGACAGTTAGCTATGTGCTAAATCATAGCCAATAGCTAAAGCTTAGTAGAGAATACAGAAAATTCTGCACAGGAGAAAAGAAGTAAAAGCTAAATAAAGAAAGCAAAGATAATATTCCATGCCTCCCTCAATTCCTCAGCGTAAAACAGATCCAAGCTCTGATTCAGTGTAAAAGTGATGCATGTCCACATCACCAGGATGCCAGGATGCAGGATATCCCGTAACCATGACAACTCCTGCAGCAGCAGCATGGGGACCCTGATAAATGACCTCCACAAGAGAGGAAAACTCAAACATGCACTCACAGGCGCGCACACCTACACACACACACAAACCAACAGCTGATCTCAGATCAGAGGTTTGCATCAGGTCCTTCTTACGCACAGACATATGCACAATAACACACAAAATTACACCGATGTATTCAAATGCATTTTATAAGACAACATTTACTAAATAATATTGTACCATTATCCATAAAATACTGTTTATTTTATAAATGTGCAACGTTAGTTCCATGTCTTAAAGTAATTTTTATGCATATTTCCATTTAATGACATACACCACACAGCCACAACATTATAAACACTGAGTGATAGGAAATAACATTGCTTATCTCTACACAATGGTGGGATACATTAGGCAACAAGTGAATGGTCATTTGTGTTGGTAGCAAGAAAAAGTGTAAAAATATCATGGTCATCACATGGACTAAATTATGATGACTAGAGGACTGGGTTAAAGCATTCACTTGTGTGGTGTTCCAGATATATAGCGGTTAGTACCTAGCAAAAGTGGTCCAAGGAAGGACAACCAGAGAACCGGCAACAATGTCATGGATGCCCAAGGCTCATTCATGTGTGTGGAACCATGAATGCTAGGCTGTCTGGTCTGATCCCACAGAAGAGCTACTGTATCACAAACTGTTCATCTCGAGCCCTATCCACTGGCAAGTGTACAAGGAGCACACAAACATCATTACTGGACCATGGAGCAACAGAAGAAGATCTGATCTGATAAATCACATGTTCTTTCACATCACATGGATGGCCAGTTGGGGAAAAAAATGACACCAGGATGCACTAGGAGAGGAAGGCAAGCTGGCAGAGGCAGTGTGATGCTCTGGGCAATATTCTGCTGGGAAGCCTTGGGTGTTCATGTAGATGTTACTTTGACAAGTATCAGTTACCTAAACATTGTTGCAGACCAGGTACACTCCTCCAAGGCAAAATTATACATCAGTTGCTTCTTTCAGCAGGATAATGTGCCACAATGCGAAAATTCAAGAATGGTCTGAGTAACAAAACAAAGAGTTGAAAGTGTTGATCTTAATCCAATTAAGCAACTGTGGGATGTGCTGGGCAAATCCTTTTGATGTGTGGAGGCCGCACAGGCCGTATTAGACCTTGAAGCACCTAAAACACTGGGAGAGGGTGAATGCTAGTTTGTGGGTTGCAAATCTTGGGTGAAAGTAACAGAATGTAACAACCACAGACGGTTGAGGAAACCGAGCTTGCAATAATTAGACTTGCAATGTTTAAATGAGCAATGCACAATGAGACTGTCTCTCCTTGATACTCCTCATGTCTTTCTCTCCTTCCCTGTTTGGCATGTGGCTGCTGCATCTGAAGCTCGTTAGTGTCCTGTAGAATAATCTGCGCAGGCATGTGGCTGCACAACTAAAAGGCTTGTTAGGTCCCTGTGAGCTCAGCCTATTAAAGCAGTCAACACTAACCCAAAGGACGGCAGTCACTCAGGCCGTTGCCATGGAGATGAGGAGCTGCGCAGTGCAGGGGAGGCGCCATTGTAATGCAAGCTGTCGTGGTAACGGGAGGCGGGCAACAC
The DNA here is from genome assembly GCA_037974365.1 of Hydrocynus forskahlii. Taxonomy (NCBI): domain Eukaryota; kingdom Metazoa; phylum Chordata; class Actinopteri; order Characiformes; family Alestidae; genus Hydrocynus; species Hydrocynus forskahlii. The sequence continues at coordinate 29,760,092 of JBBPCX010000135.1, read as the reverse complement.
CATGAAGACTACCCAGGGTTTTTTATTTCTTTATTTTTAACACCACCACCAATAAACTAACCTTTCATTTGGCTCTTTTACTGCAAAGAGAGAGGTACAGAATCGAGAGAGAGAGAGAGAGAGAGAGAGAGAGAGAGAGACAGAAGCGAGAGCAAGACAGAGAGAGAGAGAGAGAGAGAGAGAGAGAGAGACAAACAGAAGCGAGAGCAAGACAGAGAGAGAGAGAGAGAGAGAGAGAGAGAGAGAGAGAGAGAGAGACCCAAAGTTCAAAATGAATTTGAACTGCACATATATATTACATATTATAAATTTGTCTGAGGAGACAAATGTTTCCCTCATTAAATCTCAAAATGCTCTAACACACACCAGCCAGAACGTGTGTGCGCGCGTGCGTGTGTTATTACACACAAGATTTCTGATCTCCTGTGAGTAAGTGAGTAATACAGGTGGAAAAACACTCACAGCAGAGGAAGGTCAACCTGAAGATGAAACTGTGTTTAAACAAACATTGGACTGAATGTGCAAGTTGACTGTAATAAATGATGAGCATTCACTTACAAAACAAATATGAAGAGTCTTCTACCATAGTTTATAGGGGGGGGGGTTGAATTAGAGAGACAGAGAAAGAAAGAGAGAGAGAGGAGCACAGAAGCATCTGCCATGGTGGG
>JBBPCX010000135.1:29743367-29758797 GCA_037974365.1 Hydrocynus forskahlii | reverse complement strand
GAGAGAGAGAGAGAGAGAGAGAGAGAGAGAGAGAGAGAGAGAGAGAGAGAGAGAGAGAGAGAGAGAGAGTGAGAGTGTGTGTGAGAGAGGGGAAAGAGAGAGAGGAAAAAGGAAAGTAGTATTTCCTTACTAACCACCTCCAACACACACACAGCTACACTTAGCACTAAATAGCAACAGCCTCACACCCACACATCTTCATCCAGCTCTCATCAGACTAACTCACACACCTCTCATCAGCAAACATTTGAAGTACCCCACTACACACACACTTTACAGTCTCATGAGCTTGCTTTGTGAAGCCAGCAGAACATTTTTAATAAACTTCGCCGTCCCAGTTATTATTGTATTGTCTTGTACTTGCTAGTCACACCCGTAAAGGTACATGGAGCTGAAGTAAGAGACCGAGAGAACCTACTCTGACCCGGCAGCCATGTCGATGTACGCTGTGTTGGCCGTGTCCACCCCCGCAGGGATGGCTAAGCTCATGACGCTCGGTGCTCTCTGCGCTGCTGCTGCGAGTCCCGAGTCCTACTGAGTCCAGAACACAATCCGAAACACTGAGGCATGCCAGCCACAGCACTCATTGCACACATCTAAGTGCATCCACAAGGCCTAAAGAGGACAGAAGAGAGAGACAAATTACATTATTGCAATGTACACAGATAAAAACAAATCCAAATCACATTGTTCACATATCAATGGCACAGAAATCCTTAACTCCTTTCTTTGGCTTTGTTTTCTTCTATGCCATTAAAATACCATTTCTATTTTATGTAGTGTCAGACATGATGAATGGACTGACAGATATATAAACGCATTTAAAGATTTTTAGTTATTCATCATATTTGTTAATCATCTAGTAACAGTTGTCTGTCGATAAAGTGTTAATAAAGTTGGCATTGTAAACGCAGCAAAGCAAAATCAGTAGAGAAGTTAGCATAGTTAGCATTAGCATTGTATGAATTAGATTATTTCCAATAGCATTAGGGAAGCTATGAAAGTTAGCCTTAGCATGGCTAAAGAAAACCCCAAGGATTACAGTATTAAAAGCTGTGTGACAGTTACACGAAGCTAAAAGACCAGCAGCACAGGGACACCGCTAAGCCACTGGACAAATGTAAAGTGCTTCTGTAAACAGGAAAGGAGTAGTTTGCCAAGAAGCTTTGTGATTCAGTGGAGAAAAATCAGAGGCCAGGGAAAAAAGGTCTGTTTTTAGCACCCAGAGTATAGAGCATTAGTTTCTCTTGTTCCTTTATCCCAAATGACTCAAAAGATCAGGAAGATGTCCTGAAGATATTAATTATATAATGCATGAAAACAAACGAAACAGAAGATTAAAAGAGAGGAAAAAAGACTGATCATCAACCCATATAAGCCCAAAATATTTATAGGAAAAGCTTGAGAAGCTCTTTCCCCTTTTTATAGAAACATTGTTTCAGAACAAAGAGTTATTGTAGCCTACACTTTTTATGTAACATTTAGATTCGAAGAAATGTCCTGATACGGGAAATAAGTTGCACACACAGCTTGTAGAGTATCTATGGGGGGAAAAAAACAAATAGAATGGAGAACAACAGAACATGAGACTAAGGTCACCATGCCAAGCCTCAACTATAAAGATGCCCATCACTGGGTTGTGGAGCAGAAGAACTGCTCTCTGGCCTAATGGATCTCCACGCAGTACCTCTGGGATGAGCTGAAGCGGCATTTGTGCTCCAGCTCATCATCTGACATCAGTATATAACCTGACTAATGCTATTGCGGTTGAAGGCAACCAAATCCTCGAAGCAAGTATTTAAGTTTATTTGAGATGTGCACCAAATGTCAGTGTCAGGTATTGTACAGCTGCCTAATACAAAAACATATACATCAGAAGATAAAGGTGGGAGGGAAGACAAACAGAGTGAGGTTATTTACAAACACAACAAATACAAAGAGTATTTTGTATTTGTTGAGAGTGGCACCTGTGATCAGAAAGTCATGGATTCGAATCCCAGGACTGCCACTGGCACCACTGAGGTGTCCCCAGGTGCCCCATTGGTGGCAGCAAACTGGCTTACTTGTTGAATAGATTAAATGCACAGAGTTTTAACACTGATTACAGTGTGTGCTGTGTGCAGACATGACTATAAGGAGACATTTTATTTTAATCAATCAAATTCATAGTGCACAGCCTTACCAGAAGAGCAGAGACTGTAAGAGACAGCTTATCAATGCCCTTGATTTCAGAAGAAAGGGGTCTGCACACTTTGACACGCTGTGCAACTCCACTGTGCAGGAGAGAAACATGGCGTGTCTAAACAAACTGCGCAAAGCAAGTGCAGCTGCAGCGGCAAAAAAAATGCAGCAGCGTGCAGATACAGCCCGCGACCGCTGGGGGGAGCAGCGGGACCCTCCGGCAGGGCCGCCATCAATGAAGAGAAACGAAAAACACAACATGGAGGCAGTCTTTCTTCCTTTAACCGTCCTCTCAGAGCGGCCTGAGTGAATGAGCTCACCACGGAAAGCGCGCGCGCGCGCACACACACACGCGCGCGCATGTGTATCCCTGACTCCGCAGAGCGTCTCCACTCCTAGATAAGTGCTGGTGAGCTCCATCCGAACCAAACACAACCTCAGTCTGAGGTGATTAAAGATCATTTATCACGTCTATAACCCTGCTACTTTTTAAAGCTGATTTTACTGTCATGTCAAAATACTCGGACACGAACCACGATACAAACACTCATGAATGCACTGCTTTTTTTAAATTCTATTCAGTATTTCCATTTTCTTTGTTTCCTTATTTACAAATGTGTCTGCTAGAGTTCAGGTAAATTACTGTATCACTTGTGATTTCTATTCCTGCTGTCAGCATACTGTGCATTGTGATCTGCTGTGTCCAAATTCCATCCAAGAAGATCTGAATGGATTTTTATTCATCACAGCAACACTTCAAAATCGTTATCCAGCATGTATGACAGCACATAAGTTAGTGTACATTACCATGCACATCGAAAAGTTCACAGCGTCATTTTGAAGTCTTCAGGGATGTCAATCAAGCTAGTCAGTCTATGGTTGTGTCTGGAACTGAAAGCATCTTGAGGCCTTACTGCCCATATTCTCTAATTAGTGAGAGCCTTAAGCAGTCTTGTGATGCAGGTACCCAAAACTGAATTGCGTTTGAGACAGTTTGATTCAGACATGACTGAGTTCCTTCCTGTGTAGGCAGTGTTTCAGACACAGCCAGTGTTAAACAAGAGGGCTGATACATCATTCAGTAGGGTTGAAACGATTCATTAAAATGAAAAACATGGCAGTGTGCAATGTGAAAGATGGACATTCTGCGAGTTGTGTTTTCTGATCCCAGCTGTGAACATCAGAGTGACTGGAATCAGTCAACAACAGTCCAGCACTCCTCCAGCTCTGGCATCGAACTGAACCATAAACTGAGTGGAATCCCTCCTTTTGGTCCAAACTTGATGACCTGCAGTTTTACTGTAACAGTAGTAAACTGCCAGTAGTGTATCAGTAATATGAAACATCTGGACTGCTGGGGATCCCAAAATGAATATTAACCCATTTAACTATGTTACAACAGTAATACAGGTATACATATATTTGAAAGTCTTCTGTCATCCTGGGGCTGTCTGGTCACCACAGAACAAAATACACATGCACACAGGCTTTCATAATACAACCAAGGAAGAGGATGACACTGCATATAATGGTGCAGCTGAAAAAGAGAAATGGACAGAAAGACAAACCTCTACTGCTAAAATGAGGCGGGATTAAAAAGGATGACAGACAGCAAAGGACAGCTGGACAGCCAATCAGAAGCTTCGCCACAAAGTAACATTTTAATCCTGGTCAAGAGGTGGCTAAATATGTCATACTGACACACTTCTCCCAGAACAACAAACAGGGTGGCAATGGAGACACTGAAATGTGAGCGCTCAGACTTTGAGTGAGAGAGAAAGACAGACAGAGAAAGAGAGAGATAAAAGGGGATTAGAGAAAGAGACAGATGCCAGAACAGAACAGGCCCCAGATCACACCTCCAATCTGACTTGGTAAATCAGCATAGATGGAATTGGGAATCATCAATCACTGTGCTTTATAGACTGGCTGAAGTTTTCAGACCAGATTTGAGAACATCTGGATCACTGCTCCTAAGAAAGTCGTAACCACAAAAACTCCACCTTATAAATATTTTTCTTCTGTACTGTGATTCAGTTCCAAGTGATAAAAGGAGGCTCTGAACTATCAGTGAAAGGGGAAGTTAATTATTATTGGTTAGTATTTCCCACCCTTCTGGTGTATGCTGACGCAATCAAAACTCAGATGATGTTTTTGAGGTTGGCAAGCCATTTCATTTTAAGGTGAATGTTAATGTTTTGCCTTAGTCTAGTACCAAAAATTAAATGTTTGGGTTATGTACAGACACATTTTATATACATATGACTAGGGGAAAAAAGAAAATGAGAGGATGCAACTGAAGTGTTTGCTCCAAAATTAAACGAGTGTTTCAGAACACCCCCCCCAAAACCCATCCACCCACCCACCCCCTCTCACAAACACACACACTCACTCCCTTTCTTTGCTCCTGTAGGGCAAGCCTGCCGTCACTGCTCAAGAATGCATGCACACTAGCTACACACACACACACACACACACTTCTGTCGCACACATCCTTTTAATGGCTAGACACCCTTTCCTCCTTCAAGCTTTCTCTTTCTCTCTGTCTCGCTCGCTCTCTCTCTGGCTCACTCTCTCTTTTCACCTGACCTTACAAGAAAGGGGGATCCAAGAGATGAGGGGGATAAACAGTACAGTAGAGCATTCCTGCCTAAATCTGAAGAGTAGCTCCACCCATAGTCCCGCCCACTCATTTCACACAGTCACACACACACACAGACACAGACACACACACACACACACACACACACAGTCCGTCATTCAGTAAGAACGCAGCCCAAAGAAAAGGAGGGGGAGCAGTGTAAGGATGGAAAAAAAAAAACAACTCTGCCCCTCCTCCCCTCTCCGTCCAAGCCAGATTTCTCTCCCTCCCTACTGCACTTCCTAAATAAACTCTGTGCGCACGCGCTTGTACACACACGGGTGGGAGGGGTAAAAGAAGAAAACGAAGGGTGGACGGAATCTGAAGGCAAATTAAATGGAACGCAAGAAGAAAACGGCTATTTAAATACACACAAAAAGGCACGCATGGGCATCAACGGCGATAGAGAATAATGCTTAATGATTCTGGATAAGGAGAAGTGGAGGGAGGACAACTGAATGGGATTTGGAGAATAAACGAAGAAAATGTTGAAAGAAAAAAGGGAAGGGTGAGGCTGGAAAGAAAGGTACAGCAAAGATAAAATCAGCACACCAGTTCTGTTACAAAAAAAATATCAGTCTTCTGCTCTCTACCGCTCTCTCTCTCTCTCTCACAATATGGACAATGTAATGTGATGTCCATGTCATGACATGGCAGATTCTAGAACACTGTCCCAACCCCTGGTGTGATTGTGAACTGTTTCTGTTACAGCTGGTGGGGAAATCCCACTTGTCTTCTGTAGCTCTGTAGGTCTCTTTGATTTCAGACACCAATATGAGGTTTCAAATACAATCCACCTGTTTTACAGACTAAGAAAAAAAAAAGAAAAAAAGAAAAGCCAATACAACACCCCCTACCTGTCTATATATGTAAAGAATTTGGATTACAGGGGGCATGTTTTCTGTAACACCAGGAGGGAAACCCAATTAACTGCAAGCAGCCACCCCACCGCCCCACATTCTCTCATTCTCTCCATATCTCTTTCTTCATCCTCTTTACTGTTTGATTTTCTGTACGGAAATAGAAAAAAATTCCACTCAAGTCCCAACTGATATGACTTCACATACCATTCACTTGAGCTGTCACCACACTATATAAATAAACAACATAAACAAAAGCAAACCGTCGCTCTCGTCTCCAAAAAAGTGACTTTACAGGAGGAAAAACATTCTTAACTTGTTAATTAGTAATTCCACTCTCATTCGTAGTCATTTTGGACCACTTCTATAGGATAGCTTAATTTAAATTTGATCAAATGCATGTGTGCTGGAGGGCTGTAACTAACCATTTCCGTAATCAATCTATTTTTGAACTTTTATTTTTAATTTATTTAAATTATTTTTAAATGAAAATAATACTGGATGTTACAGTATTAAATCATGGGGCACATTATAGTATTGAGAGAACATTTGATTTTCAACACATCTTGGACCACTACCTGAAACAACAAGGAAAGTGAGGAAAGAAAACACCCAGTGATTTAAGTACATCTTTTACCCCCTACACACGCACCTTTTGCAATGCTGTCTGATGTGTGTTTAGCCCAACTAAGCTTATTAATTTGTTTATTGCTTCACAAAGCAGAGTGACCCAACAGTATGCTTAAACATCAATGAAATTACAGGAAAATGTAACAAACTCTGTTCTCCAACTTTATCATGTATTTGGGTAGATATTAGCTAATGTTAGTGTTAGCCCAGCTGATGCTATGTTAATTCAGTGGATAGTAAGTCAAATTCCTAAAAGTAGTGAATGGAGGAATGTCATAAGGTCATCGCTGTTGCGTTTTTAAAAATGACAATGAGCAGCTGAGGATAAATTGAGGTAGGCTGATTATATATAAAATAATAAGTGATGCAGTTACGACTTCTCACATCAACGGCTGTTCTCTCAGCTAGCTGTCTAGCTGTGTGTGTGTGTGTGGGGAAGGGGAGAGGGGGTAGGTAATTCTAGCAATAGCAGGCAAAAGAACAGCCAGGACCACTCAGACCTGATTATTGTGAAACTACATGATCTATTTCATGCCTGGGTCATACTATTACATCACACATACACAGAGCGAAAGTGAGAGCAAGATACATATGAATTATTTTTTTAGATGCAGAAATATATAAGTGCCTGAAAATGTGTCTGATGTCAATGTATTAATATTTACATTTGTTTGTTGGAGCATAAAGACTTTAGAATAGCACAGCGGAAGTTTGCCTAAAACATTAAAACTTTCTTAACCGCGTTTCTTAACAGTGGGGCTTCCTAGTGCATTCTAATACACTAACTTCATCACACTAGCCACAAGCTAACTTGTTAGCCCCAAAGGCCACAACCCAATGCGATTTATTGTACTGTTATTCTCCTAACAGTGAGATTAACAATTTTTTCTTTGTGATGATCAACAACCTTGGACAATAACTTACTTTCTACTGATGTATTTCTATTTCTGAGAGTAGATATATTTCTGCCAACCTTTATTTATGTCAACAACATGTAACGTTCATGCTAATAAAGCTTTAATTTATACAAGAGAGAATATGAAAGAGACTATTCTCACTTGATTTTAAGTGGGGTCAGAATGCTATGTATTAACTGTCAATCAAATGTAGTTTAAGATGATAGGTACAGCAACCAACCTGTTCTCATGTAGAGGCCTTGCCAAAGACCCCCCCAGAGAATGACTGGGGGGAATAAAAAAAAAAAAACGAACACAGAGGGAGGAGGAAAAGAAAGACAGAGGGAGGGAGGAAAAGGAAGCTATATTCTGTGACACCTGTTGCGCAGGTAAAACCCAGCTCCATTACAGCATTACAGTGCAGAAAGCCGCCACCTGATCCCTTCACCTCCCCCAGTGCCACTCACGAGAGACCAGAGGCCCATCGGACCCTCTGTATCCAAAAACAGTGTCAGGTTAAAGCGACAGTTTAGTGTTTTTGTAACTACAGTTCATAATATACATTTAACAACAGCTGCCAGTCACTCTTCACTTAAAGATTAGTCATAATCATTTCTGGTGATCATTTCTATAACTGTTTAAACTAACAACTTCTGGTTAACTATTATGTTTTTTGATTTTATGATTTGATTAATCAAGTCAATCTGTGTTGTTCAGTTTAGCACCATTTTGTCTGTAAAATAAGCCATTTATATTTTGTTGCAGTGAAACAATAGCTGTGCCTATCTCTGCACTTCCTGTAGTCTATTGCATTCTGTCATAATAACTGTATGGGTCTTATGGACTTACTGATCACTTTTTTAGTAGGTAAACAGTATTAAGAATTAAAATAAATTGTTGTTCTTAACCAAAACTGGAGTGTTGACAAGGACTCTATAGTTTTTTTCTATAGTTATGGCAATATAAGCCTTCATAGTACAAATGCCATTTACCACATGACATCAAGGGAGTTAATAACATGTGTATTATAGACTGCACATTGCAGTTTGTTGACTGAATTCCAGATACATTTTGCAGTTGTACACACAAGCACAAGTGTGACATGTAGCACAGTTTTGCCATGTGTATGCACCAACCTTTTATTTAGGATGCTTTTCTGAAATTGATGTAACAGACCCAATCCTTGCCTTCAAAACAAGTTGGAGAAGATGAGAGAATGTGAGACAGAGATAAAGAGGACAGGGACGGACTGAATGTGAAACAATAAGAACAGAAAATTAGAGAGAAAGACAGATTAAAAAAAAACTGGTATAACACACATACACAGAACCACATTCTTACACACACTACAATACTTGTGGGTGTGTAAAAAATGTACATGTGTAGTAAAGGCCAAGGTTAGCCTAGGTAAGAATGGTTATTAATCTTTATCTGTGTAACAACATCAGACTTACTTAGTTTGTAGTAGTTTATCAGGATAATATATGTAATAAAACTGCTACTCAGCCATAAAACTCATAAATGGGGTTCTTCACTGCAGGTTTCTTTAATAAATCAAAGGAGGATCTTATCGGCCTTCACTTTAAAGAACCCTTTTTGGCATTTTTCAGTGAGATAGATACAGTCATGGTCATATTAAATCTGAGATTTTTGGCAGGTTATTTATTTACTTACTTAAACATTGCTTGAACAATGTTATCTGCTTTTATACATTATGTGAACATGTCATATAGGTGGAAATGAAGTCCAAAATAGGTGGAAATGAAGTCCAAAAATACCAAAAATACCAAAAAACAAAGATAATACAGTACAAAATAAATCCTTATAATAAAGTTTTACAAGACACAAGGCTTTGGCAGTGATGGTCTGCTTCTGCTCAGGCTGTGTCACAAACTGAGCTTTGGTTTTTGTCTGCAGCTTTGCTGCTGAACCTGCTCACTTCCTCTGAGAGTACATTCCCCCATCCAATCGCACAGATCGAGCAAAAGGCCCATGATGCATTAAACATGGCAAAAACACGCTCATGGCTTGTAGAGCACATCAGCGGCATAAGAATTCAGTGATGCAGTTTAAGTGGCTGAGATACACACCATGTGACACCATGTGAAAGTGTGTGTGTGTGTTACACAATGATAATGACATGAATGAATGTTTATTTCTCATGAATGACTTGCAGATATTTTTTTTCCTAATGAGTGCACAGCAGTAAGCAGTCATTAACTAGCCTATAGCTATGAGAGAGACCATTCCTGAACCGTTGCTGATGAAGAGGTATTGGTCTGCAGCAATGTTTAGGTAGGTGATGGTGAAAGTAACATTCACATTCAAGCCAGGACCCTAGATTTCCCAACAGAACATTACTCAGAACATCACGCTGCCTCCAACATCTTCCCATAGTGCATCCTGGTGTCATCTCTTCCCAGGTAAGTGATGCACACGCACACAACTGGCCTTCCACTTGAAGTAAAAGATGTGATTTATCAGACCATGCCACCTTCTACCACTGCTCCATCGTCCAGTTTTGATGCTCACTTGACTACTGTAGGCACTTTCCACAGTGGACAGAGGTCAGCATGGGCGCTCTGATACTTCAGAAGGCACTCAGATCCTTACACTTGCCCATTTTTCCTGCTTCAAACACAGACGGTTCACTAACTACCTAATATATCCCACCTTTTGACAGGTGCCACTAAAACAAATAATCTGTGTTATTCACCTCACCTGTCAGGGGTTTTAATGTAACTGATCAGTGCAGTTAGTCTAGGTTAGCCTTACTAGTCATTCTCAACCAAGTTTTATTTTTCATGGCAATTACACACACTTTAACAAAGAAAATGCTTAATCATCAGTTGATTAGCTAGACCAGGTGTAACTCTAAAACATGCACAGCAAGGAGCCTTCAGGACCAGGGTCAGGTACCAGAGGCCTTTGATAGTTATATTGGTTTATCATTAGCATATAATAGTTAACTTATACTAGCGTTAAGGATATACCAAACAGATATTAATAGTTAATAACAAGCCTCCTGAAGTCTACTGAATAGTTACTGAGTAGTTTTAGACTGCATGCCACACAATGTAGAGAATTCATAAGATCTTAGAAGCAATTTATTGGTGAAATCATCACATACTGTGCATGACGTCACTTTGTACGGTACAAGTCACTGTTCTTTGTATATTTTATCAGTTTGTGTAAAAATAGCTTCAGACCATGCTTAACAAATGAAATGTGTGGAAAATTACACACAAAAGAAAAACAAACAAACAAAAAACCCCAAAACAAAACAAACAAACAAAAAACCCCACACAGGCAAGAATGAAACCAGGATGAAAATTCCATGCTGTTAGCATACAACATCGTTATATATACAATCTGAAAAAAGTAGACACAAAATTCAGGCATCAAGACGGCTGCTACTGCTGTTCTTAATCATACAATGTGTTTAAATCCACTTTTATAGATATACCGTGGCAGAAAACACGTAAGCAGGTCTATGGATAACGGAAAAATACGCCATGGTTTGAGGCACCGTGTGTAATGATGTGAGGAATCAGCATTTGTGTAAGCTACATTAGCTCCAGTGAAAATCTAAGGAGGCAAACACATCTTGACTGACTAAATACATCTGAATAAAGTAGAGGGATAGACTGAGTAAACTGACCTTCTGCCATACTATTCCATTTAACTTAAAGCCTGTAAGGGAAAGGCATCTTTACACACACTTTTCAACTTCTAACATTACACACATGTTCAGCTTCTAACGTCACACACTAGCATGCACCCACTCACTTTCCCGCCACAACTTGCATACCTGTATCTAATAGTGAAACAGTTGGCACTTACTCCTCGTCTCTCTGCATGATGCAGTTGATCCAATAAAAGACCAAAACAAAGGGAAAAAACTAATCGAGTGAACCCCTTTTAGCATCAGGTTTAGCTATGTGTGCATGGCTTTGACTAAGATTAGTTTCAACGCAACACAAGTTGTCAAATGGGGGAAGGGCATGCACTGGGCACCCAGACTATTAAAATGGAATTTGGACTTCAATTTGGATTCACATTTTTTCCCATATCCAGTAAAGTTAGCATTTTGGAGATGATAATACAGATTTCCTATTCTTCTACTGATCTCTCACCCCCATTTACACACAATTTTACAGTATCAAACGTCCAGTGTTTTTCCTTAACTTAAAAAAAATCATCTTTAGATAACCACTGCATCTCACAAAGATGGACTGTAAGAGGCACACAGTACTATGAGGTGTGTAAGGCATGTTCTGTGCAAAACTGCAGCACAGTACCATAGTACAATACTACAATACAGAAGTACAATCTAAAAAACTCTGCATGCATACATACATAGTGAAATAGATGTCTTTTATTCTTGTTTTATAGGCAAAATTAGCATTCTTTTGCTGCAGATCACTCATCAGATTTAAAATATTGCTTAAGTGACCAAAAAGGAAAGCTTGATTAGAGGGAGAGATAAGATTCACTGCTTCCTCTTAATGGAAACAGTCTGGTCATAATAGCATGAACCTGCTGAACCTGGTACATGATGCTTTTCACCTTTAATGTCCCTACAGCTAACACCCTTCACATCTGGACTACACTAGTCAGCATGTCTACAAGTAGTGCACCATCAGACACTGAGTTGTCCAAAACACAATAGTCACCTGATCTCAATCAAAGAAAGTACAATGCAAAAAATGTTCTTATACAAACTACAATTTGAATGTTGCAAAACAGCCTGCTACTGCCTCCTAGTATGGATATTGTACAGTGAAACTTTCTGTGCATGCATCCAAGAAGTCACACTTGTGCAAAGAAACTTTACAGGACACTGGAAAAATCCCTCCAAAGTTTTATGTCTAGTCAGAACTCGGCTAAAATCCTTTTTTCCATTTTACTGCATTTTTAAGCATCTACAAATAATTGTTACACTGTTACATTACCCATACTTTCTACCTTTCCTAAATCCAGATTGGTGCATCCTTAGACATTACACTTGGAAGTCAGAGGACGATTGTACATCGAACAGATCATTCACAGTATGGATACATCCCTCAGTCAGACACACAGGGGTTTAGCTGCTTTAGTTTGCCTGAAAATAGCAGCCTGGGGGTGCATCTGTTGTCGCCCATGATGAAGGGAGTGGAGGGGGGAAGGGATTGAGGTGGAGAAAGAGGAGGGCAAAGGGTCTTTGTCAATGTCAAAGGGGAAATGAGAGGGAGATACAGCTGATGTCTCAGACTGTCAGCAGTGCTGGGCAGTAGTGATAAAAATTTAATACAATCAGGTTTATCAAAACAGGAGGGCTACCATCACAATTGTTAGCTTCCTCAGTCAATTACCCAGTCACAACTGGTTAATGTCAAATGTATTTTTTAACAAGTACCACATCATCTATGACAATCATCTCAGTCTAAGTCAAAGCAGACCATATACATCACTCTCTCACATGCCAGTTCAGGATAAATATGGTAAATAACAATCGCGCCCAGTGTTTGACAGTGATTGGTTAGAGGGCTCATTTGCATAGTGCAGCCTTCTGTTATTTTAGTATTGCACGTAATACCACAGAATCAATTAATACCAGAGTCAATTTGCGTGTGGTTTTATCTTCCACTTTTCCCCATGCTTTTAAGACTAGTATATACAAATAATGTCTATTATGACTTACTGACCTGAATTGTGTCTCATTTAAAAATCTGTCTGGACTGAAACACTCTGTATAACTTCAACATGAAAGGTTGGGGCTAAAGGCTGAACAGACACGTGCGTTTGCGATTAATTAGTATATGTTGATCAACAAATGAAAACCTGCATCTTGGATAGGACCGAGGGTAAATTTGAGTCCAACAAAATAGGTGATTTTCCATGACAAAATTGGAGTGTGCTAGCATGTGCACTCTAAAGCGCTCTCATTTCCTGTTTATTCTTTTGACAACCTTATAACTAGCACGTGACTCCCACGCACTACAACACGCTTGAATAAAGACAAGCAGATCAGTCCTGTACAGGAACCACAAATGCAGCAATTTAGTTTTACTGGATGTAAAAGTTGAAAAAAGTGGATTCTAGACAGAGTTTTCGGCCAGCTGTAGTAGATGACAATGTATGCGTGAGGGTAAAGTGATTTTGGAGGCCGCAATAAATCCCCCATTGTTCCTTTCACAAAGTGCTGCATATTTATGCTTTTATGTAACTCCAGCATATGAGGATCTGCCAATAACAAGTTGCAGTTCAGCATGCTAAAACAAACCAACCTATATTATCACAGTGATGCCCTTTTCACCCATATTCATGCAGAATTGAAAGTGCTAAACTAAGTGTAAAAAAAAAAAAAAAAATCAAGCTTGCAAGAATTTGTAACATCCCAAACAACTAACATATACCCTTTCAACATGTTTTTAAATGAAAGAATAGAAATGAAAGTTTTCATTCAATAATAGGAAACATACTAGCCAGCTTTTTCCTCTCCAGGTTAGCTTTGTTAACCCAAAATTAGTGCCAGCACCCCAGAAAAGTGAATAATCAGTCTCAGCTTCTCCTTGTTTCGTAGGACACATGAAAACATTTAGATGTAAGTTACTCCCCTATTAACAGCTATTATTATTCACAATAATGCAGCAGTTACATTTTAGGGTACCTGACTAGTCTGCCTGCTGTACAGAATTATTATGGTTTTATTCTTCTGGCTTAAAATTAACTGCTAGTTTTGATTCCGCAGCAGAAAAGCAGGAAATGTACAAACATGAGAATAATGTCTATATAGTCCTCATATATTGCATGCATGAAAATGAATGAATCATGGAGAAAAGGTGTAATAAAAATGCTCAAGTGAGGGGAAAGTAAAAAGGTTAAATTTTTGAACACATGCAGGAAAACGTGTGAGACAAACAATCCATAAAATAGATAAAAATACATATCTATACACAGACTTGTCACATAATGACTGTAGGGGGGATATGAGATATGGAGGGGATGACCACATGCAAGAAAAGCATTAAAATTATAATACTATAAATAACAAAAGTAGGATAAATGCATGAAGGAGTGGGTATGAAACATAGATAAGCAATAAGGATGTTAAGTATATAAAATTAGTGATTTAGAGTTATTGTCCCCCAGTAGATGGTGATTAAAGCCCTCTATCCCAGCCTGGACAGGTTTTTTATAAAATACTGGAACATTAAGCCTAAACCAAGGGGGAAGTAAAAGACAATGGGAACAAAATCTACGTGTATAAAATGCATGGAGAAAGAGAAGGACAACGCAGGGTGCAGGTAAAGGGTGCAGTAAAATAATCCTGATGAGGGTGAGGGTGCTGTAGGTGCTGGGGTGTGGGTGCAGAGGAGCAGCAGCTTATTCCGTTCCGCCATTTTCATAAGGCTTTCAACACACACAGAGGCGCACACACACAGAGGGAGGAAAAAAACAGCCCGTCCAGACCACATTTACAAAGAACAACCCTTCTTCACTGACGACCTGTGCACGCTGCATACGGACTACTTTATTCTATTTCATCTCAAAAGAGCTCTAACACTAGTTCAGCTTTTAAAATGAGAAAAAAAACAAACAACAACGGACGGGCTAAGATACTTGTTGTTAGCAAATTGTTCGGTTATTCGGAAGAAAATACCAGATATACCTGCATCGTCCGACAAATATATCAGAGTCTGTCATCTACTCAGAATCTTTACATGTTAGAAATACAAGAAAAACCCCAAAACAAATATAAGAAGGTGAACTTGTTAAGATACAAAAAGGAGCTACTGGCTAATGCTAATAGGCTAAAGCTAACCAGCTAAAGTTAAATACGCAGGCGGTATCAGCTGGTGTTTTTTGTCAAAATGCGGACGTAAACTTCGACTTTTGTGCTGAGGATGTGCAAAATGAAATGGAAAGGTGTGCTCGTATTCGTTATTTTATATAAAAACTACATACAGAGCGGTTTATTCTGTAAAAGCTGATAAAAACACTGCGCAGCTGTCTGTGAACGCAGCTCCGCGGGTAGAGACGAGCTAACAAGGTACTACTTATTTTATCATTTATATCGTCTCTTCAGTCACTATTCCTTCTGTTTCAGCCCTGAATGACCTCTATACTTCTGTAGAACCCCCACTGTACAAACATTTAATTTAAAACAACTACACATTAATATATAGTATTATTTTAATGAAGTATTTTCTTTAGCTACAGACAAAACATGCGACTGG
>JBBPCX010000135.1:29718561-29739325 GCA_037974365.1 Hydrocynus forskahlii | reverse complement strand
CACCCCATGAGGCAAGATACTGCATGGAGCTCCAGACTGAGGGCAGTTGATGGTCATTTTATATTTCTTCCATTTCCAAATAATTGCACCAACAGTTGCCACCTTCTCACCAAGCTTCTTGCTGATGGTCTTGTAACCCATTCCAGCCTTTTGCAGGTCCACAATCTTGTCCCTGATGTCCTTCAACAGCTCTTTGGTCTTACCCATGGTGGTGGAGAGGTTGGAATGGAAGAAACTGATTCTGTGGACAGGTGTGCTTTATACACACAAGTTAAAATCAGGAGTATCTGTAACTGATGGAATGATTGTAATCTGTGTGCAACATGGACACACAGCCAGTCTACTTATTTCACTCAATGATATACAAATCAATTTAAAACTTTTATGTAACATGTTTTTTCTTGATTTTTGGTTGATATTCTGTATCTCTCCATTACAATGAAACTACCACATGAATTAGAGACTGTTCATTTTTTTTGTAAGTCAGCAAACTTACAAATTCAGCCGGGGATCAAATATTTATTTCCCCCACTGTGGATTTTGAAAGTACAATTTAATTGTGACTCACTGTGATTGGTGGCTTTCTTATGTCCTACAGTGCACTGTGTCTCTAACCCCAATTCCACACGTTCCATTTTCACACGTTCTTGTTTACATGGTGAAGCTTTTTCGTTCTTGACCTGGTACTGTTGGCATGACAATGTCTTGTGTCTCTCACGTTTCAGAGCCTCAAGGCCAAGACGCCTTCTCTCTCTAAGCAAGAATGACATACAGATGACACACATGGCAGATGGCTCACAATCTTTTCAATGGGACAGACTGTTAAAACCACTAGCACCTTCTCAGAGTAAATTTGAGGTTGTCATTATACATAAGATAAGTTATCAGTAGGTCTACTTCCAGCCTTACCGCTTTATTCGGCCATTACACAGCACCAGCCGCAGGGTGTGGTCATGATTCCCCTTTACAGTTACAGCAGATGTGAAAATCTTCTTAAACTTCCCATTCACCTTGGAACTGAAGGCTGAGCCATGCTATGAAAAGAAATACACAATGGAATATTTATTTCTACAATAGAAAAGTAACAAAGTGTTGCATATATTACAAGAAGGCTGTAATGCTCATTCTGGAGATGTGCTTCATCAGTTCCAGTAATACCACACACATTTAGGCTACAATAAGTAGGTTGTGAAAAACTTGATTAGCTAGATTTGATGCGTTTAGTGAACTACACCCTTTAAAGTGGAGCATCTTCAAAAGATCCATGACAAGACTGAAAAGTGGTATTGGGTGGGCTGTTCAGTTTGACTAAATGGCAAATAAGCGAATGCACACAGACATCAGATGACTTAAGATTGAATGACGGCATCAGATGACTGGCAGAAGGCATACAGGATTAGTTTAGTTGATTACTCAAATATGATCAACAGATTGCAGTTGCAGAAATTGCAGAAATATAATTTAATTGCAGCCCAATTTTAGAGGATGCTGTGTTCTCACCCCCTCCAAAGGGCCAACCTCCAGTCTCCGGAGGATTTCCCGGGTGTGAAGCTCCAGAATGTCCAGGTTTGAGGGGGGTTTGTGGCTGTGCTGCTGCTGCTGCTGCTGCTGCTGCTGATGATGATGATGATGGTGGTGGTGGTGGTGGTGGTGGTGGCGACGATGATGCTCTCTAAGTCTTCGAGCCGCCCTTCGTGCTTGGCACTGTCTCTCCAGAGAGGAACGTGTGGACAGACACTCTGCAATTCCCTGAGATTTCACAGATTTACTTGGGTCCTCCTGTGGATATTTACAGTTTATTTTTAACAATACAATAAATACACAGTCGTGGAATATAGTACAATTAAAAAGCTTTTGGGAATTTTAAAACTTGAGAACAGCCACAACTGCCAACAAATTAGCACAAACTTAGTTGAATATAATAATGCAAGGCTATAATCTATTCTAACATTCCAAAAGTCTAAGCAGTTGCACCAAAACATTTTCACACCCATAAAATCTCACATTTTCTACGGAAATCCTCATAAACATACTTAAGCAGACAAAATATATTCACAGTAAATTTGTAGAACTTAATACATATTTAAACATGAAATTTAAAACGAGATTCTTGTTCTGTTCTCTCCATCACTGTGCATTAGAAAAGCCCTTCTAAACATTTCTTTGCTTTACCTCTAGGTGGCGTATCTCCTTCGTTAACTCTTTGATAAGAAGGGTGGGTCTGATGTTATCTGGAACCTCACTGTTTGGTTCTGTTAACTGGAGGGCGAGGGAGAGTTTGAGAAAGAGAGCACAAAGGAAAAAAGGAAGAACAGCTTTAATCTCCAAAATCTGCCTAATATATAAGTTAATATACTAGATGTGTACTATGCTTTACTAAGTAAACTGAGAAACCATTAGGAAATTGTAACAGTTCCTCACAGTGCACATCATGTGATCTCTTTAGTTTACTGTACACTGTAGTTTTAAGCATATGTGAGAAGTCCATTGTGCTCTCTTACCTCCCTCCTCAGCCACGTCTTCAGTGCAGAGATTAAAGCTTTTACTCCTTCCACCAGATACTCCCGGGGCTGGCACTTATCCTCCCGCAACTCTGCCAAGAACAAAGACAGAAAGGAGAACAAAGTTGAAATGACAGCCTTTTTTCATTCATTCAACACACTAGATCAGTGCTGCACAACTCATTATACACAAGGGTCAGCTTTGTCAACATCAAGCAAAATCTAATATGTTCACATCTGCCTGCTCTCAGTATAACATTAGTATTGTACAAACTGCACGCCCAAATCACACAGCTGCTTCAAGCTGTTTTGAATTGCTGAAACAGACTTCAATTTGCATAGTGTTAATTGGTGGAGTTTAGGCTTCCATTTCTCATTGGCAACATTAGACCCATAGGTCCAGTGCAAAGGTAAATGAGTGAACTTTAGTCTTAGCTGACGGACTACAGGGGTAAAGGGGGGGGATGTCTGATATGTTCCTTTAGTGCCAAGTCAAATATTTTGTTGAAAATAAAACTTCTGATCAATCAAATGAAGCTTTCAAGGACATATTACATTCTTAGGTACTCACCTTTCAGTGTTTCTAGAAGGTTTTTGGCCACATACCATGAAATGGCCTCAAAATAAGGAAACTTAAAAAGATCTGGAGTCTTCAGCCTCCGTTCCATTTCATAACACCTGAAAAAAGAGAGCAGTTGCAGTTTGAACACTCATCACAGGGCATGTTATGTGACAGGTTTAAACATGTTCCATAAAATGACCACAAATTTATCTTCTGCTTTACCCAATGCTACACATTTCTGAAGCAAACTGGTTCTGTACCATTTTAATAATATGAAATACTTAAATGTAGAAACTACAAGCTGGAAAATTCAAAGTCAAATTTATAAAATACCTGAGCTGCATGCCTATGTTTAAATTGTGTAAGAAATTCCCTCCAAACGCCATGCAGTCCTGAGAGGTGAGCACAGCATGGATCCAACCTGCAGAGGGAAGCAGAGAAAGCATAAATAAACAACAGCTATGTTGAGCACGTTGGGGAGTCTCACGGCCATCAGGTCTGCGTCACTGTCTGGCTCAAGTGTGTATTGGACTCTGAGTGCCCCAACACTGATAAACATGCACATCTCTGCTCGGTCAGAGTGCTATAATTGTTTGTGAAACAAACCAGGAGAAGTCCTATAAAGAAACACTTCTCTATCCACCTTGTGGTTGAAAACCATATTGTATGTTGTGGCTATACTGTCAAACAGGAATGTAAATATTATGTTCTCAGATGCTGATTTCACAATACTAAGCTGCTTTTTCCATTGACGTGTGTACACATGCATAGGTAAACACACCTACAAAATAGTCACTTGTACATTTTGTCATTTCAATCGCTTCATTCGTCATGCAGTTTCCACACAATGTGGAGCTGATGTTTTCAAGAGACAAAACAAATAATTATTTGTCCTGACAGCAAACGACTGTACATAAAGGGTTTTTTCAAAACTTATAGAAGACCATTTGCATGAATTTTCTTTAGTTTTGTTGCATTGTTACATTTTGTATTAAACATCAATTATATTTTTCGAAACATTTTTAAAATTTGAAATTGTTCTAGATATTCAGCAACACTCCATATATAAAGCACATTTCCCATAATTTAGAGGTAATGGCCAAGTGGCTCCCTGCCCTATAAAGCATGTCTGTCTGCGGTTAGATAAAGAGCACTCTTATCTACAGCTGAGTCTGCACTTTGGATCCGATATGTAAGGAAAAGTCACACAAAGGAAATACTTTTGTTTTAACTACATTCTTTCCAGTGTAATGCTCTACTATGGCCATACCCAGTGTTGTGCTGGTGTTTACACTGTTGCCTGGCAAAAGCCTCTTGCCTAACATTCCTGCTGTAGCAAAAGTGCGGCTGGTGCTCAAACGCTGAGCCGTGATTTTCCTGGCTGCCACACTAGGAAACTGTCAAGATTATTTCACCTCCTCCAATATGAGGTTAAATGAGGCTGCTTATGACGTGCGAGGAGTCCACCACCTGATTCACCTCAGCACGAGGATATTATATTCTGTCTGGTTTATGTAGTTGTTTTATGAAAATATACAAGTGCAAATTTTCTGTTTAAAGTCCAAATTTCTTTTAGAGCAGTGTAATTTGTAGCTCATCAATATTAACAAACATCCCCAGGCATTAAACCGGCTATTAAACTAGGATGTGCATGGTCTGAGATATCGATTTTATCTGAAGAGCCCTTCATTAATAATTTTATACCGGAATACCTGTGCAGACGTTATTTGAAGAATGTATGAATCATTGTGTTATGTACAATTACATATAAATTGTATTACATACAATTACATATAGAATTTTAGTCCAATTTCCAAGAGAGCCTGGGGGGCTCACTAATAGAGTGGAATGTTTCAATTTTCTCGACCAATAAAAATGAAGCTTCAGAGAAACTATTTAAAAAGCACTGTTGGCTATTAATTCTCGATACATCTCATCTTTTATTGCAAACATGAATGTGCATCCAGGTTAAACATCATTTAAAATAATGATGAATAATGTGAAACTAATCATTTGTAACAAAGGTCTACCAGTAATGTACTAGATTCTGAATGTGAAGTCAGTTTAAAGACAGCAGCAGCAGATATCTTTGAGTCTGAACTTGGTCAAGTGCATCGTACGGTTTCAGAAACCACATAAGCAAGTGTATGTATTTATCAATGTTAACTGCTTAAAGCTACATTAACCTTAGAACTCAAGTGCAAAACAAAGCTAATACTAATACTCATTAATGCAGCCTTGATGAGCAGGAATGGTGTGAATGTCAGCAGTAGGCAAAACCAGGTGGATGCAGGAGAGCCTCTCACCTGTAGGGAGCAGAACAGTGGTCCCCTGCTTCACCACACACTTATAGCACTGGTCCACCTTATCCCCAAAGAAGACTTCGCTCTGATTGGGTGATGAGCTCCATGACTCGTATAGTGCAAGGTTAGCCTTAGTTGGCTTGATCAAGTAGAAAATTTTCTCTCCCTAGAAGATGACAACCAAAAAAATGTTTTACACACAGTCACGAACAAGTGACTATAAAGGCATCTGCACAGTGGTGGAACTATATTGACTCTGAATAGTAGCATATGTATTTCAACTTCATGCTTTTTATTCATTTTTTTATTTAAATGCAAAAAACAGAAACATCAGATATTGTCTCATTCTGTGATACACTAATAAAACCAAAGTATAAGCTTTACTTTTCCTAGTCATATTTTTATTACGATTCACTTTATTATAATAGTCTTGCATCTCCATAAATACTTGGTCCTCATGTAGACTAAATAACTGAGTTTTTTTTATAGTAGTTACTATCACTACTGTCTGTGATTTGTATTATTTGTAGTAGCTTGTCTGCAAAATTGGCTGAAACCAAATTTATTATTTTCCACTCATTTTGTTGGCCAAAATTTAATCTCAAATTGAACAGGGTCTCACCCAGAGAACGTGGTACCAGACTGAAGTTCCACCAAAGTCGATGTGGAAGTCTGTGTAGCTGTCCTTTACCCCCATCAGACAATACTTCTGAACAAACGGCTTCGGGAAGAAAGAGTCATCTGGCCAGTAATTCTCCACCCAAGACATCTTACAAGCGATTTCAGGAACCTCCACCAGCTTAGCCATCCTAACCGGAGAAGTGGGGAACAATTAATCACTTTAAGCTCTAAATAAATGCTAAATGTATACAATTTATAACATTCATTGATCATTTAAAACAAGAAAACAAACCCTTCATGCATACATCAAACGCAATATTGGTGTATATGGAAAAGTATGTACACATTTTTCCATATATACAGAGAATAATAATATGGCAGTTATTTTGGGAACAGAAAAAAAGTTCTGTTTCATTTAGATTATTATTTTTTTTTGATGTTTGAGTTTCCTGAGCCAGCGCTCTTACTTTGTATCAGAGAACTCCAGGCTGATGAGGTTTAGCACCTTTGGTCGTTCAGGCTGGTAATAATACTTCACAAACTCTCTCAGTTTCATCTTGCTGTCTGCTTGTCTGGCAACATCAATCACATCGATGACTTTGTCTCCGCCTGAGGACAGTGCAGTGAGGAAAGAAAGGTTAAAGCATGACCCAGAATGTTTTATTGCCGTTTACATGCTTGAGCCTTTTTTCAGAGAGGGGATCATTAGCTGTCCAGAGGACCTGGTCCTCATGAAAACATGTGAAAAACTGTTACAACAAAACGCACACATGCCATCCTTCCTTACTAAAAAAACTTCTGAAATGGTCCCACATTTGTAAAATAAGATAAGATAATCCTTTATTAGTCCCACAATGGGAAATGTGCTTTGTCACGGCAGGGAGTGGACAGAACAAAGTTAAGAGCAGCAAAAATGAAGAAACCAACAGAATAGAATAAAATACTATACCAACAGTACAGTATAAAATGTATACTATACAATCTAGAAATATAAATATGGACATCTATGTTGTAAAATATATACATATATGTACATATAAACTATATTTAAACTAAGTGTAGACTTGTAGTATATACAAGTGGGAATGCAGCACATCCAATTAAAAAACAGCAGGGATGCACTGGTCATTTTGTTAAAACAGAAGACAACTCTCACCAACACTCACTCATTTTTATTTTTTTGCATGTATTTTAATGTTTTTGTTTGTTCAAGTAATAAATACTTCGAGTATAGATACAGAGCTTAGACATCAGGCACATTTTCTCAGGTGCAATCCTTTTCAGAACTCCACTAAACAGATATTGTTCAGACTATGGACTCCAGTCTGAGGTAATTTCTTAGATGCTTACATGGAATTTATCAAACAATCTTTTCAATTACTCAAATCAATCCAATGAGAGCCCCAGAAATACAAATAACCATGTATTATTTAGCCTGTGTGTGAGTGTGCTCACATTTTCACAACTGGGGTGGGGCACGGAGGCGAGCAAGATTTGAGGGCATAGTGCACAGCTGTCACACACACAGAAGGGTAGTGTGGATTGTTTTTACTCAGTCATCAGAGAATATGATCAGAGAACATGATCTCTATTGAGTGGTTCACTTTGCGCGCACACACACACATAAAACTCCCTCACAACACCTGCTCCATTAAAATGTTTAGGGATAAAGCTCATTGGTGTGTGAGTGGAGTGTGTGTAATCTGAGCTTTCTGATAGATCAGCTCTGAAACAGGAGAAGAGAGTTAATAGAGCTTTAAAACAGGAGAGAAAAAAAGCAAAGCAATAAACCCATTCACTCTCTACAGCAACAGGGAACCCCATCTCTGCCTAAGAAGCTGCTCCAAGAGTCACATGGAACGTCTGATGTAGCTGGGCACAGCCCAACACATTGTTTTTGTTTTTATAGCTCTGCTACAAACAATCAAAAAGCTTTGATTTGAGAATATACTGTTTATGACTGAAGTTGAACTAGTTTAACATTAAATTAATGTACTGAGGGGCTAAATGTAACATTTGCTAGAAACGTTTGGCAATATGATCCAAACATAATTTTAACGCAATTCTTTGTTACTCAAAACCGTCAAGGTTTCCTATGCTCAGATAGAAAAGGCCAGGTACACTCATCTGAAATCAAAATTGAAGTAATTTCTGAAGTACAAATGCACATGCTCTCACACATACACAAGCCTTACCCACATACTGCTCCACGTCTCTGACGGAGAAGGATGGCGGGGGCAGTTTGAGCCCCAGCCCCTCCATGTCAGGAACTACTATGGGGCAGTGGAAGCCCTCTGTTTCCAAGTAATGCTGGGTCACCTGACTGCCCTGCATCCGCACCAGGATCTCATCAGCACTGCAGGCCAACAGAGAAAAGGAGGAATCGCACACAGCTACATTGTACAATTACACAAAATTTCACTTACAATTTCACAGCATTCACTACGTGGTCTAAGAACTACACCATAATAACACTGAGAGAAAGCCAATGGTGTGCTAAGCTGCATCAAAGCAAATGGGAGCTACTTTAAAAAACTAAAATTCAACGGCCAATGCAGCCAAGCATGCTAAAGACAGAAAGTGAACAGAAAGATGGAATTCTCTGAAGAATCTAAAAGGTTTCTTTATGAATCTCTTTATGATTTTTTATATTTTCAGAATTATTTCAAAATGTAGAAAACAGAGAAACATTCACTAGGGTGACATGGATTTTGAAAGTATGGTCAATATGGAGTTTTACTGCTGAGGCACTGTGCTGTTCATTCTGTAATGCGTTACAGTGTTCACATGTAAACAGCTGTTAGCGTGGGAGGCAATATCAATAACAGCTTATACAGCGGTCATTATCCTCTTTACATATAGCTTCATACAATGTGTGTACGTGTGTAAATACATATACACACATGTTTTATATATATATATACACACACACACACACACACACACATATATACATACATACATACATATACACACACACAAACACACTTGGACACCTTTAATAATAACTGAATACACAATCAGTTCTATCTAATTATTTATTCTGTGTAGATTGGTTTTTAGAAGTTTATTGGGTGTTTAAAAGATGTTGGGTAACATCTGGTACCAGGGGAAAGATCTCGCTTGGAGCTCCTTGATGAAGACGGCAGTTCCAGCCTGAACCGGCAGAGTGCCATCATCCAACTCTGTGTAATCATGCCTATGCCAGTTATTGCGCTTCTTCACTGAAACACACAATATTTTGCGCGCACACACACACACACACACACACACACATTATAAATATATATTAAATATGGAAGAACATGCTCCACACAGTAATTGAACCCAGGACCTTCTTGTGCACCCTAAACACAAATACATTTAAATGTAACTGGAACTTACTGCGTGAGGGTCCATGAATGGGCTTACAGTTGGGGCAGTGGTAAAGGTCAATATCAGCAGCATAGTGCTCCTCCACCTGAACACAGCTACAACAAAGAAACATGCAGTCAGTATCTAAAAGACACCAACATACAAACGTGCAATCACACAGAGGATGCAGAACTGATTTTACCTTTAACCACTTAAATTGCTGGGCTAGCTTTGCAATAATTTATTTTCAGGCTTACTATTCAGTAACTACAAGTGCAATGATTCACAAAAGTAGCCTGATTTCTCACCAGTTCCTTTAGTCACATCTGTACATTCAACGTATTTTACAAATAATTCTGCATGAACCAAAATAATCAAAACTGCGTCTAACTTGCTGATTGTTCAATAAACTGTTAGCCTTCAAACTGAGGTCATTTTCTAGGTTAATACCAATGATGATGTGGTTCTGAAACTTAAGACACATTCCCTCGATTTCTCATACTCAACTGCAGAAAGATAAGAAAACTCAGACAAGGTTTGCTGTAATTACTTTTTACGTCAGAACAATGACGTCCAAAACAACCAATGAAGCATATCCTGATGACGCTGTTCATGTACAGTTCATCCCTCATCCTACTACAACCACACGCTACAACCGCCCACTCCAACACACAGAGACACACACTCACACACACACATACATTTGCTGTAGACATTGTGTGGGCTCAACTGGTTGTGTTCTGACAGGCTTACACAGAGAAATTTACAGCAGACCACACCGTTTGTTTTGCTCTCCTTCAGCAGGGATCAATGACATGTTCCAACAGCTCATCTAAGAGCAAAAATACATTCATACTTTTAAGTAATAGAATACGAAGCACTGAAAGGCTGGCCACAGTATTAGGTACTTCTGTGTAGTGCCAACACTGCATACTAAAGTTAAGGGAAACAAGTGTTCAGACACTTTCACTTTTCACTATATCTACTTCACATAAATTTACACACAGTCTTTCTACTTCGTATTTTTTATGAAAAGTATGTAATAGATTCAACTAACAAAATTACTAACTAAAAACAAAGTGAACAGGAAAACATATCTCCCTAACCCCCTTCTAACACAAAAGAATAAACTTAGTACACCTTTGAAACACCTGTGGTAGAAACTTATTGGCTTTTTGCAGCACGGTGGTTCCTTTTGGCAAACCATGTTCAACTCCACAAGGTTATAAAGATCCCTCTGACTGACCTGCAATTTCAAAAATCTCCATAAATTATCAATAGGATGCAAGTCGAAGACTGACCAGGCCTCATAAGCACTTTAACCATCGAAGCATTTTAACCATCTTTTTAGAAACCAGTCTTTAGTTATTCTGCCAAGTTACCTTCATAGATGAGCAAACGCTCTCTCTCACACCGGCTGAATGGAGAATAGGTTTAATGGCCTGTTACAG
Source organism: Hydrocynus forskahlii (assembly GCA_037974365.1). Classification (NCBI taxonomy): domain Eukaryota; kingdom Metazoa; phylum Chordata; class Actinopteri; order Characiformes; family Alestidae; genus Hydrocynus; species Hydrocynus forskahlii. The sequence goes on along the minus strand of JBBPCX010000135.1, from coordinate 29,728,533 downwards.
TGTTTTATGGCTGTTAAAACCAGCAGGGTGTTCTAGTAGAATAGCTGAATAGTGCAAGAGTGAAGCTTTGAAGATGAGTGGTGGATTCAACGGGCTGCAACCTAAGCTTTGATCTTTCTATCTCTACAGGAAACAGCAGCTGAAATAAAGCAGATGTACTGGCTTCACTAACACTTACATTGTAAAACCCCAAGAGTAAACAGCTGATGGCTAAGTAGACCACCCTAGGGCTGGAACTAATTAGTATTTTTATAATCAATTAATCTAACGACTATGATTGAACTAATTGACTAGTTGGCTCCCTAATAATAATGCTAGGCTGATTATGTCTAAAACACCCCTGGTTATCAGTCACATTTCTGTCTTTGTGACAAGTATTGTCTTCTTTTTTGGTGAGGTCAAGCAACAGAAACTATTTAGCCACTGACACTTCCTCTAGTGTATGATTTGCTGTATGAGATTTCTGTCATAAGTTACTTGCATTAGCTTGCTTCAGCTTCAGCCAAAAATTACACAGCCTCACCTTTTTGCCAAATCCAATAGATTTTATTTTTTGCCTTGGTTAAATGGGCGACCACAGCACTAGATAAGTAACGGGTCTCGTGACCTTCTGAGCTGTATCCAAGTTCTCTGACCGCCGAGCTCCCATTGTTCCATAATGAGTTATGTAAGAACACAGCGGTCATGAACGGTGGAGTGTGTTGGACGCACAAAACTCCCACTGCTTCCTCTCAACTCATCTGTTCCCACTCCACATCCTGACACATTACTCTCCACTCCCACAGGAGGAAGAGAATTAGAGAAAAAGAATGGAGTGATCACACTCGTAGATCAGGAAGGCCACATGGGAAAGCTCGAAATGAGACGGTCACAGTAAGAGTTCTCTGATGTTCTGGAGGACTGTGTTAAGGCTAGCTTATAAATCTGATTTTCTAAAATCTGACTGGCTGAGCACTGTAATATTACATCAAATGAGTTCTGCATTAAGATGCAAGGGAGTTGAAAAAAGGGCCATTCATAGTACAGTTGACAGCTGCTTGGCAACCAAAGTCTAGTGTTAAACTACAATACTTGGAAAAATGTATTTGTGTTTGTTTCATGACAGAATCTACTGGATGGATGGAAGGCTGCAGCTCAGCTTTATCTGTGTAAGCATGAGCGCGGTAAAAACATACTCTTGCTTCTAAATGTTTTAAAGCCAGACAATAGATCTTGGAGGATAAATGTGACTACTTTCGTTCATCATGAAGACACATGTGTTCAGAAATTTAAAACATTCCAACTTTAGTGACAATTGTGATAGATATCTATCGGCAACACACAACAATGATCATTTAACTCTCAGCAATAAACACCACTGTTTCGTGCTTTAACAGCATTCCCTTTTAACTCTGTATCTCAGCAAATACAGCAGAGGCTACAGATGTCACTAGGCTTAAGACACAAACAGAAAAAAAGTGAAAAATAAATAATAAGTGAATGAGTTTTGATTTGTTGACAATTCATGATTAATGTGAAGGCCCATTAACACTACACATGTGTGACGGTTTCACAAACCCTAACTAAGCTCAAATAAGGTCAGTGTGCCACAATCTCAGTGCTGAGTCAGCTACTCTGTCTAATGGTTATATGAGAGAGGCAGGGAGAGAAAGAAATCGAACTGACATGCTGCTAGGACTGTACTACATATTATGGTTATATTGCTACATGTTGTGACTGTAATAAACTTACACTAAATAATGTATCTGTTGTATTAAATGAATATCTCGACTCATCATACCACCCAAAGGGTGCAACAATGCTGAACAATCAAAGAAATTAATGCATTAAACAATGCTTGGAAATGTAAAACTGCTCCCTAACACCCCTTGCTCCCTAACAAAACTAGTCCTCAGGTAGCACTTCACCAGAAACTGGTGCTTTAGATTATGTTAGATTTTAGATTATGCTAGACTACACAGCCCTGCCACAGCTTTTTCCTAAAGAGGATATTAGTTCTGATTCAGAAAATTATTATGGGGCTTGTTTTTATTTCTGGGAATGAAATCAAATATTGACCTGAGAATAGAAAAAACACACAAAACCTGAAAATGTGTTCTCACACCCCTACCATAGACACTAAATCTTACCCCGTGATTGATCACGATTTTTTCAGTACACAGTAAGGAAAACACTGTAATGGTAAGAGTGTTCAAGAGCATATTGCAGCCATCAGCAATATCAGTACTGCAAAGTCCCATATTATGAAAACAAACAACATATTGTATAGCTCCTCCATCCTATCACCCAAGCAGTGTCAGGAAATGTTTCTCAGGGTTCTGGCTTTCTACTCATTGGAGTTTGCAATTCTCTCTCCGATTTCAGAAAAGTCACACTGGCCCAAGAGTTCACTGTGACGCAAAAGGCAGAATGTGAGAAATCTAGTGAGTCAGATTTCGTATTGCAGAATCACCATGTTTCCTCTTCCCCTGGCATCGCTGAGCGGGCCTAATCACTTGGCAAAAGATCTTTTGCTCATCCCAAATTTAGTTCATCAGCTTCACCAAAATAGACAAAAAGTGCATCATGACCCTGATTAAGGACAAGGGGTTCAGACGCTGGATGGATGATATCTACCTAGTGCGCAAAGTCCTCGAGCCTCCTCATGAACTCTATTAACCAGTACATAACAGCAACAGCCTAATAGAGATTTGTAAGAATCTTGTCTATTCTGGGTACAACAAATGCAGCATCACCCTGTGTCTGTTTTGTGTTTAAGGTTCTGTTTTGTGTTTAAGATTCAATTATGTTCATGTCTATTTTTATGCTCACTGGGGGTCGTGATTGCTCATTTATCTGCCACCAGACAGAAGGCTACTACCGTGTATTGAAAAAGTCTAAACTGTTCAACCAAATATCAGTTCTTATGTAGTCAGTTTTTGTGGGAGTCAGTCAGCATGCTTGCTCCAAAATCTAGACTGGATGATGAGTATTTTGTTAAAATAGCATAATATATAGACTATAAAACATTAGTAGTGAATTAGGAACAAAATATGTCATATAATGTTATTTTGTAAACCTACAGATGTTTGATATAATATTTAAGCTTTTAAAGGAAGGTATGGAAAAGAGAAGCATAACAAATTGAAAGTGTGAATATTAGTATTTTAAACCCTTAATGCAACATTGAGCATCAACACCCCTCTAGCCAAAATGAAACTATGCTATATAATAATAATAGTTCATTTTTATTTGGATTTCATGTTATTGTGTGTCGGGTTCACTTCATTTTATGAGGATTTGCTGTTTTAATTAGTTTAATTTACAAATTAGTTTTTTTAAAACACTTGGAGCACTTTTTATTACCACCATCAGCTAGATATGATCACAGTACACCAGTCTAAATTTTAGTTTAACTAAACATTTAACTTAGTACCGGATACACAGTGGAAGAACCGGCTTGTCTATTTATGATTCACAGAGGCTGTGATTCTATACACATCATAAATTCCCCAAATCAGCAAACCAACATGACAGAACAGGTTAGACAGGCAGAAGAGAGAGAACAAATTATTCAACCGCACATTTAGGAAATGTCTATGTAAACAGGTGCATTTTTTTCAAAAGTATTAGTCAGTACTTTTAAAGGACATAAATTGTGGAAAAACGAGTTTCCTTGGTTTTATTTTGGTATAAAAGAGTTGATGTAGTAGGTAAACATTGTTATAAATTCTCTCCCTACCAGTAAAAACAACCCAACTCATTGACTGTTTTGTGAAAGACGCATAGTCCAGAAACCAGAAATTAGGTCATTTACATACACCAGCCTTAAAGGAACAGCCACAAAAACAGCAAAACCGAAAGAAAGGCTGGATTATGTTTGGCAAAATTAGTTAGGATTGGTCTGACACATAAACCACAGAAAAATTATGAATAGGATATAGTCCTTTTACTGTGAACTAGTCCAGTCCAGCAGTGTAAACAGTCTCCAGGACTAAACACAAACGTGAAACAAACTATGAAAGTGATCCATTGATCATCACTCAGAAACCACAACAGAACTGTAACGCATCGAGGAAAACGGTACATAATCTACATTAAAAAAATCTCACAAGCTTGTTTTCATAGGAAGAGGATGATCTCGGGGACCCAGTGTAAGATCGCAGCTAAGAGACGCTCAGTCCAAACACATTTTTAAAAAATCAGATGCACGGTTATGGGTAAAATCCCTGTTTTTCGGAAACTGGTCCAAAAACATAACGTTGGTTTAACTGTCCGGTTAAAATGTCACATTTGCAAGTTTACATGTTCAGTTAAAAGGCCCGCATTAAGTTCCTAGCCAGCCCGGTTTAAACGTCTCTCCAGTTTAAATCCCCCATTTAAATCCCCCCGTCCTCTCCTGCCGAAGAGGGGCTTCAGTCTTTGTAGCTGCTCCCAACTTTCAAAACCAGCTGTTCAACTGTGACTAAGTGAACCACACTTATCCGTTTAGACACACATTAGCTTTCAAATGTATTGATAATGTGAAACCCATTGAAGAACATGACATTTAACATTACAGAGACAGAGTAACGATACTACCCGTCGGGCCACTGTTACTCTGCCACATAAACCTAGCCATAGTGTAAGGAATATGAGTAGACAGACATTAATACCGTAATATCGTAATATAAATGTATCAGTATTATAATAATCTTGTCTGAAATATTTTTACGGTAAGATAGGTCGGCTAACTCGCAGTATGACAGTTAAACAGGCACCAAGAGGTTAGCCAGCTCAGCTAGCACTTTTTTTAATCAAAACCGCCCGTTTCGGGTTCCAGAGGCGCTGCTACTTCGGTCAGGGGTGAGATAAACTCCTTACCTCCCGTGAAACCAGTCTTTGCAGATGTCGCACTCGATCATAAAGCGGTTAATATCGTAGGGCTGCCGGCACACACAGTACAGCTGGGCAGCCGCCATCTTCTCCTATCCCCTACTGCTGTCGAGGGCAGGTTTAACTCTGACGGAAAGGAACGAAGTCAGACGACAAGAGCCGACGTGAAACGGAAAGTCCCGAAATAGCCAAACGACGACGTGCGGAAAAGGCGGCCCACACTTGCACTCCAAATAAACTGCGCATTTTTGGACATGTAGTGTCGCATGAAGAGGGTCTCATTTGTTTTTGAATAGTACCGGCTCGGATGAACGCAATGACCACAAAGACAACACAATGACGAAATGAAACGCGATGTACAAGAACACCAACCCATGTTTGCGTTCTTAAAACAGATACATGTTCATGTGTGTATTTACCATCGTCATGTGTGGTTTGCTAATCTAAAGATGAATTCATTTCAATTACGTTGATGTGGTCAAATCACAAAAGGCGATAGAAAACGATTAAAACCTACGTTTAACGACAAAAGCCGAAGTCAAGTGAAATTGCCGAAATAAGACGGAAAATGCCGAAGTGAACAAGCGCGTGTATTAAAATAATGTCTTCTCTGTAGAAGAGTACATTAATATTCAAATGTGTTGTCCCCAGTCTCTGCCACGATTATAACAAATAGTTGTTTATATTATTATTATTATTATTATTATTATAAACACTGACCTGTTGGATATTTAGCTATGGGCAACAAATGGGGTCATTTATTTCATTACTGTATTCACTGGTGCATGTAATGTAGAGAGATCTGGCAGTGGTTGTAAGTTCTATTGCCTCACTAGCAACTAATCACATCAGCACCAGCACTAGCAAATTCCAAGGCGATTTTGTTTTTGAGGATGCGTTTGTGATCAGTATATAAAAGCGAGAAAACGTGCTGCTCTACGATCGTGGTTTAATATTGCCCATCTCTACAATAAAGCTTCACATTAGACGTGCATTGTGTTGGATATGCACAGCAAGCATGCTGGACGTGAAGTACGTGCTGAGGAGCGCCCCCCTTCCGTCTGCGCCCCGAGACAGAAACACGCAGCATCGAGATACACAAAGACACACGGGAGACATGAGGACCACAGCATTTCATCACATCTCGTCTCATCACATCACATCACAACGCTCTGTCACTGTAAAATATGAAATAAAGATAACTGAATTGTTTGAAAAACAAACAAAAAAAAATTAAATTTACCCCCCACAAAATCAGATAAATAAAAACACAAAAACAAGAATTTAATAAAAGTTGATTCCAAACATATTATTGAAAAGGACACGAATTAGTTATTTAAAATGTAAGTGAACATCTTAAATGAAAAGAATTCACTAATTTTGTCATGGAGTTGTGCGTCATCTAGTGGAAAAGAAACGTATCGCATCCCTGGAGACAAATTTAGTTAAAATCATAAAACAAAATGTGAAGGCATAATTAATAAAATTTTTAAATAAATAAATGTAAAAACTAAAACAATAACAACAGTCTCTTCCTTTGAGTTGCAGAGCACTTTAAAGTGTGTAGACCTTCTGAAGTAAACTGTTGCTCGAAACAAACTTTCTGCCATCTCTTGTTCTTCATTCCTGCTGTAGCTTATATAAAATGTGTCTGCATTTTATAGTGAATCTGATATCAGTCATTCTTTTCAGCTCTATTCTCCAAAGTTTATTGTTTGTTATTTTACCTTGTTAATCCATGCACATCAAATCCCACATTCTAAACCAACCTCTGTGACTAAAAACCTAACTATAAATCAGACACAAACCTACTGGATATACAGTTCTGTAGTGGATCACAGTGGTAATGCCAACATCACTTTTGTGACTGCTGTGCTGAGAATGATCTACCCTTCAAAACAATAGCTGCACACTGGTGGTTGTAAATACTGACTTCAAACTTTATTGAATATTATTCTAAATTGATTTTAACATTCCAAAACCAGTGCATTTGAATCAGCACCCTTACATCATGGCTATAAGCAGTGCAACAAATGCAGAAATACAAAGGACATATTAGAAACCTTTAACACTGTAAAATGTGCTTTTAATACTTTAAAAAAGCATCTTGGATCATACATATTTATAACATATGTTCAGTATATGTGCATGTTGTATCTTTCGTTCTTTATTCGACAAAGATTTAATTTCCTCAGTGGGAATTAAGCTGTGACTGACTTAAAGGTTCACTTAAAGGCTGGCCCTGTAACCCCAAGCACAGATTAAAATCTCAGAATTTTCTATATAATAATAATAATAACAATAATAATAATAATAACAATAATAATAATAATAATAATGATAATAACAACAACCACAATAATAATAATACAAATTATTATTAATATTATTATTGTTGTTGTTGTTGTTGTTGTTAGATAAACAACACTGAGGCTACAGAAAATAATGAAATTTCATAAATACATTCTTAACAAAACTGACAAAAATAAAGGAACAGTTTTTGGTCCAATATGGAACTATTTAAAAAAGGTTCTGTTAAGAATCATATACATGTAGTCTTGCAAATAGTCCTTTATGCATTGAATTCGTTCTTTGCGGTTTTGTTATTCTTTATAGAACCATCGGAGAGCCCGTTATTATACACTGCTCAGCCACGACTTAAGACCACTGACAGGTGAAGTGAATGACATTGATTATGTCATGCCAGTGGTACCTGTCAGTTCTTGAAGCTGGTGTTTTGGAAGCAGGAAAAATGGGCAAGAGTAAGGATCTTGGATAAGAGCCAAACTGTGATGGCTAGACGACTGGGTCACAGCATCTCCAAAACAGCAGGTCTTGTGGAGTGGTCCTGGTATACAGTGATCAGTACCTACCGAAAGGTGTCCAAAGAAAGAGATCCGGAGAACCAGAGACAGGATCATGAGTGCCCAAGGCCAAAGGATATGTGTAGAGAGTGAGGGTTAACCTGTCTGATCTGTTTAACATCTTTTCAAGTTAATTGATTTTAAATGTTCTGTCCTCCTCCTGTTTTCACGACTATGTCAGTGTTGACACTCTCCATGTTCCTTTGTTTATGCGTCTGTATCCCATGTGAGTTTTGTCGTTGTTTTGGTCTCAGCTCCGCCGTAGCCCAGCCCCCCTTTATCCTGTTCACCTGTGTTTTGCTCCTGTCTCCTCCACTGCCCAGGTGCTTCCCACTGTCTAGTCAGTGTATTTATACCTCTTGTGTTTCAGTCTGTGTTTGGGGATTTTTGTTTTGTAAATTTATTGTCATACTGCCTGTTAGTCCTTGGTTTCTGTTATCGTCGTTTTACTCATGTTTTTGTTATTTAGATCATGCCCTCAAGCTTATTTTGCTGCGTTTTACCTTTGTTAACTCTGATACCCCATATTTATGTCTGTGTTTCTTGTTCTTCGTATTGAACATTTGTAGATCTCGCAGTTACATCCTGTCTGCTTTGACCCTCACTCATCGCAGTCTGATCCTGCAGAAGAGCTCAAACTGCTGAAAACGTTCATGCTGGTTATGACAGAATGGTGCCAGAACACACAGTGCATCTCAGCCTGCTGTGTATGGTGCTGCGTAGCCACAGACTGGTCAGAGTGCTCATGCTGGCCCCTGTCCATTGCTAAAAATGCCTGCAGTGCTCACACAAGTAACAGAATGAGCTGATTTGATTGCGGATGACACACCACTACAAGGGATTATAGTACTTGAATGATAAAGAGTGGTATGTGCATAACTGCAGCACGCAGATGTTAGTGTTTATTCTCCAGATCCTGCTCTGCCTGATCTGATGTTTTTCACATTTACATTCTCGACACGTTTGCTAAAGCAGGCGCTCACAGATGAACACTAATCCTCACTTTTGAGATTCTGGCGCCTCCTTGAACACACTGCAGTTCAGATCAGTTCATAACGGAGAATATGTGCATGTGTGTGTGAGTGTTTGTTTGTTTGAGGGGGGCACACTGTCTATCAAAAGTGAAGTAAAGTGAAGTAACGTCAAGTAATAGTTGACATCACACACCTCCCCCAAGTGCCTGATGAGTCTTTAGACATGTGACTACAATACAGAAAGAAGCAAGTATCAGACAATCAGAGGGTAAACTGTGTATGTATGACTTTTCACAAATTTATTATTTTAAGCTTTTAAGTAAGATCAGAAAAATCCCTGCAATGGTTTATTTAGGGTAAGCTAGCTTTGTTCTAATGCTTGAAGTAATTTTAGCTTCCACACTCAGCCTCCTGTTCTTGGTATGAAAAGTAGGTTTTGCGTAAATAGTGATTTGACCATTTTCTTATTCAGGCTATTGTTTAAAGCATATCTTGACTCTCTGTTGGTCCAAAAGCAGCTTAAACGTTTACAAGGTTTGAGTGATGCCATCGCAACAAACAAACATAATGCGTTAAAAGCACTTAAATAATTGTTCTTTAGTTAATGCCACAAATATGTATGCATGGAATTGATTAGTGATATCAGTGACTAATGACTCGTTGTTATTAGGAGAGATACTGAGATTCAGTTTTTAGTCATCTTGGACTAAGCTTATGATGGTGATAATGATGATGATGAAAATGCTATAACAACAACAACAATAATAATAATGATAACTACTATTGTTTTATATATGTATTATATAATTATAGAATAATATGTATTATTATATATAATTATAGAATAATAATAATAATATAATTATTCTTCATCTTCTTCTTCTTATTATTATTATTATTAATATAATGTATTAGTTATATATAATATATATATTAGTTATTGTCACAGCGCCGGCCGCGCCGCGCTCCCTCGCGGCGCCGGCGGCGGTAACAGTTCTTCCTCTCCGGCCTCCCACCAGGACCAGACTGGGGGAGCTCCGTAGCTCAGTGGCGACCAGAGAGCCATAGACGTGGACTGAGAGTTTCTCACCGTGACTTTTTATTTAAACAACTTCACTTTACTACATTCACATCACACTTCAATGCAGTCACACATGTACAATGCCCGCACCCCGAACAGAAACACAGGACATACTTTATACAAGAACAGAAACTAGGAAAACCAATGAGAGAACAGGACAGAACAAGAGACACGTGAAACTCATAATCAACAGAAACAA